>KZ308219.1:1938155-2060029 GCA_000376725.2 Ladona fulva | reverse complement strand
AACACCTGGGTTAGGAAGATAACAGGAGTGACAGACATCATAGATAAGGTAAGATCACTGAAATGGATGTGGGCAGGCCATGTTGCAAGGAGAAACGACAACCGATGGACATCAGCAGTGCTGAACTGGATACCAAGAGACGTGAAGAGACCAAGAAGAAGACCAAGGGACCGATGGAACAGAGACATCATTCAGTATTTAGGGGTAACATGGCAACGAGAAGCTCAGAATAGAGAGAATTGGAAAGCGCTTGGAGAGGCCTACATCCGACGTCGGATTGAAAATGGCTGATGATGATGATGATGATGATGATATATATATATATATATATCGAGGAGTTGAAGGCCCTGCATCAGCCGAATTGAGCGTTCGGTGATATTAATATATAAAAAGGAGAAGAGGGAAGGGAAAGATGCCAAGCAAAGAGGATGGAGTGGAGAGGGAAGGAAGGCTGAGCTCCGTGGTGTCCGTGATCCCATTGGCCAGCGTCCGTCTTTCGACCACGCCCCCTCTCAGCTGCCTCAATGGGGGCAGAAGGATGCAGAGGGGCGGGACCTGCCCCTCTTGGCGGGGGTGGACGATTAATCGACCGACTCTTTATCCGGTTTATCCAGTGTCCGGCTGCCGAGTCGAGGAATGCCACTTTGCGAACACTGCATTCGACTACACGCAGCGGATTCTAAGGGAGCCATCCTTTAGCTATATCACTCTCATTCCTACCGTTTCTCTGTTTCCGACGAGTATACACGACCTAACAGATTACTAAAATAATTACAATAATACAATATAATTAATCATGAATGTAATGATTAACTTCATACCGATTAAACTGATGATTACGAAGAGGATGTTTACTAAATTAAATATTGCAAAATCCGTACGTGAAGACATTTTAGTTTATTTTGTAAACAACCGTCATTTCATTAGAAGTGTTGGAATGATCAATTTTCTAGACAAGTAATCTCGAAAAATATTGATCAAAGTCGAGAATCAGTTAGAAAAGCAATTTCACAAAAACTTGTAATTTCATAGACGATCGCAATTATGTAAAATAATATATGCTAGATGCGTGCCGTCGAAAAGATATAGTTACTTACTTAAAAAATTTAGCTGAGATTCATATTTCATTGTAGATGAAAATAAGAATCAGAAAAATAATAATGCGCTTCGTAATAATATCGATAAAATAATGCATCAGGATAGAAGTTAAAAGTTCTATTTAAGCTTCGACGATTCCTTCGTCAATTCACTCTCACTGAATAGAGAATCCCTTATTTAATACTTAATTTCTCCTCTAAAATCTGAATTATTGCTTTAAATTTCATGCTGGAAAGTTACTGGTTACCATCGCCATATGCTAAATGAAGAGGTAGTAAATGAATTTCCATATATTCCCATCGTCTCGCCAAAGCAGCCGCGATTTATCTGCGTAACGAATCTATACAAATGCAAAATAGCAGTACAGTCCTCCGCTTCCGGTTACGAAAACACAACTAAATAAGTCCGCAGACCCTAAAGTAAGAAAAGGGCTTCATTGGAATTGTAAAGGACATTGCGAGAAACACAAGTAATTGTAATAATTTGCAAGGGATAGTTATAAACGGAAATCAAGGGTAATGGTTTTAAGAAAAACTTATCTTTCCTGAAATATTTGTAATTTGGAATTGAAAGATTTATAGAAAATCTTAAATGTCCTCCAAATACCTATTAATTCATGTATCCGATTGTAAAGCAGAAGTTGTGTTCCAATTTTACATTTCATCCCGGCATTGCTCATGAGCTGTATGCGGTCCGCATCGGCTGTCGGTGTAGCCGCAGAATTTAACAAATACGTGTGAAACTTTTTCACCACAATCCTCCGTATTAAAAAATTCTGTGGTGTAGTAACGATGGTATTTTTCAATTAATATTTTCTGCCTAATTTTGAAGAAAGAATTGCTAAATGTTCAACTTAGGTTCAAAATTCAACTGTTAAAAAGGTCTGAAAACACTGCTGTACGTAGAGTAGGTATTCACACGACAGTCGACACCATATTTTTTTCCCAATGAGAGAGACATCTGATTCTCACTTTTTAACTTAAATTTAACTCTTCTATTTGCATTTCCATCAACCGTTGTTTCAATGTCGTCGAAAACCAACTCTCGGAAGACATCGTTTCTTCGTCTCTAAGGACCCAAACAAAATGGCCGATTGGTCGTGTTGCTGCAGCCCTTTTGTTGGTCGTCCAAGGCCGGACGAGGAATATGAATATTTGATGAGGGTCTCCGCTTCCAAACACCGTCTTCTCGGAGCCCAAAGTGGTCTGACGTGGGGACGGAATTGGGGCCCGAAAAAATATCGCAAAGGGACATCCGCCCTGTGACTTTTGACGCCACCACGGAATTGAATAGGGCGATTCGTCAAGCGAATGTCATATTTCCGGAATTCCGGACTTTTTCATAATAGCATTTCACTGCTCTGTAACAAAAGATTCACTCACGATAAAATTTGGGGATCCATGGATCAATGGTTTTCTTGAGCTGGATTTGATCAGGAAGGAGAAAATAAAATATCCTGTCTATTACAGGAGTATCTGCAATATTTAGCGTACGCACCCTGCAAACCGTCTTTTGGTGTGCGTCGGAGAGTTCATGGACCGCATGATCTATTTTTCTAGTCGGTTATTGTAAAGCGCAATTCGCGGAGAAAATGAATTTCTCAAGCGATTAGTCCAAATGTAGTAATGAAAGCTGCAGCGGCAAACTTTTTCAGTAGTAATACACGCGTAAGATTTGGGGAATGATTCAGAGTGTGATTAAAATGCAAACTTAATCTCCGCAGACAATTGCTGAATTTGAATTTCTTCATGTTTATAACTATGCCACCTTTATTTGCTTACGATGTAAGAGAAATGACCAGATCTCAAATTGCGAATGATTTTGGCATTATTTTGTTATCCATTCCTTATGTTAACGTCCCGTTGCTTTATTTGTAAGCAAACAAATTTTCTTAAAAAAATCTCTTATATGAATATATGTTTCCAAATATTTGACAATGCCGAGTCGTCCAGTAAAAGAATATATAACTTAGTTTGGCCAGTATAACTTACACTCTGCCAGGTATAAAGTATAAGTTGGTAGCAGTAAGGCACAATCACTCTAAGCCAGCGATATCCGAGGAGAAAAGTTGCTCGCGGACTTGATAGGTACACTATTGGCACTTGGTGTTCTTTATTTCTACATGTCAGAAGAATTGTCCGTGAGATCGCATGGCGGAATTGTTAATACTGAAGGTGAGACGCGCTCTTCGATAGAAGTGCCTTTTCCCGGAATGGCAGACGCGGTCCGTTTCCTCAAAATTGCCTATGCCTAACGCATTCCGTCGGATTGATGGTCTCCTTAAGCATTCACATCCTCAGAAAGGTCGGAGCACGCGCCCTACAATTTCTACTGAAATCTCACAAGTCCGCGATTAGACTGCTTGAAGCAACAGGTCGCCTTCTGGAACGAATGCAGCGTCGCCTATTGTAATCTTTAACCCTCCGATTTCAAAATCAAAACATCGAACAATTGGTCTCGAAGATGAAATCCTTGAAGTAAATGACGTATGATGATGCATGAACTATTGATGCCATCTCTCTTGAGGGGGTAATAGAAACTACCACGTTGGAATCATATCTTTACTAAGGGTGATTTGGTAAGGGAAAGGACCACCGATTCTTGTTAAGATCCAAAAAGGTTGGATTTTCTTCCAAAGACCAAAGGAAACGCTATAAGCAACGCCTTCCAACATTAGTAATAATTAATTCGACAAGTATTACGCAAGCTTCATCTATTGGAACTTAAATTTACAGTCTTACAAGATACATGATAAAAATTCTCAGAATAA
Source organism: Ladona fulva (assembly GCA_000376725.2). Lineage (NCBI taxonomy): Eukaryota > Metazoa > Arthropoda > Insecta > Odonata > Libellulidae > Ladona > Ladona fulva. The sequence continues at coordinate 2,056,161 of KZ308219.1, read as the reverse complement.
GCCCTGTGGTCTTAGTGGGTACAACTATACACACCGAACGCCAAATTGTACAGAAAATCTACAATAGTTTAAATGTGTATGATACATATATAAAACTCAACAATATTACGAATGGGCTATATTGCTCTCAAACATAAACTTTGATAGGACTATATTTCGGAAGTGTAAGTAATTCTTTGTCGCTATGGTAGCTGGAGGTACAGAAGTACGTATTCATTCAGATTACATATAAAGATTTTTTTACATTTACTACAAAGTTATCTAGAAGGGTAATGAAATTATCAGAATCATCAGAGCTTCTCGCAGAAACTCATTATTTGTGATGAAAAATTTGGGATTTTTATACATACCACTAGGCATTATTGAATTTGAAATTTTTGAAATTTGGGATTTTTATACATACCACTAGGCATTATTGAATTTCTCCATCTCGCAGCTAGTGAGTAAAAAAATGCCCAAAATAAAATAACACGAAAAATAAGAAAAGATTTGATTATACTAGGAAAACATGAGGATAAAAATAATACCTTGTCTCTGTGATGTTCCTATTATTTTTTTAGATAACTATGCTTTCACTGAATTTACTTGTTATATTGAAAACGAATTCCTTCGACAGAATTCCGGTCCTCCACCCTCTATTCTCCCTTACATAATATTCTTCTTTCATCATTTACCTCGTTTTCACGGCTTCATTTTCATGTCGGGTATTCCATCTTCATTTCTATGGAGAGTTACGTCATGAAATTTAATTGGGACGCTTGAACTCGATTCAGCTGATGTGATGTAATGATACCAAATTTTTGCTTTTGCTACTAAGAATAATTCTTTCTTCAGAACATTTTGACATATTTATACTCCATACCTAGCACGCCTCTCTGTCTAGTCACACCTCCATCAGACATTCCAGAAGACTTGTCAACAGCAGATATTCCTTAGTCATTGCTCCAAGGGTAATATGACTTTCTACTGATGCTTAGTCGATTTTTATGTTGTAGAAGACGTCATCAGTACTATGTGACCCCTCTACTACTTCGTCCGATCCGGCAATGAGCGTAAAATAAGAGAAATAGATGCGAGGACAAGTCGTTTTAAAGACTCATTCTTTCCGCAAACGATGCGCGATAACAATAGCTATAGAAGTATTTCAAACGCTCAGTGTTTACACTCTTTGCCATACGCCAAAAGGCGGCTTGTAGGGTATTACCGTAGATTAAGATGTAGATGTGCGTTCATGATTTCTCAAAACCAAAATGTTGAATTCAGAGAGGCCAAAATTATTACCACACCATAAGCCATAAGACTACCAGTTGAAGAACCTTTTCTGCAGGAGATTTATTTTATTATAGTTTCAAAGGCTAAAACGCACAACTATAACAGCCAGTGAGCTAAGATTTAGAGATTTTTTTAAAGTACGTTGAGAAAAATACATTCTTTGATGTTTTCAGTGCGCGGCTGCAAACCCGCAAACCCTAATAATAAATCGCTACCAAGTGGTATTTATATTCTAAAAATCTGGAATACTTGAATTTCTATTATATAAATGAGTAGGAATAAAAAAAACCTAACTTTACTGTTCGATTTTTTCATGTGTTTTTAACAATCCTCCGTAAAGCGATGTTGGTCAGTAAAAGAATATTTTATCGATACTCACATATTTAATTTTTTGGTGGTTGGGAAATAGTACTAAAAATGGAAACGTTTGGAGCGCTGTCATGCATTGTTTTCGAAATATCGACCGCACCAAGAAAACACTAAAGAATTGGAAGAGAGTAGGTGCTGCTGCTCAAGTCAAGTGGTATTTCTTCGAACAGTTCTTCTACCTTTTCGGAACGTTTTAAAATTTTATTGTTAAACAATCTTAATTTTTATCGAAATTTGGCTGCTGAAATATTACTACCTTTGCCGTGACAAACGACTGATCAATTCTAGTTGTAAGAGTACTTGGTATGATTTTCCTATGCTTTAGAAGTAAGCAGTGGTGAGAGGATCAGAAATCTCCCAAAAGAATAATAATGTTCGTCAATTCGTAACAACAAATTTTCAAAAACAAATCGAACGTTGGAGCGTCGCCCGGACACTGGATAACTTAAATATACGAAGAAAGTACCGAGTACTTCGTAATCGATCAGGATACCCAAGATTACTAAAACTCCTGCCTGTGTAAGTAAACAAGAATTCAACTCGAAATTGAAATAATTGTGTAAAGGCGTTAACGAAGCTAAGGAGAAGGGCCACTTCCCAGCATCAACGCAGGGAATCAAGGTCACACAAGTGAGTGTTCTGGTGGGAGGGAAAGGTGGGAGGGTGAGAATGTGCTTGGCTTCAGGAGCAACAGGTCATCCGCTCGAGCCTCGGTTTGATGCATTCCGCTTCTACGTGTTCATATTCAGCCCCCTTCCTAAGAATAACTAGTCATTGGGCGTCTCACAAATAAGGAAACGTTCTTTCTATAAGTGGTCTCGTAATTACCCACAAGCACTATGGGTGAGCATGCTTTCTGCATCGGGAAATGTTTTCGTGTAGTTTCTCCCATTACGGCTACATCATATCGGCTGATTTATTTAACAAAAACTTACGAGTGACATTGACGGGCGGTATTTCTTAAGAAACGCTAAGCATTCCCATCTTTTATAAGTATATTATCCAATACATTTATATCGTAAAAACATGATTGCAGTGTATGAATCATTGCGAATTAATGCATCAGTCATCTTTTTCCTCTCTTTCAGTCGTTAGGAATTTAATTCCGATCTACCCATTTTGCCTTCAGATTTCCATTGTCATCGTTTCAGTTTTATGGCTTAGTGACTAAAATATTTTATGGTTTCCAAAATAACAATTCTTTTCCGAACCTTTTCTCCGGACTTTATTTTATTCGTTGACTCAGTCCTACGTTCGCAAGCAAAAAAATCACTCTCTGCTTAAACGATGCTCCTTCTATTTAGCAATTCTCTTCCCTTTACTTAACACTAGACTCTTTTTTCCTACGTTTGGTTTCTCATTTTGGATTTTTCACTGCACTGAACGTTCCCTATCTTCTCAAAGATGTTGTCTGCCAATATTCATAATATCACTTCGCTGCTTTCGTAGCGTACGAGTCTCTACTCTTCACAGTTACGTGCGTAAACGTATAAACGCTATGCTAATAATAATTCGGATGGATTACCTTGACTTGGTGATGCAACAAACAACGATTTGATAATGGAAAAAACGAGCCTAGTTCAGTAATACATTTAATAACAAGGAGAGTTGTTTCACAAAATAAGTTTTTGTTCCTAATAATTTGGAGGTAGGCATACCATTTGCATTGAACTAAATACTAACTACCTGGTACCTAAGGGTAGTAAACACAGCTGGCTTGAATAATAAGCTTTATTTTTCCTGAGCCAATGCTGCGAAAGATATTTGATGAAGACGAATCACCAACTCTGAGTTCCATAGTGTCCTTCCTTGTCCTCAAGCGTTGATTCGCCGTTGTTCAGTCTATCCACCCCACTACTACCGCATTGATTTAAGCATTCAATCGAATCTTTATGTTAAGTCTAGTTTTCATACTTGTTTTGGTACACGTTATATTCTTCTCTTCTTTAATTTAATATTTAGACATTTTTGTTTAAGGGAATATTATTTTCTGTAATATTTTGGATCGTATTTTCTTGGAGCAGAATTATAGCATATTTCTAACCACCCATGCTCTCTACATTATTCTTCCATGCCTTGTTTGCTTCAGATTATCTGGGAATAAACATTACCTTTGGCAGCTGACAATGAATCCATGCATTTAAAGTTGGGTGATGCTTTAGCCATCAAATTAAGTTTGGCATTCATTTAAAGTAATTTCCCACGCCATTTTTCTTTTCGCGGTACACTGAAGATACTTTGATTTTTCTCCGAAGTGGTGCAAGCTATAAAAATTCACACACTACCGTGCATTTTAATGATCCAGCAAATTCACACTCTATGGAAACGCAATACGAGATGCAACCGCACTATCCTTTCTCCGAACTCCGCCTCAAAAATAGAAATGACAATAAATTGGAAGCGATCTACGTGAGCGAAAAAAGAAAGATTTCCATTTCGAGCGGTGCGATATCCCGTAGCAAGAAAATGTGTCGCTTTTATTTGCAGTCGGATGTGAGAAACTTTGCCAAGTGGCAGTGGGAGTGATTTATTCGAGGGCTGTTTTACGCAACGAGCGAAGATAAAAAGCCTTATCTCTGGCGGAGTAGAGTGCCACTTCTCCAATGCAAATTGAACCAACCTTTATACGCGTCCGGCGGATTGATCTCTTTTCCAATTTCACGAATATTTGGGCTTCGCAATAAACACCTCCTTTTCCTCGTTCACCCGCTTTCCTTCGCTTTGTTTGCACCGCTTTGATATTTACAGCCTTGGCAATGGGCCGAGAAGGTGCCTCGAGGTAAACGAATATTTCCTGCCATTTGCAGGTTCCCGATTATTTACAAAGTAATGTTGGAGTAAGTTATTCCCGAATGGTCGAGACTTCACGAATTCCTAGAGCAGCGTTTCCCAAACTGTGTCGCTGGTGTTCCTCTGAAAGTCAACAAGTGTTCGGTAAGCACCTTTGAGAATCGAAGTGATACTGGTATGATGTTAAATTCTGCAGCAAGTTGAAACATGTTTGAATCTCAGTAGTTCTACAATATGCGTCCTAATTGTGTAGTTACTGAGCGTTTAAATTTACATCCTTATATTTTAATACCAACCAGCCATAAAAAATAATCCTGCTGTTCAGTTGAACTTCATTTAACCTGAAGTGCTTCTTAAAAGGAAGAGTACGAGAAATACCACGGCGAACATAAAGCATTATTACTGAATATTTGCGGATAAAGTTAGAAAGACGATTCAGTAAAGGATAGAGTATTGTAGAGGATGAGATGTAACGAAGTATTGAGATAAAGTAAGATAGAAGGGATAAACACAGCGAGAAAAGTAACTGAAGGATGTAAAAAGATGAAAGGTTCATAATGGGACATTAAAATTGTTCCTGCTACCATATTCCGATAAATAGAGATTATTTTCCTTTTTGTAATGGATTGAGGAAAATGTGTCTTTAAATTCTTTTATCTCAGCCTTCTTCATGGCCGTACAGCACAGAATTTAACCATTAGTATTGGTTTTATTGACCACTCGACAACCAAGGTCATTTGTAACCAAAGTATTTTACGTATCATATAACTTTACCCATATATTGTACCCGCAAAAACACATGAAATAAAGTAAATATACATCACATCAAGATACCCTTTGATCCTACGGCTCATTCCACAATCAGAGGGAAGAGCATTTCTCATTTATTTATAATTAGACATCGGGAAAATGTACCTTTAATTAAATTTTGTCTTAATCCTATAAATGGCTGTGATAATATGAAAGCCTTCTGAGGTACGAGTGATACTGAATAATGAAATTATCCTGGTCACTACTAATAGAACGAAAATCGTTATTCATTGGATCATTCCTCTACTTTTTAAAGGAAGTTTTCGTATCATAAAGCCACACTCCTCATTTTTCCTTGAAAGCCTCATTCCCTATCTTTATGGCACGTAATAATATCGGGGCTGAGGATCTTATCAGTCTTTAGGGAGATGACTTAACTAGCAAATATTAAAAATACTACAAATCACAGTTTTTAACGATGTCATCAATAATCAGACCAGTTTCAAGGACTCCCCAGGAATAACTATGCTACTCCAGTTTCTTCATCTGAAATGGTTGCACCCATCATGCAACTCCTTCTGTTTATCCTATTCTCACCTATGTATCTCTCAACTGCGTTACCACAAATACCGTTTTAAATAAACTTAACCAATACTGCATGCTTCGGGATTTCTTTAATCAGCCTAATTCTACTTTTATTCGAATGTTACTACAGACTGAAAATTGCATTTGCCATCAACTCTTCACTATTCGTATATCTATCCTATAGCACTCCTCTAAGCAAATTTAAAAGATTCTTATATCTTTGCTGTATCTTTTGCTCAAGTCTTGCTCCAATATAAGACCAGACCAGCTAATTAAAAAATTAATTGTAATTATTATGGATACAAATTTCAAACATTTCTAAATTTAGATCTCTCTCAACCATGCAGCCCTGCTCACTTCCTTAAGAATTAATTCGACAAATTACTAATGGCTTAGGGTAGGTGTGGGAATCATTTTTACCATCGGAAGATCAAATGTATTATTAGAACGCATATGAACCATTAGACCATATGCGAAGCTGTCAGAACACATTTTCGGGGGCGCATGCCATCCCTAAAAATATTCCAACATCGACCCTGTACGTATGAGAACGAATGTATTCGCTTAGAAAACTAAAATACGATATTTTTCATATTAAAATTTGAATTCTTCAGCGAGATTGGGAAGCTCTATGTAGTATGTAAAAATATTTGTTTCAGAACGTGAATGAAAGCCGTGCTGAGCGCCAGAAAAAGGCCGTAGGTTCCCCGCCTCCAGCAAGCCTTATCAACCTTTCTCTTCTTCTGCTTTCAAAATTAAGGTTCCATTGAAAATTCGAACTGACAGGTTCTCATTCGGAACTCAAAGTTAATTTAAGCTAATCCGTACATGAATAAAAAGAGCATGATTTGGAGTACATAAAAAAAAGAACGCGGAAAAAGCCGGCGGGCTTTGTTTAATCTGATTTAACGGTGCTCTCGGCAGATCAAAAAATTCAGATCCAACTGTAGAAGGCTGTAACCGTATCTCACGGATGATAAACGCGCCGTAGCATTAGGAGCTGTTAATGAGGCGAGTGGACGGGAGAAACGGAACAGGGGCGCAATTAATTTTGCCGTTTTCGCGTGCTCTTTTCCGTGGGATGGGACTCTGCGGAGATGTGCATCTGTCTTTCCCACAAGAAAAGTCGCACGGGGGAAAGGCGGCACACACACACGCAAGGGAAATGAGGGAGGGGGTGCAAAGGGGAACGAACTCGCTCCTTTCTTTAAAACCAGAGCCATTTTCAGACACGTTCTTTTTTACTAATTTTTTTACTGCCTTAAAGACACGTAATAATAATACGAAAAGTAGCTAGTAGATAGTTCGGTTTACGATCAGTTGGGAATTAAGATATTGGCAGTCTTTTATCATCTCTCGCTATTTCAAGGGGTGTTCAAGAGGTTTTTACCCTTCAACGGGTCTCCTGTGAAGAGTTCGATCCGCAGAAAATTCACATTTCTGTGGTTTGAAATTAATGTTCATTCCAGGAAAATCTCAAAAACATAGAAAATGCATTTTTATCTAATCTGTTTAGTTTTAACGAAAGTTTCCTTGTTCTACGATTCACTAATTACAATTATACGTAAATTTAATAGAATGGTTCATCGTAAGGAGTACATTCCTACCAATATTTGCATTGTTTACTGAATATATCGATGGTAACGTGGAAAATTTTTTAAAACCTTCAGGAACAATCTGCATTTAATTTAAAAGCGTGAATGAGTTTACAAATCTAAGAATGATGCTGAAAACATTGAAGAGAATATGATAAAGGGCAAAATTAACTCAATGAAGCAAACAGAAGTAAGCGTGCACTGAGTAACATCATGAAAAACAAATTATTATTTAATACCGGAAACGCGGTGTGAACCTGAGATGATGGTCATCTTTACAAAAGGGGGATGGGCTAGTCGTGTCCTAAGAAGAGACTAGACTAACATAACGAGGTTCCCACCAAATATAATTAAATTAACACTTAGTGTACGTGGTAAATTAATCAAATACGTAATAAACTAAGTATAGATTAAAATCAAAGCGAGTAAGCCATCAAGAAAAGACTGTTACAGATGAGCGCTTAATATCAGGTGGGAAGCTGGGGTCCCTAAGACAAAATTAACCAAGCGGGAGGAAGGGTACTCTACAGTGATATAGGACTAAAAAGATATAGAGGAATCATTTCATAGAATTTTGGGTTGGTTTATTTAGTTTAAGAGGGGAGGTAAGTAGTGAAAACTGAGGAAAACTGGCATTGAATTCAGCCAAGAGGTTCAATTGTATTTTGAAACAATAGATTCTTTGAGACGAAGAGGCAAAACAGAGTGACCGAATCAAATCAGGCTACTGAATGATGAAAACAACAGAATTCATTAATGTTAAGTATTAATAATATTGAATTATATAGTAAGTAGCTCTGATTCCGTAAATGCAACGTGTATGTTGAGAATTTTTAATTAATTACTCTTCCGGCAATAATAAATTCGAAATCGCTTTGAGATTATTTTAAACTTTTTTGAGAAGATATAAAATCTTCAAACGATACAAAGTAGCTCCGCGTGCACTCTTTGCGAACCAGCGTTTTAAGGACTTGAAACTGACACAGGACGATCTGGAAAAAATGTTTCTACGAATTGCCGTCAGTTTAAGTTACGCAAAGCAATTTGTGTTTCGATTTCTCGGGTATTAGGCGAGTGTACATACATACTCAAACACTGAGATACTTATTAAAAAATATATAAGACGGTATCAAGTAATTAAATTACAGGAGGTTTTGCAAGATGAGGGTAAAGAGTTGAAATATATATTTCTGGAGCCACGCACCACTTGCATTTCGAAATTAGGCCATTCATAAAAAAGGCGCACTCCGAAAACGAGAATCCCGAAAAACGAATTGCCGTTAAATTCCTTAGGCATTTTCAGGAGCTTCTTTCGTGTACCGTTCGGCCTCCGCAAACACCTTTCTTATCACTCCCCAAACCATTGTTTCCTCCGCAATAGGAAGGGGAGAAATCCCATTCCATTTCGCTATCCTCCCACACCTTTCGTACTCAAGCTCATTACGATTCTGCGAAAGAAGGACATCTTGCGGGAAACGTTGCATTCAGAAAGGGAACGAAACCTTGATTTCTGCGCTCCTCAGGTCAAAATAGTTTCTTTATCGAATACCTGGCTAACTAGTGCACCGCGATAGACCTATCGATTGTAATAGATCGCAAGAGAGGTTCCGTAGATCGCGATTAGATGTATAGGAACTACTGAATGAATTATTTAACCTCATCTATTGGCGGCAGAAATGGAAAAATTAATACCAAAACGAGTAATCACAATCATCCTTTTCATTAGTAATAACTGGTATAAATAGTAATAGTAGTAATATAGTTAAAAGTGCTTCGACAGCTTAGGTAATTTCGCACGTAGGCTCCCACCGGTAATCGAACCCACTTATTTGCCCACTTGACTATCCGGGAGCCTCAACTGGCATATATGCTAGGGTTTAAACGCTTTAGGAAATGTTTTACTTAATTAAGTTTGCTAGAACGTCCATCATATTTGATGACATCGAAAAAAGACTCAAGAGCAGTATAACATTATGATTGCTTAATCAATACGTTTCGTCTAAAGATACACCACATTTCATCCTAAGGAGTCGACCGTAATCGAATAAACCCGATCGACGTTCATCGTAGTGGAATACGTGTTTCTCTATACCACAGATTTATTTATCGATAAACTATAATCGAAGCCATATCGATTTATCGAACGATTGGGCAGCGTTGACTGTCATCTTCAAGCGATATTCTCTCCTCACCCAATTACTTAAACAATAACTTTCCCATCTTACATTTCAAGCAATTTTCTTTCCTCGCCAATTATTCTAATTATTCTCGGCACTTTTCCTCTCTTTACTCAGCCATGCGATGCTTCCTTCCCAACTGAAAAAAATACCTTCAAATTCATACCTCGAACTCCTACTATATACGATGGTTGGTCAAAAAGTAACATCCCACATTTTTTTCAGTCAAAACCAATGGTAGTAAATTGAAATTGTAGATTCGAATTCTTTAACGTTTTCCGCATACATGTGTATAGTTTCAGTTTTCATGCAGATATCATAGCTGTAGGAAGCTTTCAAAGTGGAGTCTGAAAGTGATGAATGTTATAGACAATTGCCTTGATTGAATTTCTATGCATAGAGAAAGGAGTGGTAGAGAATATTCACAAACGTTTGTGCAGTCTATGGAACTATAGTTCCATGTATATGGAATTCCAACTATAATTCTATGGAAGTCTATATGCAGTCGATTGGAATACAGTTGGTTGCTGGGTATGGAGTATGAGTAAATCAGAAAGCGGTTGAAAGGGAAACCTGGGTCCATAACCAGAGCGAGGACTGGTACCGACAGGGCATACATGCCCTAGTGAATCGCTGGAAGAAAGCAATAGAACTTTAAGGAGATTATGTAAAAAAATTGATTCAGCAGACAAAATATCATTTGTATATGTGTGAATTTTATTTTTATAGAATAAATAGTGTTTGAGAAAATAAAATGTGGGGCATTACTTTCTGAGGAACTCTCGTAATTCCATATTCCTTTATAAATACCCATGTTTTGCCACCGCATATTTCTACACTACATTCTTCAAGACCTTTCATACCACTATTCTGAATGATTTGAATCGTGCATTTTTTTCGATTGTCTCCTTTCGGAATGGGTTATCTCATAAGTTGCAGATATCTTCTTGTTTTGCCTACGAGGTGAAGGAGTGCGGATTCCACTGATGATGCTGCAATCATAACGAATTGAGATCATGTACAATTAAGAGAAGAGTATCCAATTCAGATGAGTTGACCGGAGCAATCGACATAATAGAAAAATATGGATTCCATCTCTACGACCACAAAGTTATTCAGGATTGAGGAGAGGTAAATCACTAAGCACGGAAGAGCCGCGCGGCTGAATCCCAAGTAATAACAAGTGTAAAAATTAACGACATGACTGACACTCGAACCCTGATCTACCACTTTCCCGTCAGGTATTCCACCTGCCCTGGGAGGACTCTGGAAGCTGGGTCTCGAACCAAGATCTCCCAGGGCAGGTAGAATCCCAGATCCCGGCAGGCTCGATCAGGATTCGAGTCCCAGTCATTTCACCATTTTTCACGTATGTTAAATTTATTTAGTTCGTGGATTCAAGAGTTTTACAATTGAAAAGTTTTTTCAGCCTCTTTGGTACATAGGTTTCTTGATTTCCTTGATTTTCCTTTTCCGCAGAAAGGCATACACCCGAAGACGAACGTGAAATGACGTACGTCTGACAGGGTCAGGACTCGAACCCAGAAAGTGGAAGATTCCGGGTTCGGATCCCGGTCCTGTCCGACTTTTTTCACGTCCGTCTTTCCTTGAGATATATCCAAGATGCATGATTTAGGTGCAAGGCATCTTTACCCTTTCTCTCACATATTTTCTAGGTTACACAGGAGGATACAACTATACTACTCTGATCCATGCAAGGAGTCACGTAAAATAGTAAACCCGATGCACATCCATAACCTATGTTTACTAAATGTACTTCCGAATATATGCAAAAGATAACTGAGTATTAAGTGAAGAGTCAAAACATCAATTTAGTACGATTCTGGTAAGAGCGAACTTACAGCAATCACTAACAGACGCCAAAATTTCTGGCATTGCTATAGACACAAAAGACAATCGCACATTGATAAAAAAATACGCCGAATTTTTCAGTTTCTTCTTTCCTCTTGACTGAATTTCTAGGGTAGCATCAAAGGCAAAAGATGATTCAATAAAAGAGTACAAATGAACCTTTGATTTGGCGAACGAAAGGGGATATTTTACTTACGATTTCTCGATCTTTGAGCAATCCAACCGGTCAGAAACACAGCTACGTACATATCAACTCAAACTCACCTGAAAAAGAGAAAATAGATTCATTTAGCATGTTTATTGGAAACACTGAAGCATTAAAGTAAGCCACCCGGCAAACACGAAACACAAGCAAAAATAAAGAAATTTAGTATTTATTCGATAATGTTTTATTTGTACCTCAATACTGAACATATCGCCAACATACTCTATTTTTACTCTAATTCTCATCTTACAATTCGTCTAGAGTTAACAGACGATGGAATTTAGGCAAAATATCATTTTCTTTCTTTTACTTGCTTAATTACTTCCACATTCTAGAAATCTAACATAGAAATATAATAGATGTATTCAATTCAATGAGAAAAAACAGTGTACATTTTTATTACAATTAGGGTACCTGATCTATGAAACTTTACCCCGTCTATGAACTTTTTCTCTGTTTGCTATTCAATGAAAAACCACTGATTAGTACTGCAATTGGAGTAATGCCGAATCGGTAGTTTGTGAAATCCTGATAACTTCAACGCAGGAGTAACTATTACCACCTCATTTCTGTTTCTTCCATTAACCAATAAGTATTAGTAATAATAATACACATTCAACAGTAGTACATGTTCGGAGGGAAGTAAATTATCAGTTTCAAGTTTTCCTTTGTAATATAATGTCTTCTATTCAGCTGAAGAGAGTATAAAAATATAATATATATATAAATTATTAAGCATAGAAATATATGGAGGTAGGTTTCGTGAATTGTGAAGAAGTCATGCGAATTAAAGAGGTATATAAGATTTTTATCCCGAAAGGGAGAAAAGTAATTGATGTATATGAATTATTTTATCACCTGTTACGCCCTTAATATCGCTAAGATACTGCCGTGATGAGGCAGATACGGAAATCAGGCGAGAGAAGGAAATTGCTCATTTCGCTATAATGGGCGAGGTAATGTAATGCTGAGGGTCATTAGCACAGTCCATTTAAATCAGAACTTTAAGATTAGAGATGACATTAGAGAAAGTCTATCACACGCCTCCAGCACTTGAAGATGGCGAGCCGTAGAACGAGGTAAAGAATCAGTAAAAATGACATGGAATAGGATGGAGTTGGTGCTTCATGAAATTCATGAAATGAAGCAATTCATGAAATTTGGTCATGTTACCGATAACTGTCATAAGATTCCATCCATGAATAAAACAGAAATACTTTATCATTTTATAAATATTGAAATTTATCCGGAAATTAAGAATAGATTCCACGAGGGTGACTATATTCAATACATTTGACATCTCTCATGAGGAGAGTGTTATAGTCTGGTCGTAAACCTATCAGAAAGTACCCTTTTTGTGTTTTCATAAATTAATAAGATACATCGGCGTAATCTTAAAAGATGAGAAACGATTCATTTTTTACATTTAGCTGCTGCCAGATCGAATTATTGTATTACATATACCATGATGGTTAAAAATGATCCAAATGGAATTAACCATTTTAAATTATAGTGGTGCGAACAAGTAGTTCTACATCCATAAGATTAGCCTATTTTCTGCCAAGAGAAGACATTAAAGGTCACGCGAAGTTAAAAAAAAGTTCACACATCCATTTCATAGCGAGAGGCATTGCTTTCTAAAGTGGCTGCAGAGAACTAATAAGGACGATGTCGTATTTCAGAATTTTCATGGAATCCATGACATTCTAATGCCATTAACAAATGGAGTCCCCAGCATTTTACATAAAGCCTCGACATCACTAAATGACTCCTTTAATCACATGATATGGAAATATAACAGAGGAAGAAGATATGGTTAGAGATGATTAGTAACATATAAAAAATGATAGTGAAGAATCCCGGTCCAAGCTTAAAAGTCGGAGACGGTCGAAGAGGAGAATTAAGTGTAGAAATCCTGTCAATAATAAGCTACATTTCATAAATAACATCGATACCGAATCGACCTTAGGTCGTTCTCTACATAAACTTGAATGGACGAAAACGCCACACATTTTTTAATCAAAGATTTGTATTTTCCTTGCCATATATCGTTTATGTAACATTTGCCTTTTACAAAACAAAAAATTGAGGATTTTAAGCCTCCTCAAATTTCTTAATCCAGATAATAGGCTAGTTTTGTAAAAAAACAGATTAATTCGACACAATGGAAATTGATATAACAGAAAGTATACAATAGTATTGTTGCATAGATTTTTGTCTTCTGATTATGTATGTTTGCAGTATGAAAAATCATATGGGAATGATTCTTCACATCAAATTGGGTAACAACGGGTGCCCTTCTACTTGAAGATAATTTTTGCAGTGTTTTAATCATGCAACATGCAACGCAAATGCGGCCATGTGATCCGTAAAGAAAAGATCAAACCGTAAATCATTGCTAATTTCCCATAATTTGATCACGGCCTAGTGGACGGATTAAAGAGCCCTTCCGCAGGAAATGGAGGCAGTGAAGGATTCCGCGTCTACAAATTTTCAATTTATTAGCCCAAAATGCATGGAAATGTAATTCCGATTATTCATAAGATAGCTACCAAAAAATCCAATGGGAAATAATATGGATTTATCATTCCATGAAATAATAAGTGGAAAGTATTCATGTGAGTTAAGTAATATAAATTTGATCAAAAACCAATTCTCTTGCGTTTTTGAGACGCGATTTTCTTCACCATACCTTGAAAAATCAACGATGAAAGTTTCGCGGAGATTATTAGAAAACATTCCAGATTTAGTTCATAAGACGCTGCGGCTCAACCATCGCATTCCTCGAGAACTGCTTTCTTCACATGATAGCATACATATGTAGAAAAGGAGAGACATCTAGGTATATATATTCTGACCTATGATTATCGGGGATAATTAATAATCTTATTTAAATTTTGCTTTTCTTAAATTGACTTAGCAAATATCAATTCTTTAAGCGAAAAATTGATCCTGTGAAAATATATTTCAAACGGCATCTATCGATGTATGGCAGGGAATGCATTCACCGATCTCACTAAATTCCTAGTTCAGGATATCTTTTTTCATCTTAAAGCTGTTCGTCCATCGTCTTCATCAGAAACTATTAGGCATATAAGATCATCAGGCCATACTTAATTGGCGAATAACCGACATTCAAACAGTTTAACATCAAATGGTACCAATGGAAATTTATTTAAACACGTTCATTTATTTAGGAAGTACTGAAAAGTATGCGAGGGAAAGCCGTTTTAGGGGCTCAATATTTCCGCAAACGATGCCAGTCAACTATATATAAGCTGAAGATGCATCTCGAACGTTCGGCGTTAACATCCCCTGCAACACACTGTAATGCGGCTTGCACGGTATTGCAGAAGGTTAAAGTATGTAATGCAGAAGTTAAGAAAAGGCTAGAGGTTTACCACTTCTGTCTTTGTCGGTTACTGTTGCGCATCTTTTGCGAAAACAATTAATTTTGAATCAACTAGTCCGAGTATCTATTTCTTGGATTTTTCTCGCAGTATTCGAAAGGCATACGCAGTAGAACAGACCCATACCTACAGTCAATTTCATAAAAGTATTTCATCTGCATTTATGAGCACATTATACCAGAAGTCTACTCTTCATTCATCGAATTAAATTCAAGAAGCGTCTTGGTAACGCTCTATGATCTCTCACAGCAGTTCTTGATTAAGTATTCGGCCTTATTCAGGACCTTGAGCAATTCACGGATGCTACGCGTTTGAAGGATCCCTTGCATTTCAGACAAGCGCTAGTCACAGATTCGTTCTTTCACTGCCCTTACGAGAATTCAATCAACGAAGCCGCCTTTCATTCACATGTGGATACCGCATGAGATTCTTCGCGAGAGTGAGTAAATCCTCAATGTTTATCGATTTCGGTGAGTGGTTTTTATTTGATACGATATCGGTTACATAGCCATTGTGCGTCCCGTGGACTTACAGCGTTTTGGATGCGGAGCTTGGAAGGGAGTGGAGAGGAAGAGGGGAGTGGGAGGGAATTAGGGAAAGAAGGAAGGGCGGAGTCGGGAAACGCCCCTTAACGAATTTCTACAAACGTCAACATTGCAATTTCGCGGCGCTACGTGTTTCAAACCCCAACTCCCTCTCCGTCTACCTAGCCCTCTCCCTTTTTCCACAATATATTTCCCATTTTCGAGTCGATTTTTCGAACCTTTTTCTTTCCACATGGCAACGTTGGTCTTTTTCTGAGACTTAACTTCACTTAAATTAATTCGTGGCTAAGCCATTTTCCGTGGTCTAGAATACAGTGATAAGTAAGCTTCCGCAATATAAACGTTTGAATTTTTTATTGGACAAAACAAGTCATAGAATAAAATTAGTTTATAGGTGAAATTTTTGAAGGACAATGAAAAAGATTTTTTAATTCATAGAAACATATAACAATACAACAGTAAACAATTATGAGTGTGCCTGCCGATTACGAAATGTGAGGCGAGTAGGAGTCGCCTGGAAGAGTGATGTACGCTAAGGACTTCGTGAACCCCGTGGCCGCTACGTTAACCATGAAGGCCGCTAAGGTAACCATGAAGAAGACGGAAAAATTAATCAGCCACGACAGTCTCCTGAAGACTCCTCCTGTATTGGGATAAATTACAGAGAAAGATCAAGGCAAAATGACTAGCGAAAGAAGGAAGGGATGGAACTATACAACATATCAATCTTCGGATTGATAACTCTTGAAGAGGGCATTTCATACAGTATGGAATGTTATCATAATGATCATATGTGAACACTATTTCATGCGAAGAGAATACTTACATAACAAGAGATAGGGCTAATAAGACTGCGATAATGCGTCTTTTCTTGACGATAAAGAATCCGAGGAATCCAACATGGCCTTTCGGATGGAGGAACGGATTAAGAAAGCGATGGCGATTCGATAAATGGCTTATCTGATGAGATATCGGCGCGAAGGGGCGAAAGGCACGGAAGAGCAAAGGTTGAGGAAACACGCTAACAAGAAATGTGAAAAAGTGGAGATAAAGAGAAGGCAGTGCGTGAAGACCTTAAGAGTTTCCTATCTCGTCCTTACATCTAGTTTTCCTATCTGAAGACTGAGGGGAAAAGTAGGAGGGACCAAGAACTGAACCTTGCCGAACTCTTTTGGATTCACGACCTTTGGATAGGCACTTTCTTTATAAATAACTCTTTCCAATGAACCTTATCAACTGCTAAAAGAGAACTGATGCCCAAGAGGAGAAAATAAATGACGGCTTCTATTGCAAAGCAGAGGTCTTTATCAAAATGGAAAGGGATGTCATGCCGCAAATTGATTTTTTGTCACAGTATTTATAAAGTCGATTATTCCGCATGACGAAAGTGTGCCGACTAAAGGTGTGCAGCCTCAGAAAAGAATAGTTTTAAGGCCATGAATAAATTATCTTTAAATAATGAGACCTCTCACTGTATACGAGAGTTGTAGCTTAGGTTTATCCATAAATAAAAGAGCGTGAATGTTCCTTAACCAATACACAGAAGTGACGCTCCTCTACTAGATCTAAATATGTAACTGACGGAATCATACAAAAGTAAACTACTTGAGTGGATGAATATCGCACAAACGATTGAATTTTGTCGACGTATGTCTTTCTGTCAAAGAATTGTAGTACATTCTCAGGAACTGAGCCATAAATTCTAATCTAATGACGCCAATGACATGAACTTGCAGAGCTTAAACCATCAATTGTAAAGAAGATATTCAGAGTGAAATGAGTTCTACATCTGGAACATTTTGTTTTTGATTCCAAGTTTCTTTATTTCTTATAACTGTATATGTTCAGTAGCGACTCCAAATTCGTGGCCACCCTGAGGCAACATTTGCTCATAACATTGCAATGATAACTTCACATATAGAAGGGAAAAAAGCGCCGGTTACGTGCGATTTGTGATAACCTTGTGCATTGAATCACTACCCTTCGGATATCTGGAACCTTAACCGCCCCATCAACACGTATTTGCTTCAGCGCGATTTTTCCCACGAAAATGCATTACAAATATTTCAATTTATAATCGATATGATTACATGAACCTCATTAATTTTAACCATTAGCATTTGAAAAATAGCGCTCGTGTCTATATTTTCGATATACGCATTCTTGAATGGCGTGATAATTTGCAAAAAATATATGAAAATGAGTCTTCGAGCTAACAGAAAACAACTCTTACCTCTCGGTAGCATAGACCGTTCCCAAATGAACGTTTTTCTTCCACTTCTTGCTAGTATTGACTTCTTTCTTAATACGATCGAAAAATGTTGTACTCGTCTTACATCCTTTAACCAATTATCTATTCACTACCGATATTGACTAATTATTTCACTTCTACTTTATTTCTCAATTCAAATTCAAGTCTCTGCAACCGTGTGCACCAATTACTTGATTATTTTTCTTATCAACCCAAAATGTTTTCTAATGTCTATGTAATAACTGCGATTTTTGCTATCTCGATACCAACTCTACTCTCTAAGATATCTATACATCTGATGACTATGTCTATGTTAGTATCCTGGAAACCGCCGTTCGGCAGGTGGCAGGGGGTGAATACACCATAATTCTATTTCCCTATTGCGTATCTTTCAAGGAAAACATGAGTTCTTGAATCTATTCGTCCTAACATCTGTTTCCCTGATATTTCTCACAGTATCAGAATGGCCCATGCAACATGGTGGACGCAATATATCGGCTACATCATCGCTGAACGTGCTTTCTCTGAACTTATCCAGTAAATAAATCCTTATTTTTACATATTTTAACTTCCAAATATAAAGATCAGATATGCTACATTTAATGTTTAATGAAGTAAATTGTCTAACTTAGGGTGAATTGTACTAATGTTGTCACGGATAATACTTAACGCTTACTTGAGAGTATAGATGACAACAAAATAATTCATGCATTAAACAATTAAATTAGGTACTAAACTTTCAGTACGATTCAATAACTATATATAACAACCAGTTCCAACATTGAAATTTATTTTAGAATGAATAGTCCAGGATATCAAGGTTTCACGAAATGAAGGATCAGGTAGTTAATTATACAGAAGCACTAATTTAACGCAGCGCAAAGTTTCTCTTAACCCTACTGCACGCTATTTCGCGCGATAAGCGGCAACAAATGGATCTGAAGCGATAAAACCAGACTCACCGAATGATTTGAACGAAACGAGTTAAGAATTTTAGGCGATTATGAGTTTATGCTATATTTCTTAAATTCTTCCCGTTTGTTAAACTGTTATAATATAGTAACTATTTGCAAATCAGGATAAATAGCAATTTTCAATGGATCTATGGTAGTACTCTGGATGAGCATAAATTAAACTGTCTTGGAGGAGTCAAGACATAAATTTGTGTTCGTGGAATAAGCGGAACCTCGGTAAATGGTTATTCGTATGATCGAGATCGTAGCGTGCAGTCCTGCTCGTTTTACACGTCGGAAAACAGACATTTCGCTGCCATGTGAAAGCTCTCTTTGTATAGTCCTCCTTCACATTTGCTTTGCCTCCGTGGGCATCACCCCCCTTCCTGTGGGCACCACGGGAGGGGTCCCCACCGATCAGAAGCTGCTGCATCACCATCTCCTGCACCCTGACACTGATCGATTCCTTCTACAATCCACCTGTTGCGCCCGTTAATCCTCACAGCGAGATGACTTCGGAGAAACTAACCGATATCCGATTGCGGTGATTGGAAAGTGAGAGGTGACTTTAACGGGTGGCGCTTAAAAAAGTGTTTCGTCTGAAGTGGGCGAGAGATTTAAGAGGGTTTGGAAGGTTTTGAGGGTGTGAAAGCAATCACCGATGGCAGACCGAGAGCTAGATATCATTATAATCATAATTCTGCCTAGGAGCAGTAGTTAAGCTATCCAAGTATACTTGAACTTCTGATTGGAATTAGTCCACTTATCACTACCTCAGCAAGTCCAGAATGGGACATTCCCTGTAGATGAAACGGAATAAGATCTTTGCTCTATTACCGAAGAGTTTTTTTCATTTGTTCAAAGTTGATTTCATTTAAAAGAATCAGAACAACATTGTAGATGGTAATTTTATTTAACTCGGTAGGCTTCACAAAAATACGGACCTCACGTGATCTCATCTTTCCTCTTTCGTTACTGCAACAATGAGTTAACAAAGCCTATTGCGCAGAACATAAAAGTTTTTCTACGCATGTGTTGCTTACTTTACAGTCAAGTATCTTTGCTTAGTAATTGAAGTAAGTATCGACCAGAAACATTTAGACTTCCGCAAATTATCGTCAAAATCTTAATCAAGGAATTACTACGATGCTTACACGGGATTAGATCGTCCTTAAAATTTGGGTCCAAAACCAATTAGGTCAAACCCAATCAGGGTTTTGAGATGATTCCATTTGCCTCTCTCTTCCCTTCCAAAAACTTAATTTAGTAAGCAGTGGCAAACAAAGTAAGAACTTTAAACTTTTAGTTTAGTTTAATTTAACTTTAACTTTTCAGTTTAAATCTATTAAGAGGCACTGATCGAGAAACAAAATACACCAACAAATATCCCATCATTTAGAAAATATTGTTGCTGCCGATGAATCTCATAATTTCATACAAATCATTTTGCTATTTCTATGCACGAAAGAGCTTAACAGATAATAACATTACTTTATTATTTGACCGCAGCTTCTTTAATTTGGATATATAATTGCATCAATTTTATTTGAACTGAATTAACTATTATGCACATCTCCGATAGGTGAAACCGAGTATTTTATAGCTTAGATTATTTTTTAAATCCCCTCTTATTTTTTATTGCCTGCATTAACGTATCGTACTTCTAAACTAAAAGATTTCTTTAAGAATAGAGCTATGATAGAAGCTAAAGTTTAGTATAATTCAACGAATACAATAGCATTTAATACATATTTATGACTTGCACACAACAGTACGGATAATTTTTGTGTCCAGCACATATAACTATGTAAGGAAAGGTATTTATTGTTATTTATCTGGCTCGGAAAAACAAACTGTTTCCTTGTAAATGTTAATCTTTGATATAGCCAGTAGATTTACATTCTCCTGCACAGCACCCATTGTGGGGTGCCTTACAATTCATAAGAGGGAGTAAATTGAAATCACGTCGATATTTCCAATGGAAATCATTTTTACAGATGAACTCTGTGTTCTCGTGGATGCAACTGCTCTCAAATCACAGTCCTTAGGCAAAGCATAGCTGATGGAGAAACGCATTATTCGTTTTCGGAGGAGAGAGTGCGATTTCGTCCGACAGAAAGGCGAAAATGGACCGAGAGATCGGATGCTGCTGACGAGATGTGAAAGTAATCGGAATTCGAAAACGGAGCGTTTCTCTCATTGACCACCTTGCTGCTGGAGCCGATCTCTGTTGGGCAATTCTACGTAATTTAACGGAGGATTTAACATTGCCTCTCTTCTCTTACGACTCAATTCCTCTCAGGTTGACAATTATTATGTCGATGTGGGTTCTTAACTCTGATGCTCTGATTATTTCTGTGAAACTAAATTTGAGACATTTTTACAGTTAACAACTTATTCTTCTTCTAATTCTTTTGCCTTGTGCCAGATAATCAACACATTGCAGGCAGTTGTTTGTACTTCTCTCCCTGTACTATAAGCCTCGTTTCTCAACTATATACATATAATGGTAGTGATTAAAAAACGATGAGTGATTCCTTAGAAACGCCCGGCCACAGCAAAAATTATCATATTAATTAAACTCATTCCCAGAATAAAAGGAAATGCCGAATTTTTTGACTCATAGAAAGGTAGTACCGGAGTCATGGAAATATATTATTTCAATTTCAGCCCAACGAAAACTAAACGTATATTGATAGATAATTCTTAACAAATATAATAATTAATGCTTGTGGATCGGAAAAGACTCATTTTAGACCAAATATCCGTAGAAAGAAGACGAGGAAAGAATGATTAAATATGATACAATCGTGGAGATCAAAGAGCGATGTAAAAACGATACGATAGAAAATTATGGTCCGTTCTAGGAGGACAGCGCCTTCGGAAAGGAAAAGGGACGGTCAGTGGTTTAAGAAGCGAAGTTATTAGAGCGAAAAAGGTAAATAAGAAGCTAAAGTGAGAGTCATTGAGAGAAAATTAAGAAAGAAGCCACAAATATCGGATCTACACAAAACATCCGAAGAAAATTAGACAAAATGAGATAAACCACGTGCATGGAAATATGCTAAGTTGTAAGATATGTTATGACACGACCCCATACGACGTCATCATATACGGTAATAAAGTTCCGATAACCGTACAGCCAAGTCAAGCAGATCGGCAGGCTCCCTAATATTTTTCCTTTTGAATATTAACTATTTTATATTGTCTCCGAGCACATAGCAAACCGCAATTCGGCGTTTAAACACGATTATAAGGAAAGTTAAAATAATGGGATAGAAAATTCCAAAGTAAGCCCTCCCGAAAGTTTTGAATGTTGTACTCGAAATTAAGCTTTGTTTACAGATATCAATCAATTGACAAGAGCACCAGCACATACATTCTTCTATTTGCCAGAAAAAAGCAAGTCATGCGACGAAATTGTTATCTTCCGCAATCAAATTCGATAAAATAGCAATTACTCGACTGTGATCGATTTTTTTTGATCCAAAATTGAGTCTGCAGCGAAAAATTCTATAATTGCATAATTAGCATATGTTTATGAAATATATTTTTAAATACCGATTAAGCTACTCATTTAGATTGTAAAGTTATAAATTTAAATTTATTAGAATAAAATAGCGGCTTCTAAGCATTATGATTATCAGTCACGATCCACAGAGTGAATATCGGCAATCGATAGGTTGATCGCGATTGGCTCGCAGGTTGTGAATAATTAAGATATCTTTCGATGACCCCTTTGTTTTAATTGATCCCCTTGGGAAATCGACCACGTGAGCGAATACCGCTAGAGATACCATCAAACTGTACAGCAACCAGAACTATTATCCTTCATCTTGCTATAAACTACAATTTAGTTTTCAATTTTAATGCAACTCTTGTTTATTTCAAGAAGGAGTTCCGTATTAATAACAAAGCACAAATTAAAGGCCCTAGCATTCGGGTCCTCATAATAGCCCACGACTATTACATTCAAGGGGCTCCGAGAATTACCCGAAAGATAATCACTACGAATCACAAGACTTGTCAATCTGAAAGAGCCCCAAATTTCCCTAGTTTACGCCATAGATATGACCTCCCGTACGTAATCTTGAGGGAGGTAATTGGAATAATTAGGTGGGTTTTTAAACGTATGCAAGGAGTATGACAAGTTGGTAAGACCCTAATGGCCAAAACAACCGTTGCAAACACGAAATAGGATACTTCTATCGTCGACTATTACACGATTTTGTCGCTAGATCTAATAACTCTTTCTCTTTTAGTGACACTCAACTATATCTAATATGTCCTCTTACTTTCAACCTCTACTAAGCACATTTTACACTACTTGTGTACTTTATGTCCCATGTAAATATCAAAATGGCACTACGTTTTGGTAAACAGGACTGTAAAAGAATTGAATGAATTACCGGAAGATATTCTTAACCCCTTTCCATGTACAAAAAAAAATTCGACGAGAAATGGAAGGACATACCTAAAATAAGTTTCATTAATGTTATCAATATAATTATAACGTCACGATTGTCACCTGTTTGTTGAATGTATATAATTTTTTCTTTTTTTTTACATTATGATCGTATTTAGCTTTTGCCTTAAGATTTTTGTATTGAACTTCTTTATCGTAACTTATGTATTGTAAGTTGTGAAGTAATGTTGGACATAATGGGCACTGTGGAATTTTGTGCATATATTGGATGTGTGTAGATGTTTGTTGTTCTTATTTTTTAAGTATATTCGACGTTTCCAACGGAAAATTGTAACGTGTATATTTTATAATAATAATAAAAGACAAATTTCATATTATAAAATCGATGGAATCAGCCGAGACTCTGTAAAACTCAATAGCAATTGTCGTCAAAACGTTTAACCATTATAAAATACATAACCATTACAACATAAACCATAAAATATTTAAACTTTCATTTCCATATAAAATATTTTAACCATTATTTCCATAATATATGAGTAAGTTAAACGATACCTTAACAGATATTATATTTATAAAATCGAATTCAAGTCATTTCCTATGCCTCAGAGTGACACACTTTTTCTGATTTTAGCGACTTTTTATCAACTTTTCAGGAATCACCTAGTGACATTTAAAAATGAATTATCATCTGTGGGTGGTTCCCGCCCTAGATTTTCCCTGTTTCATATTCCCCACGTAATTATTCTTGATGAATATATAGAGCGGCCTGGCATCGAACCCAGGATGATTTTGGAAGATGTATTTGAAGTTTAACGCTCAAAACCACGTCCTCTAACAATATCGCATATGGCATCTTGGGACATTCTGGAATCAAACCCATGATAGACAAGGTCGAAATCTCATTCATCCTGGTTTCTAAACAGAATCTATAAGTCATAAAAAAAGCCAAAGCAACGTAGCTTCTAGTTTATGTTCTGAACTGGCATCCTATACAGTGGAAAACATCTATGCATGTAATATATGTAAATAGGCTATTTACATTATAATATACTATAATTACTAAACAACATAACTGTGCTAGATAACTGAATATACTGAACCTCAGAGCATGAAAAATGACTGCGAAAATATACGAAGACACATAAAAGTAGGATCGTCCGCAATGAGCGACGAGGGATGGACGTGAGGCGGGGGAAAGGTTTCAAACACATTTCATTCCGATTTCTTTCCTCTTTATTTTCACACGTCGCCTTTCCAACGCCGCACACTCGCCGAGAAAATTCGAAAGGAAAAAAGCCGGCATTTCTCTCAATGACGGCGTCTGTCAATGATAAGGTACGTAATGGCGAGAACGAGTCCTAATTCAGACTCCGAGAGAAGAAAAAAGGGTCTCGAATGAGTTGGGACTGCGGCGGAGGGCAGGGGTCAAAACAAATGACAGTGATTGGCCGCCAACCAAATGACAAGTTTAGGAAAAAGGGATGGGAGGAGATGCGGAGGATCGAGGCAAATTTGCGTACTGCAGTCCCGAAATTCAAAGTGATATGTGTGAGAGAAAGTGCAGCGCAAGACGAAACGTTTTGTTAAAAATTGCTAAGATAAAATGCAATCCTTACGGATATGTTCTCAAACGCAGGTTGGGAATCCTTGTAACAAAGGAGATTAGATGCTAGGCTGTGATTGCTTGAGAAATTCAGAGAAGGTACATTGGTGGAAGAAGTATTCGGTAATATGTCCCTCCGCTACTTTGGTCGATCCGACAATGAGCGTAAAGAAAGAGAAATAGATGTGACGAAAAGTCATTTAGGGACTCATTCTTTTCGAGAGCAACACGATGAGTTAAAGAGGTAACTCGAACTAGAGTGTTTAAACCCCCAGCCACACGTCGAAAGTAGGCGGACATGGTTTTATTGTGAATTATTATTATATGTAAATATGACTCATTACTTCTCAAAACTGATAACATGAATTTTCAGACGCCGCAATCGTTACCACTCTTTTCTGGTTTTGCCAAAAGACGTTAACGAACCTTTTCTCCGGGCGACTTATTTTATAATATTCAAAGGTTTGCGGGTATTAATGTAAATTTAGATTTCTGGATGGAACCGTTCCTAACCTATTCGCGTTCTTCTGATCATGATTCGGTATTTTGTAATCGCTATTACTTTTACGGCGAAGTTTCGTACTGTAAATGGCCCCACTATTTTTACCATCAGATATTCATCGTACGTAACCCAGAAAGGTGTTTCTCCGGAGACAAACTTGCTTCACGGCCAATTAAATGCAGGCAAACTATGAGTTATGCAAAGATACCTATTTATTTGCGGAAGGAGTCAGGGATCACAAATCGACTGCAATACTGATAGATAAAGCATGTGACATGTCATCGAACTCTAAATAATAAAATCCCCATGGATATACATGAGACTTCTGGAAACGCTCCCAAAAAGAACTCGGATGTGTTTTTTATTTCTCTCACATGTTTTGAAAAACAAATAATGCGTGAATGCTAATACGATTTAGTCCAATTAAGGGGCGAAAGGACCATTCAAAACATTTCATGTTTTTAGATCACCTTTCTAATGGCATATAAATAGCGCAATGTTGTCTTTGAGCGGAACTGATTAATTACGCAATTATTATAGCCGCAAGACTCGATAATGGGATTCATAAATCTGTTCAAGAAATTGGTAGGGAAACAAACTATATTATTTTATTTTCTATCTTTGAAAACTAAGGAAAATAATGGGTTTGCAAAAAATTTTGGTGGTATGAAAAAGATAATAAATTCAGTTCGCTAATACTGACAACTACAATGCTAATTTTGAATTACTTCAATACAAAGAGGAATTTATTTATTAAAAATGTTTAACCTTAAAGTGCAAATCTACGTAACAAGCTTCTTAAAAGCCACGCTGAAGCCAGCCTTGAACTCTTAAAGGGGTCTTCTTTCAACCCTTAAATGACGTTCACTGCAGATGATAGATAAACCAGCTTTAACTCGTGAGTGTGGCCTAAAACTTTGGATTCCAAACAAACTCGGGTTAATTCGGACTGGAAAAGTTCTATCGTTAACTATTGCGACCGAAGGTGCAATGAAATACTTTGGCTATTTGTCTATACGAATATGACCAAAGGGATTAAGTAACGTTGGTATTTGGATACCAGGGTATGCATTCGGACACTATACGAGTATAAAACGCTTGATTAAATGCATATCTTTTTGCGACGCAATTATTTTCGTATCACCATCTTATCAGTAGGCGTGTTGAACTGCTACACTGTAATGACGCAGTAAATTACTTATTGGAAAACTTTTCTCCAATTGGAGTTGAACACATGACCCCTAGCAACGAGATTTAATCACTTGTGAAGGTTTCTCGATCACTTTTATACGGAGTAAATCATTCGTTTCCTTAGCAACCATGAAGGGAACATTTCACTTCATTGCTCACAAGCACGCATCAACCTATTTGATTATCTTCGCCCATAATACGATAGGAAAATAGTGAGCATTCATTCCGGTAAGCTCCAACTGCACGGCAGCCTAGATAAAATAATTGAACTACTTATGGATTATTTAAAAGAATTCGAAGAATCAAAGAAATTAAAAAAAAGATGTAGGTACTTTTTTCACAGTTTATCAACTGAATATGTATGAAAACTGTAAACAAACTGTGGATAAAGCACGACACCTTCTGTAAATTTCTTGAATGCGATGAATTTCCACGAAACTACATTGTATAGCTATTGAATTTAGCAAAAACAACGAATTTATTAGTATTAGAAAGAATTCATGTATTAATTTATAGAGTGATATACTCATGCTACCTTTGTAGTTCCACCAAATAATACTATAGTAGAGGGAGGTTAAATAATATCAGATTGCAATAAAATCGCTGATTAGTTTATTAAGCTTCATTCCAAACCATCAGAAAAGACAATCGGCATTCCAACTGAGATTAAGTTTATTCACTTAAGTATGAAACGGGACTTCAAACTGAAGTTCATTACGATGACATAAATCCGAGCTCTGCTTCCTAAAAGGAGGAATAGAGAATGTTAACGCCGTACTTTCACGGCAAATATTCCACAGCATAGACTTGTCTAAATCTCGTATCTTTTGGAAACGTGCGGTGATAAATATGAAAAAGGAAGGGAATGTGAGGATGGGTCGAGGGGTCATTGGGAAATGACAGGGAATGCGTGGGGGAGGGACACGTGGTAATTTGTAAGATATTTTGCCGCCTTGATTTCTATCTGTTTCAAAGGATCCAGTTTTCTCCTTTCGGTGAGAAAAACTGCTATGAAGAGCTGCGTCTAAGTGATATACCGCTAACACGGACCCTTGACCTGAGGAGCGGGGGCAGCATTTACGTCTCTTCACACCACTCCTCGGGTTTCTTTCAGTCCGGCAACTCATTGCCCACCAACCCTTTCCTTCCATTATCCATCTTCATTTCCGCATTACCTGTTAGTGTCAAGACTTTGATGGAGTTGATCGGCTAAATTTAAAGGTTTAATATTTCTTCCTTTTCACTTATGCCATAGATTTGGTTATAAATCATGTAATACAACTGGATGGAATACACTATATATATACTAACTATACGCTTCTGAGCACTATTTTCTCTTCATACTCTTCAAGTGAATCAATCTGTTGTTTACTTACATAAGTGTTTCCGGGATTTCCCTTACTCCTTTCACCTCGCTGATATTTCTCTAACGTGGATGCCTTATTGTGTGTAGAAACATTAGTTTCCAACATCAATACCAAATCTTACTTTCACATACATACGTTAGTATCTCTTCTCTATCTCAAGTGTTAACATTTATATATATAACGTTTTTCCAATTAAAACTTAACTTCTGCATTTGCTGTAAATAGTTGAATTTGAGAGCTTGCCCTTACAGTTTTCATCTACATCTTCTCATGTACATACCCAGCAATCCGCCTTTCGGCGTGTGGCAGGGGATGCATGCACTATAACGCAACTACGCTAATAGATTTCTTTCGCGTATTACTCGCGGAAAATGAATTCTGGAAATAACTAGTTCTATCATCTATTTTTCCGTTACTTCCCAGAGTATCAGTTCTGCCTACGTATCAGGGAGGACTCATAATAACGGCTACATTTTCTAATAACGTATTATCGTACAAATGGTCTACAGCAGTGGTGCGCAAACTCTTTACTTGGAGGACCGGATGAAAGTAGGCGGCGGGCCGCATCTGGCCCGTAGAGCTCCAATTGAAAACTTTCGTAATAAAGCTAGTCGCCTCACACGGCCGATTGCTTTTCACGCACGCTTCAGATGTAACTACAGTGACTGTAGCAGTTGTAGAACACCCCTCGGCTGAAATTTCAAATTGTGCAACTACAAGCACTTGGATTGAAATACCGAAAAGTCACGGCCCTTTCCATGAATTTAATTCCTGTCCTTTTTTCACAAGGTTGCAGCGGCATTAATTAAAAGTCACGCATCACTCGCGGCATAAATCTCTCGTCAGCGCTTTCGAACGAGGCGAATACGATTCGAGCGGTGGACTGACATGCGAGAGCACACGGAAGAGGCGCGTGCTTGCTGCACCTGAGGGTGACTCACACTTACCTGGAAAATTATCGCTACAAGATATAAAAATTTATATTCAACATCGAATACGCCTCGAAGTACACATACAGAAAATAAAATTTCAGCAAAAAATGCACAGGGTGCAATAAAATTCCTGCGCGCATGTTGTATTTTCGCATATGTAACTGCAATATATCTACGTATTTCTGCACGGATATCTTTGGCTTCTTAATTTTTTTGCCACGTTTCCTATATTGGTGAACCAAAGAAAAAACGTATTCATATTAGAAATTGTAGCTATCTTATATTCGCGGAATCAGCAATACATTTGCCTCCCTTATGTTTGATAATACAATGTTAGAGTGATACTTTAAGAATTGAGCCGGGAAACATCTATATCTACCTGTATATCCTGTAAGCCGCCTTTCGGTGTGAGGCAAGTGGTGCATGCACCATGACACTACTTCCCTAATCGATTAATTTTTTGCATTGTTCGCAGGAAAAATAATAATTTTTGAAACGACTTGTTCTAGCATCTAATTCTCTGTTTTTCCTCTCGGTATCAGAACGGCCTATGAAACAGGGAGGACGAATAATATCGGCTACATCTTCTACGAAAGTACCTTCAAACATCAGACAAGAAAACCGGAAGAATTAAATCCAGGCTCATATAGCTATTCCGGTTCGTTAAGAGATTAAAGCAGAAAAGACCAAAATTTCTCTGAAAAAAGAATGAATTTTGTGTAGTACACATTGAGTGGCCGATAAAGAAAAAGATGAGCATAAAAATTGAACGGATTTCCCGAAGAATTTCCCAACCCATTTCCAAGTAAACATGAGAAATTGCGGGGAATCTTTTCCTAAACACACAATAATATACGTGGACATTTATAATAATTATTTTCACTTTAATTGACGTTTAAATTATTCATTACACATTAAACTGAGGTAAACCAATGTGTTTATCATGAGCTTGTCGGGCCTTCTTTCCTTGTTTCTTAGTTCTTTTGTTTCGTCCAACTACTGTCTGTGGTTGTTTGTGCTATTTTACTAGCATAACAAAGTGTTAAGAGTCGCGTTCCTTATCAATGGTTCATTTTGGCATGATTACTTTTCAGTCGAAACATTATCATCAGAGGTCTTTGGATTTACGGATTCACAGGTTTCTGTCTGGGATTATTACCATTGAACTGTTTCAACCGACTTAAATATCAAGGTAACGCTAACGATCACTTGATTTTAAGAGCTCGACATATGTTTCAACTCCATTACCAAAAAGTAAAATTTATAAAGAAATATTCCATATAAATTAATAAATAAATAGGAGTACGTAACAAAAGGAGACAATGGGGACAGTGCATTATATGAATTCGTTTAGCGATGTTTGAGCTGGTTTCACTCAGATTATTTTAGAAATAAAAAGCTCAAATGAAAAAATTAAAATTAAGTAAATATTTTCTAATAAATATCATATTATTCACACACTTTTAAGAACAGCAAGAATATTTTCGTATCTGCGCTTATTGTATCAGGATTTACTCAGCATGTACTAAACATTTACAGAGGTCGAACCGATTCGATTTTCACCTTTAACGATTGGCATATGATTCAATTTTGGGGTACTTTGGCGAGTGAGAGTGATATTATGCATGCAATTATCTAGCAAGCAATGTCAAACGGCGAACTATATGTATATATACGTTTGGATTCATTCTCGCATGCTAAACTTCCGCAGAAACAAACGTTGGCAGGGATAAGTTGAACGAAAAATGCAGAGGGGGCAGAAACGGAGCTAGTTATTTCTTATTTTCATTTCAATGAATTCACTACCACTTAATATAAGCCGCGATGTGTGCAAGAGAAGGCGAAAAAGGTAAATGCAAGGAATACGAGTTTCGCGTGTGCGATGCATCCTCGTCGGCAGAATGGAGCGGCGTCAGAAGCACGCGCTCCTCTCCACGCATACTCACGTTACACAATGCACGTACCTTCCCTCCCTCTGCATTTGTCTACCCTTCACAGAAGCACCTTATAACGCCGTCTGCTACCTGACATCGCCGCTCATACCTTCTAATGCTCAAATGACAGAATTTACAGCAAATAATTATGAATTATTTAACTCTTCTCCACCATCTTATAGATTAATCTTGGTCTTTCCCATCCGCAAAATATCCCATCTACTTCTTTCTAGGTCTGCAGAGCTTTCGTTTCCCACTGTTTTAAATTCGATGAGCAATCTGTTAGAGCAATCGAAATTTATACATCTCGTAATATGTGGCTCATTCGACTCTATAGGTATTGGTTCGTTTCATAATTGATTTTGCTGCTATGTTTCTTACACGTTCAATTCTAACATTTTCACGTCCCCTCGCCTCATCACTTGCCAAGAAGCTCAGTTCATCTCCTGCATCTTTGTTTATCAGCCTAGTCATTGCCCACATTTCACTTCCGTAGAGTACAGCAGTTGTTCACGTAATTTAATTTAGCCTCATGTTTCTTTCCTAGTTCCACAATGTATTTTTTTATTTATTAATCCACATGTGATTCGGTGTTAAGGAAGAGCGTTGTTCATCAATTTTTGCCAATGTTTAATCCCAAAATAATAGATGCAGCTAGCCTAGGATATCATGATATGTTTTGTCATTAACAATAACTCCTGTCCTCACTGGTATAGTCTCTTTACTTATCAATTAAAAGAACACTAATCACTACCGTAAGAATTTTTCGCTAATCGACGAGAAATGCAGTCGTGTTCGAGATATAGAAAGTTGATTTCACCCATTTACACGCCCTCTAAGTTTAGTTTAAGTATATGTCATGGGATGTAAGACCTAATTGTTTCCATTATGTATAATCGATTTACCTTAATCATCACAACGCTATGTTCTAAAACCTACCAAGTAAGTTTTCGTAAAATCGATTCCATAGCCTATTTTCAACTGCTAATCCTTTTGACAATTGGCTATGTCAATACCCGCGTATTTTTTTATTTGTACGACTTAACCCCTTTCTGCATTCATTCATTTTTCTTCATTGTTATTCCAAGCAATACGAGCTACTTTCTCCTGTATATAACTTACCAACGTTGCCAAGTCTAATTCATTTTTTATTTCTGAAAATCTTCATTTCACACCCAAGCAACAAAAAATTGGCATCAAATTTTTATTAATTTCTCCTGCACACGGTTCATAACGACCCTCATCATCAGCTTCTTCCGCTTAAAAAAATCTTCCCGCTATCGTTGCTCTCTACCCTTGGGTACATTTTCTTACTTAAGGAAGAAAAGCACAAAAACTTTCATTTATTGCAGGTCTAAATCACGGATCTTAGCGTTTAATGCGGCCTCTTTCCCTCGGAGAATCTCTCAAATGTAATCTTACACGTTCATATTCTAAACAAATTCTTACTATCCATCTTCTTAACTATCCCTCTAAATGACAGAAGATACTATTATCTTTCATACTAGGCTTGATTCCGTTAGGAGACAATCTGAAGAAGTGAAGAAAAACTTTGTAATTTCCACATTATTTTCTATTTATACGGACGTTTTCGGCTACAACGCAGTCATCAGATAGACGAAAAAATAAAATATATTGCGCAGATTACTAAGTTATTCTACGCTTCTTTAGACCAAAGATACACTTAATCACAATCCTACGATATCGATGGCTAATCATAGATCTGTTGTGGATTTATTACTCAAGTATGCTCACAAAATTTGTCCAATTCCACAAGATAAATACACTACATTTGTGAGCGCGGGTTTATCTCTGAAATCTTACAAATATAATTTACCAACTTCAGTATTAAAGTTACGGAAATTGATAGTTTCACTCCAGAGTTTTAACTTTATCATTTTATTAAACTTTGTTCGATATTTTCCTCAACATTCTGCCAACATATTTTTTAGATTATAAAACATTTATCGCTCTCTCATTACTGCTTGCGGGGTTAAATTAGCATTAACTTTGATTTCTTCTCCAAATATACTTATACTTCTGTATGCCAATTTACTTGGACGATAAATAAAGAATGTTCCAGGATAGCCACGCATTTAACTTTGGTGAAAGGATTTTCATCGGAGAATTAAAATGTAACATAATCAAAATGATTTCCAAGTCATTCGTAATTTGGAGCCAAAAAAGCTCACCAATCTAAAAACGGCTAAAAACCCCATGCTACTGTCTCAGGATTAGCTATTTACTATAGAATTTTTCCCTGAGGTTTTCCTCGCCAGCCTGCGCTTCGTTTATGAAAGTAAAATGAACTTACCTCTTTGTCGAATGCAATGTTTTGATATTCCTTTTAAGGTCACGTAGTTAGCAAAAAGGCAGTGGCACTTAAGTAAGAATGCTTATTTCAAAATAATAAAATTTACATCCAGGTTTTGTGAATCTGCGATGTTTCACGAAAATGCGTTTTCGCGAAATTGCGTTCTTTTTCGAAATCACGAACCTCAGCAGTGTTTTAAGAACCTATTTTCTCAATCACGAGTCTTGGCTATCTTTCACGATATTACGTGTTTCTGCATAATGGACTCTACAATTTACGACCTTACGAGTTCCTATGAGTCTCCGATATTATTAACAAAATTTTAAGATAATTTCACCTATTTTACGAAAATATGAATAGTCTGAACAGGAAAACAGTTTTTTTACAGGACGAGTTAACGCGACCAAGATAGAAAAGGAACCACCTATTATGACGTGTATTCTCGTCAGCTTCGGATGTATAAGTAGGAAAGAAACTTTCTATTCTCGATACGAGGAGGAGATTTATCACTCTGAATTCTTCGTTAATTATAATCCAGCGCGAGGCGTATCAAACCCGGTAAACTTATTCGCTGTTGGTGTTCGCGGGCGATTCTTGGCATGCCTCCTACACAGTGAAACTGGCTCATCGCCATGTTGTCATAACATACCCAGAACTCCTGGCGCTGACTAAGCACTGCTAAGGCGCAACATGTGCTCAGCGCTTTGTTTTCAAGCCTTTACTTCAGCCGCCGATGGTAAAAGCTATTGGGTTTCGCTTCGGAAGGTGCCTGGAACAATGGGAGGTGAGATTTTTCGAATTCTGCCCCACCAGGGCCACGAGATGCTGTATGTGCAAGCGCGTGGGTGGTTTTTATAAATCGTTGTGCTGCATTAGGTTTTTTTCAACTCTCAAGTTATTTTATTTTAGCATAACCTGTTTTGCGGTTCGCGGAACAGAAGATTCCGAACGTGTGGACTGATTTCACAGGAAGAGACGAAACCGAATTCCCGGAATCATCACGGGGTGTTCCGATTTGAAGAATAGGAATTCGCTCTCGACATTCACGGAATCAAATGCTCTAAATCTCGTGAGCATGGCTTTAATTGTAATGGAATGGTAACAGCAAGGGCGGCGGACCCAGGGCACGTGTTCCTTGAAGCGTTGCAGATCATCGAATTCTAGAAGAGTTGGCTTCCATATATTTGCGGAGGTTGGGAAATAAAATTCCTCCGATAATACACAGAATTAATGAGCTAATTACAGTCTCATAATTTTTTATGCGAGCTTAAGGTGTATTCTGCTTCACGGGACACGTTCGCAATGAGAATAAAATTATAGAAAGAGGCACAACATTGGTCAGCTTATCAAATTATAGCATTACAAGGAATAATTGTAAGGATAAATAGGTTCTTTCCAACATCCTTGAATCATTATAAAATCGGGAGTTAAAAAGAATCAGAACCTACGTCTTAACAAGCCTGAAGATTGCTAAAACAATGAATGTATGCTGTTGAGAATTTCCCCAACTCATGCGATTTTTGTCTTGTTTTGTTTTTAGTCTGCTCGTAGGTTTGTGTGTGTGATGACTCCAGAGTACGAGAGGCGATTAATGTGTAATAATTGTAATTAATATGAAGGTATATTAAATATTAAGATTACATAACATTTTTATGCCAATGTGTGGGTATGGGTTCCAGGAGTCATATAGTAAATCGATATGAAGGATGGCACTTCATTTTATATGTTTAAAGTAAATGAACCGTGAAATGAGGCCTAATAACAACTATATTAGGGTAAAATAGTCTGGAATGGTGACTTAATGAAATATTGTCATAAAATGTCCACTATTTTCAGATTCAAATGTCGCCATCGAGTTCAAACAAAGAAAATAGGTTTAAATTCAAACAAAGGTGAAAGTAAACATTAGAATAAATCACAGAAGTAAATACTACAAAAATATTGAAATTAAAATACCCTTCCACCCATTATTTCTTGTAACGAATCGAGTTTTCACACCGATTATTTAATTTGTATTTCTATCTTCTCATTCGGATTCGATCTTTAAAAATGGAACTATCTTCCTTCCTTCACTTCTCGTTTTTAAAGAAGACAAATTTCATTTCTGCATCTTTTATAACCCAAGCTCCTCTCTATAGTCAGAGCCGATAGTGAGCAAGTCGAGACAAACACCTCAGGGGTCAGCTAACAATGGAGCGTCAATATTTGAACAGCAGAATAAATCATTCTTCAAAAAAGAAAATAGTAAACTTAATACTTCTCGTTAATGACGGCCGTATAAGAAACCGATGTGGTGTTTATTAACATGCAAATCGAAACAGATAATGTCAACCATTAAAATTGTTAATAAGCATGCTTGTCCTGTTTTAGTACATTTGCAGCCGATGCGCTCTGCTTAGTCATCTAGTGTCCTTCTTAGTGTACGCACTGAGTAGTGTTGGGCATTATCACGGATTAAGTGGGCGTGTTACTGTACATACGTTTAGAGTCTTAGTTTAGTATGATGAGATATCATCATTGAGGATGGAGTCACATTGAAGTGTTGAGGAGTAATTAATTTTAAAAACTCCACGGATACCGCAATTCCCATTACAATTCATCAGAATGCTTCTTAAAATTATTTGGCGCGTGTCAATAAAGCACAAAATCGGTCAGCGAATATTTATACGTGCATAAAATGAGTAAGTTTACGGCGCGTTCTATTGTTCGGCTGCATAATCGGATAGAGTCCTTGGTAGCTGAGGCACGTAGATGCGACAATGGTTACTTGGAGATTAAAAAGAGAGGTTGTAGAGATGGTGTAGCAGAAACTGTTAAATGACAAACGGGAGACAATGGTAAAAGTGGATAACGAAAGAGATCCCGAATTCCTCCGACGCCATTAACGGTTATTTTCATTGCCGATTATTCGATATACGATCTATTGTAATCGTGTGATGCGCCCCGGGTATAAAAATAAAGAAAAACGCAGCATCTAAATTATTACCGGAAGGAACGTGAGAGATGAAGGCATTCTCGGAAGATGAAACGGTACTGTACATCGAAGTTGTGACGAGTCAAAGCTCTTGAAAGGCAAAAAAAATATATTTGGATCAATTTTGGTGTAAATAGATACCAAGCGTTTTTAATTTTTTTTCCAACGAATATGTAGATTATTGAAGTAAAATTAAAGTTATATATATGGTCATATAGTTATAAATACGTAGTTCTATGATAAATAGTCAAATGATAATCCCTAAAACGGTTTAACAAATAAGATCCGAAATCTGGGAATCGAAAGGAGAGTGGTAAGATGGATCGAAGATTTTTTAAGGAACAGAACTCAGAATTTCAAAATAGAAAAACTCCCTTTTAAATTAAATCTATGTACCTTCAGTCGCTCCTCGAGGGAATTTATTGGGACCCTTGCTGTTCTTGATCTATGTTAATGACTTACCCTCGAAAATATAGTAAACATTTCGGTTGTTTGCAAATGATTGTGTACTATATAGAGTAACGGGATGAAAATTATGTAAAGTTAGTAAAGAACGACCTGGATCTACCGATAGACTGGATGTTGAAAATAAGATGTCAATCGATGTATTAAAATGTAAACATATTTCGCTTTCTAAGAAAAGACAAAAAAGTATTTTCCTTTTTTTTTAAATGAGGTCCAAATTCCGCTAGTCAGAACTACGAAATATTTGGGAGTTAATATAAGACACGATCTTAATTGGGAAGGTTAATGATGTTGTTACAAAAGGGTTCAAAATCTTGCTCATCCTGATGCGAAATTTAAAAAAGAGTAGCAAACCCGCAAAAGAGCTGGAATATTTGTCTATTGTTAGACCCACAATGGAGTATTGCTCTACTGTATGGGACCCTTACTCTAATGGACAGACACGTAGAATAGAAATGGTCCAGCGGAAGGCAGCAATATTTGTAATGGGGCCTTTTGAAAGGAAAGATAGTGTTGCGAGACTATTAGCGAATCTGCGATAGGAATGGTTGGAGAAGCGGCGAAGGGACCGAAAATTGTTTTTATTCCATAAGTTGATTACTAAAATTAACAATAAAATGAAGGAGCTGATAGAGAGACTTCCCCACCCAATATTTTATGGGAAAAATCCTCACAAGTGTATAAAGACGTGGGGAAAAATTCTTCTATTTCAAGAACGAGAAGGGACTGGAACAATCTTCCAATGAGTATCTTTAAACCCTTTCCATATAACTGTAGGGAATTGAAGAAGAGACTAAAGCTAATTTCAAAGTTTTATGTTTTGTTAATATTTTATTATTTAAACATTTCTTCCTCTTCATCGGGAATAATCATTGTGGGGTGTGATCTGTGTAATTCTTTTGTATGTGATTCTTTTATAGGTTTGTTATTTTATTGAAATGTATTACTCTACTGACTGTCATCAGGTATTGCACCTATTTGTAGTGTTTAAATGATAATAATAATAACAATACGGCCGCTTATGAAGCCGCCAGGCCGCGCTTGAGTGGC
This sequence comes from Ladona fulva, assembly GCA_000376725.2. NCBI lineage: Eukaryota > Metazoa > Arthropoda > Insecta > Odonata > Libellulidae > Ladona > Ladona fulva. Next base: position 2,018,626 of record KZ308219.1, on the reverse strand, counting down.
GTATTTGCTACGCTCTAACAGTTGTAGTAGAAGTATTTTTAAAGTACTCCGAGAGCTAAGGTAATTTCTCACATGTGGGCTTCCAATGGCAAGTTGAACCCCGGACATCTTTCTCCAAAGGCGAGCGCGATACCCACCTTGCTGGGAACATATAATAGTTCAACACCAGTTTTACGGCATTAAATTATTTAACCGATAAGCAAACTTTGGAAGAATAATTTATAGAAACAACAGCTTGGGCCGTGACTTCGTAGTAGAGCTCCATCAGGAACAAAAGTAAGAATAACTTTTACAAACAACATGAGGCTATCACTAGAACCAGGGAGCATTACTCAGGTTCATGAGGAAGGACCCCCAAAGTCATTTCTGGAGTCCTTCTTGGGTCGATTCTTGTACCTGCGTCCAAATATGTCACTAAATCATGATCGATTAAAGAAATTACTTACTGGAATTGCGAAGTTATTTCGATCAGTTGTTAATAAAGGAAATTTTGTTACTAAAGCAATTGCTAAGTTTCTTTCTCTACGTTTAACGGAATTTTTCATATCTGCCGTCTATTTCCTCTTAATCAATCAAAACGAAAATTATTTAAAAAGATCGATTAAACTTCTGCTGTATACTTTCCATGGCATTACAAAAAGAAACGTTTTAAAACAGCCTCAGTTCAGGCTCAGGCGCCGGAGACTTTCATTGTCTGAATCAATAACGAGGCAATATTCCACTTGAAGTTCGGTTTCAAAACTCCTCTACGGTACGCTTGAGAGAAAGCTTAAAAAAGCACCACAAGAGCGTTTATTCCGATTAAAATGAATGAATCAAACGGAACATTGCTGCCAGGCTTTCAAGCGGCATTACCGACACCTGTGAATTAGCTAATTTTCACCGTTGCGATGACTGATGGGCAACCATCCGGAAAATGCTTGCGGAGAGCTTCAAGTGGCACGTTGCGAAATATGGTCCATTGAGGAGAGGATTCATTTCAACGAAATGCGTTCGTTTTCCCATTGGAGGAGAGGCCGACATTCAAGGACTCCCACAATCGAATTGAGGGAAACCGTTTCCCCAAAATTTGGCCCTGTTCTCCTCAAGCCGACCGATTGGAACCAATTTAAAAACCATAGGAAATGAAGTATAAATTCCCTTAAATAGATCCATCACTTTGCGTTATCCGTCCGACCGCGATGTGGGATCGATCTCTCTGAATTTCCTCCGAAGGTTCACCGCCCAAAACAGCTTTTTTTCTATCCTCCGAAGAACTCCCACATGCGCTCCCGGAAGACGGTGGAATCTCCCAAAGAGGAAGGTTTTGATCAGTCGGAGACCGCGGAGCCAAAGAGGTCAATCATCGGGTGCCTTCGGAGGGACGTGTGGGTCAAATGGGACACCATTCCGGATGGCCAGTGATTGCAGAAACGGAGGGAAGGAGGGGTCGTTCCTCAGATAACTGAGAAGGCATTCCGAAACATTTTTCTGTTACGATGGAATCTTCACTTAGCTGAAAATTACCTTACATCGGTCTTAACCTTCGGTTCCTAACACAAAATTATCGTTCCGGGATTACTCGAGTTTGATTGTTGTGAAAAATTTGTAAATCCGCATTTATTACGTCAATGCAAGTGAATTTAAAGTCATCTAGTTCCCAAGTACAATACGAGAAAACAATACTGAGATTTGAATGGCAATTCATCACTAGGAGGAACTATAATAGTTAAAATTAAGTAACAGTCACAGTTTAAGCTAAGTCGATACAAGTTTAGTACAGTCACTTGGTTGTCAAGTACGCAATTCAAGGAATCGCCATTTGGTCTGTTTTTGCGTCTAAAAAGTTTCAAGTTAGGCTCTGTTAGTCATTTTAATGTCATCTAAAGTCTTCTTTTCATTTTCATCAACGTCTTTCAAATAAGCCAGTGTAACGTACCAGTAGCTGCTGATTTTTAATTGGATATCCATCGTTTTCTTCATTGTTTACTTCGTTCACCAATTGTAGAGGATGGAAAATCTAGATGTGCAAAGTACTTATTGATAAGGTGTATGATCCAACAATCTGCATCTATTTTTCATCTTTAAATCTCGTCTGCATTTACCGTGCCAGGGAAGATTTCAAAGAGGGGATATTCTTTATGGTTTCACTAAACGGTACAAGAGTTTTTCACGAACCCCTTTCCCTTTTCACGAATCCCCTTTCTCTTTTCAATCCACATTTACCATTATCAATTTGTGGTCACCAAACCATTTCTCACAACTTTGGAATTTATACATCGCACTCTTTGAACGAAAAAGCTTTGACCACATCGATTACATCGTTCATTTGTCTCTTTTTCAGCGTGAGAATCTAAACTGGGATCCGCTTCCCAAAATCTGTAAAGGGAACGGCAGAACCCACGTATTTCCATGCATCCACACCGCAAATATGCGAATGAATAAATCGTTAAGTTTTGGATATCTTTCATAACGAGAATATCAAGTTACTAGAATGCGTTACATTCGACCTAAATACTCTTCCCACAACTAATGAAAAAAACACAAACTGGCAAAGCATAACCAATGGAAAACCTGTAGGAAATTAAATAAATTTAGACTGAAACTTCCACATGATAGCCATTAGTAATTTGGTGGCGTAGAATATTTAGTCGAGTCGCTGAGTTCTACAGGAAGAAGCATTCAGATGTGAATAATTAAAATTAGGCCGCAAAAAATACCTAATTAATTTTCCTTGGAATATGGCAAAAATGCAAACTAGAATGGAATAAGTTAACTGGATTGTACTTCAAGCTCTTGTCTTGCAAGTAAAATTTGTCAAGCATAGTAAAATTTGGGAAAGTTATGTCTATTCAGTGCCCTTACTTGCTTCTTTTGGTCTCCTCGGAATTAACTCATCGCCCACATTGAGTATGATTTATCTAGGATTGAAATATGTACGTGGCATGATCTAGGATTGAAATTATCTAGGACTGAAATATGTAAGTGACATATCAAATTTGTTTGTCAAACATCCTACTTCAATTTTCCATAGTTTAGACCCCTAAAAGCCACAATTTCGATCACACTACCAATATAATTTTGCATCTTTCGGAAATATTTTCACTCTTAACGCATGAAATCTCAAATCACCGAATTATCTCTCAAGAAGTTGATTCCAAAGTAGGGATGGAAGAACTCAACATTTCTAAATTGCTTTATTTATGAATTTCTTACATACCTTAGTCTAAATAAGAGAAAAAATCCGAAATATCCCAGGAATTGAACCTGGTTCTTCCACTTACTGAACGAGTATGTTTATAGTAAAATATTAAATTTCTGTAAGGACCGAGCTTTAGAACCGTTGCCATTTCCATTCATTCACTTATCCCTTGATTATTAAAATTTAGTTTAGTGAATTGCCAGTACCCATGAAGGCGAATTTAGTGAAAATATTTTAATTCAAACAATCTTACTTCGTCATCTAAAGCATGGAGTTTTAAAATTACGATTATGGTAGAGATAAAGAAACTTGATGGGCAGAAGAACTAGAATTTCGAAGAGTTCTTTCCTTTAAGATGTGTTTGAAGTTCTACGAATACACATTTAGCCATATTAATTTTATCGATGGACCGAACCTACGGAAATTCCAATAAAGCGCCGTATTAAGCACTGAAAAAAGCTACAATAAATCCATAGAGCTTTTAAAGATGAAAAATTGCTGGAAAATATCGAAAAAACGTTAAAACAGAGACGCTGAGTAGTTTCGGCATTAGGGATACACCGTATTGTAGACTGACAGCAGTGCGTTGAGCTAAGGACGATATTGGGCGTCATCTCAATGATTTTGGAGGAATTCTCGAAATGCGAAGTTCCGCTTCCCATAACAGACCCAAAGACGGACGTGACACTCGCATATCACGATCATTTCGGTTTCGTGAATAACTTCGAGTCAGCGTCACGTCATCAATCACAAAAAAGCGTTGGGCCGCAAATCACCCTCATTGTCGTCATCGCATTGTCATTTTTTCATCCATCGCGCATCTTTTGGTCATTTAATTAACCTCCGGAGCGCCTCGATCTTCCCTCCCCGCATCGTTTTCGGTTGCCAACCCAATCATCATCGATTTCCGAAGCGAGAATCCGCTTGTGATGTGCGGCGGAGAACCGAAATTGGATAAACGGTGCGCCAATCATCGGTCATTCCCATTTCATTCCTCGAATTTCCGCCTCTTTTGTTTGTGGCCCATTCGACCGTCCCACCGCCATTTTCCAACGCCATTCTTACGTTTAGAGGATCGCTGGGAATTCGTGAGGAATTAGAAATGGTCCTGGGAAGATATACCGAAAACTGTTCCACTTTATGCAGATGCTGGACCAGGAACTGATTTGGAAGAAAACTCACAATAGGGATTCTGTAGTATATGTAGTTTTTATTGTCCGTCAAATATTACGAAATTACGTGCGAGAAATGAATTCCGCTCGATACATTACATTTTTCATAATCTGTCAGTTTTTTTCCCGTAAAAGAAGATATCAACTCATAATTCTAAAGTTTCCTCTAACTTCCTCCTGCCTCGTCATTATGGATCATACACCATCTTCCCTCTTTCTTGATTACCTCTCTAACATCTATAAGGATGTCGATTTGGAGAAGGAATCCTGTTGTGTTAATACGTTATAGTTTTAAAAACAAACTCCAAAAAGCCGTAGTTCGTAAGCAAGCCAACTGTTAGGAAATTCCCAAAAGCTATTAGAGTTCTCCGTGGCTGCACTTTACAAGGTTTTTATACACAATATGTATTACGGCCACTACATCTTTAGGAGAAGAAGAGAACTTAGAACTGAACTTTACAAAACTCCAATACCTCTCTAAGTCTCAGTTTATTTACTTGGCTTAATATTTATATACCCAATTCATATTTTCGCTTAGCTCGATCATTTCATAATATTAATCCTGGTATTTCCTATATTTATTTCACCCATTCCCTTAACTATCCGTTTCATCATGTCCGCACAAAATAAATTGTTTTTTCATCGCAAATTGTTATCATAATTATACCATTTAAAGTATTTCTCATTCTATTTTCTTAATCAACCAATTATACATTGCATTAACTCCGAGTAAATTAATTTGTTTTTCCTCGCATATTTTTTCCATAATTTTCCATATATTTCAATATATATTCTCCTTCCACGACCTTTAATTTTTGAATTTTATCTACGTTATATTTTTATTAATAATTAATATTTTTCATGGAAACTGGCTATGTGAAACGATGAATAAAAAAATCGATGATAAGAAAAAATATATGCATAGAATATCGTACCGCAAACTTTAAGTTGTTGCCTCTGTTTGCCATGGAATAAAGAAGATTGGGAATGGTTGGTTTAAACAGAGAGCTTGTGGAACGTGTGCGGGGACCTAACGAAGCACGGCCGTGGTCCATCTTCCAGAGTTGCGTGTCGCTGCGATACAAGTCGTTTCCAAGTTGTCCGACAACAAAACGAGCAGTCAGTCGTCCTTTGAGATCACTCTCGAGGTTGCGTTTCTAAGATTATTGCCTCCTCCATTAACGTCGTCAAAAAAGAGATTATTTGGAGGCAACGAACGATAGGTGAGTTTCGAAACACTTCCGTTTACCGTAGAAAGAATCAGAGAAGTACTGACCAAAACGCATCTTTCTTTGGCGTCACATAAATGAAGCGATTTTCCAGACACGATTACTCCATTTATATATGTACCCAATAAACTGACAGACATCCATTAGGACTTTGATATACTTTAATCGACAAGAGAAACATTCAAGAATTAATAGGAATAAAAAGCGAGAAGAGGAATTGAACTGTTACGCTTACATTAAGAGATGTCAGTCAACACCAAACAATCTACATTTACATGCTCGTGTGGAAGGAGGAGATTACAGGGATCTCGATCGACAGTTTACAATTTTATGCCATACTTTTGTTTCAAATATCTTATCTGAAGATCATTTAAACACAGTTTATACTTTAAGATAAGATAGCTGTACTTAAAAACCGACGATTAAAAGGCTCTCGTGATTCACTTCGGATCCATTCTTTTAATATCTTATCGTGGCGAATTTATCTGCCACCGGCGGATGTACCTATCAATAGCAATCTTCCGAAGATAAATGAAGATGGACAACAAGTCTCGTCACTCATCATGTATCGATCAAATTGTCGACCATTCGCTAATGACTCTTGCTTGGCATTGAAACGAAAGAATATTTGCATTGCTCTACTTTTTATCCAAAGTGGAAAATGATATAATAATAATAGTAATGACGACTTTAATATTTCAAATATTACGCAGACTATATTATAAATAATTTGCAAGTTATATCAGTATAATCGTGTATGTACCTCTCCCAGATGAATTTAAAACGATTCCGAGCAAAGAAAAATATAATTATGTTAACGCTTATACTGACTAATTAAAAGTTAAATTAAGGTTTTCGTGACAAACGTATGCCATTAGTAGTAATCTACTGTTACTATTCTTGAAAAATACATTAGAAATTTCCAGAAAAATAAACATATTTATCCTGATTTTCTTCTGCTGTTTTTCTTTGGTAAAGCACGTTGAAATTAAAATACTCCAACCTTTGTAATAAAACTGTTTTTTGACCGATTCGGAAGCATTTTTCTACTTCTTAAAGATCCTTTAGTTTCCTCAATAGACTACTGATGGATCTCGTAGACCAAGGGAAAATCTTAACGAAGTTTACGATGATCGCATCAAAAACCTCGTTAACCTGATTTCGCTGAATTCTCAAAAATATCAACGTCATTCCGGAAAGTATCCGAGTTTAAGTGTAAGTAAAACCTAAAAAAAAACACTTTTGTAGAAATCATAAATGGTCCGTAACCTACGCGTACTGAATCATGACCAGATGAAATGACATTGTATTACATACAACATCTCTGTTAAAACCATGAAAATGAACCGGAAACGAGCCAAAGAAAACTTCTATTTTTTCTGGATTGAAAACCGAACCCGAGCCGAAAAATAAAAATCCTTGTGCATACCTTAGCCGAAACCGGAACCGACCGAATATTTTTGTTTACATTGGACCGAAGCGGAACGGAAGTAATGAGAATAAAGTTGGGCCACCTGAACGTTAAACGCCCAGAGTATTGCACATGAGCATCTCACTTCATAGCAGTTGACTTCGCCAAGCATGACTTACCTAACATCTTGCTGAGGTCCGCATTGTGGAGGTCCGGGTTCTCGTCCGCCAGTTTCTTCCTTTCCACCTTCGCCCACACCATGAACGCATTCATCGGCCTCCGGATCCTTTGCTCCTTCTTGCTCTTCTCCTGTCCATCCCCCCCTTCCCCAACCTGCCCTCCTTCCCCACGACCCTGCACTGACACGTGCTGATGGTGATTCCCTGCTGCTGTTCGACAGTCTCTCCTTGCCCCCTCTTCACCCCTCTCCGTCTCCTCACCCCACTGTCCTGGAAGCATCTGCGACATTGGCACCATGGAGGAATCGCCACCGTCCTCAAGTCCCATGGATGCACACTGTTGTTGATGCTGGGAGTGGTGCTGGATTTGGGAAAAGGATGCCCTAGAAGAGCCTCCCGGGGAGTACATCCCGGGATGGACAAAGGGTGAGCCAGCAGGTGACAGGGTACCTGGCGAAGAGGCAGTGTAGAGGCGGTGGGGCGACGAAGACGCTGGGTACGGCGAGATAGTCGCCGGTGGGTACGCAGCCAAGGACGGTGAAGGGGTTTGCTGCTGCTCCTGGGCCGTCTGCATCTGTATGTGACCGTGGAATAGCTGGTTGTGGGCGTAAGGCGCTGCAGGAGGACTGGCAGAGGCGTAGTTGGCGGCTCCGGGAGGTGTTGCAGTCGCGTGGTGGTACGAGGAGGACGTGAGGGCCGCTGCGCCGTACGCATAGCCGTGATGAACACTTTGGTCTTCGTCCATCATCCTGAGAAAATTAAAGAAAATTTTAAGTTCCTGTAACACGATCGTACAATACTGCAACTACCCGTTTACGTCAAATGAGGCTAAAACCCATAGCAATAAGTTGGATGATGTGCGGATCAAAAGAAAACTTGAATTTACACCAATCACATTTCTCCTCCTAAGGAGGGATCTTCAGTGTGTCAACAGGCATTGTCAACGGAAAACTTGGAAATGTCGGCGTGTCTGAAGCTCCCGGCGTAACTTTGATATAAAAGAGCTTCTTAATAGAAACACACACCTGTAGGCCGGATAAAGAGCATTTTTAATATATATCTATATGCCATAAACAGTAACGGTTCTTTGATTGCTTTGACATACGGAACTTAGGCCTCCGATGACAAGCCCATCTAAGGGAAAAATTGTTACACTAACTTAAGCCATCAAGTATTATAATTATGACGTTTTAAAGGAGAACGACATCTGAACACTGAGACGACTAACCTTTGAGACTGACCCCTCTTTATATACACGTCATGTTTAAAGTTATAAAATCTGCATTGGTAAAACTCAATATTCCTAACTCCGTATTTGAAAACGGTTTAGGATTTCACATATTTTATGGTAATATTTATTTATTTTAGATGAGAATACGAAATATTTTTTTAAAAGTTGGTGATATCGATTTTATGAAAAGGCCGACAGTTGTGAACTCGAGAGTATGCGTGATGACTGTGTACTTCGTTCGAATTGTTATAATGAGGGATTATACATTTTGACCAGTGCGTTATTGAGAGTATTACAAGAGATCGAGATTTCGCCTTTTTATTAGGGCGTAAAATTTCTAATTAAATAAATGTCAGCACCGCTGTACATTATTTCCGGTTAATTAGACGTTCAAGTATCAGATGTAACCGATATATTAAATTTCTCTTCAGTACAACTTCTCAAAATAATGGGGTAAATCGGTAAAGAATAGTTTGAAGATAGATGAAGGGGTAAAGGAAGCTTCGGGAGTGACAACGATAATCATAGAATCAATCTTTGAATCAAAAGAATGCACGGCGTGCCTGCATTATTCATAAATAAATCAAAAAGTCACAAATTCAACTCATATTTGTAACAAAACTAAACGATGACCAAGAAAGTGAAACAACATCATAGGCTAAATTCAACACAAAAATAACTGCTACACTCACTATAACATATTACGGTTATAAACTATAATGGTGCAACCTAACAAAAAAAAAGGAGCGAGGAAAGACTCCATGACAGTGAGAAGTAAAGAATTATTTCGACGTTTGACGGGAGATTCAGGTATGTGGAAGACAGTTTGTCGGGAGAGGAGCAGCACCAGCGATGACACGTGATTATAAAGGCGTGCGAGGGCGAGACGAGAGCCGTTATGAAAATATTACTTGAACTAATAAACGACGGGCGACCTTTTAACATTCGAAAAACTATGACACATGGATATGTAGGTCAAAAGGCCACACGTTACAAATAGTCAACTCTTAGCGGATCATCTATTGAGAAATATTACAATCCGCGGATATACTGAATCTTCCATGGCTCAATCCTAAGAAATTCCACCCATCCATGCGTACCACTCACACCATTCTCTTTTAGAGTAAGCGCGTTATTTGTCTCGTTCAATCAGAATACTCTTCCATTCTTTGCTATTCTTGCACACACCTTTCCTCTTCCTCCAGCATCTCAATCACCTTATTCCGCCTGCTTTTTTCTGTCTTCCTTTCTCTAGATGCATTCAAATTCTCCTCATATACTATTTTAGTCACTCTTGTTCCTTCCATCTTTTCCATAAATACGAACACACCAGAAAAATATCCTTTTGATACTGGTCGTGCAGCCTGTTTTTTCCACATTTATTCATAATTTTGTCATCAAAAACTGAGTAACTTCGGATTCAAAATAATCAAGCGTGGAGAGACAATTTCTACCTCTCCTAGAGTTTTTCTTCATCGATTATATGAACTACCAAGGTTTCAGACTTCGCTGACTAAGATCAGTAACAACTTTGGCTCACCTTCGTTGGGTGTGTTATGCATCTCAAGCTGATGCAATGCAAAATAAGCTCGGAGTTTTCAAATGGCTGATATAAAATCAACGTTAAATAATTTTTAAGCTTATTTGTATGAAAAGGGATTGCTTTATCGTTAAAATTCATATTTTTCGCTTTGCCGTATCAGTTAGGTGATACCGACAGGCCTAAAAGTTTCTCAAGGCTTGTCAATGATTAGAGATTATTTTTGTTCGTCTTAATCAGAGTGTACGACCACTCCTTAGCTGAAATCGACGAGAAAAATGATAGAAAAACTTTCAATTCCAGTTTTTTGATAGGAATCTACGTGGAGGTTGGTATTCGGTCGAAAATTCTTAGGCTCTCTTATGCACATTCTCATATCAAAGGAAGGCAGGCTATATTCAGAACTGTTGACTTCTTCAGCCTCTTCTCGTTCATATACGTGTATCACCCTTAAGTATGGTAAGAGGTTTTTCAATGGAACAAACAATTTCTATCTTACATGGAGCATACATTTAAAAGCAAAATAGCTGGTAATTCGGCCTTTACGCTTATTTACATCAAATGAATACACGATACTTATTACGAGAACTATATTTCGCTTTTTCAATAGATGTCAATTAGCTTCTTAACTTTCCAGGCATCTTACGTGTACAGAAACTTGTAAAAACATTTCGTAGAGATATTTATATTGACATAGATGGTTCGTATAGCAGTGGTCCGAGGGGGCATGCGGCACGCGCAGAAGTTAGAAAAACCTTAAGAAATAACCAGTTTCACTACTGCTGCGTTAGTTGAACGTTACTACGCAACCGTATTCCGCCATTATTTAAACATACGCAAACATAATGAAGAACACAGAGCCTTACAAGAGTACAATCGCTCAAGTATTCAGAGATTCCTCCATCTGCATGGACAAATATGAATGCATGCCTCTTTTGCTCATGTATGTGACATTACTTGCTCCATACAGAATTAACACCAGAGGTCAAAAACTCAGTTCACCGTCGAGAATACAAAAAGGATACACGTTCGTCGAGCGAAGTCTCGCGCACTTCTTGTTTTCTTCTTCTCTGTATATGGCGACGTAACTGCCAAAGTAAACCGAAAGGTGTCTCGAGAGCCGGAAACAAAAGAAGAACGTGCCGCGCTCTCTTTTTTCGAAGCGCACGAAACCTTTGCAACATGTGGGACGCTCGAATCGCCGAAAAAATGAGGAAAATAAGAAAGGACCTCGATTCCTGCGTCCCTTTTTAATTATTGCGAAGTCATGCTGTGGTGATGACTCATCCTTCCCTCCCATCTCTTTATGCACTGTAATCTCATTCGCAGGATTTGTTTTAATCCACGCACTTTAAACCTACGCCGGACAAGGTCAAATGGTGTGCATTCCAAATGAAAGGGTTCGAGGATGGCGGAGAGGAAGAGATCCAAAGAATTGGAAATGAGAACTTAAATAATTTATACATATATTAAAAGCGCGAGAAAGATCGGAAATTACAAAGTGTCAGAATGTACTGGAATGAATACATATTTAAAGGAAATAATATGCAAGAAGAACTGGAGCAACTACGAAGAAGATAGCGAATGGAGGATCAAGCTTTTACCCCCAGTGAGCCACAGTAATCACAGGAAATTGAAATGATATCCAATCAACAAAAATATTCTGAGCAAAGAACTAAAACTTTTTCCTCGGATAATAATCTATCAGTTAGGATATTTCAAAAATGTAATTCTTTTTTTCTTGAAAAATTTCATCGACGATAAGTCACGGTTAAATCTCAACAGCTTCCGATCATATTTTCATTTACTTTTTACTTACATTTTTGTTGATTCGTAAGACTTTCATTTATAATTTTCATTGATCCTAATTTACGCTTCCAAATTTGACAAATTTCTATCATCCACCAAATTAATAACTATAGTTGAAGGGATAGACAAACTTGCTAATGGGTCTGAAATTTCGAACGACTCTGAGACGTATTAAGCTTGCAGTAACGATGATTTCAGCGTATCAATACTCCCATCAAGCATACCTTTCTCAACTATTAACCCTCTTCTTCTCTTGCATTAACGATTAAAAATGTCATTGCGATTCGATATAAACAAATATGTATAACGATCCCAGCATTTACTATTTTGCACAACGAGGAGAGCTATAGAGATGCGATGGAAAAAGGAGCGTGGAAAATAACTGTGTTCCATTAGAGAAAAATGAACCTCGCGTTCAAATTTCCTGTAGGATAGGAGAAAATATTCAAGAAGCAATAATCCAACATGGGTTCATCGGAAACATGGCTACAAATATCCTGTAGCTAGTAGCAGAACTCCGGCAATGAGTGTAAAAGAGGAAATGTGATTTTTGGGGAATAAAGCGTGCCTTATAAGCCGGTAACATGCCTCGCCGACCATTGATGTCGCTGCAGAGATGGAAACAGCCGTCTATGCTAAAGCCACGCCTCTTCCAACGCTCTGTAATGAAAATTTATGCATCGCGCTATTCTCGCTAGCTGTCTCTCTCCCTCCTTCCTAGAACTCGTGGCGGCTTGCTCCGTGAGACGGAGGAACCTCAGGGGCGACACGTCAAAAATCACCGCCCTGGGCAGACGCCACTCAATTTATGTGGCACGACATTCAACGCCAACTAATGTATTTACTATTAGGTATGATACCTAATATAACAGAATAAATGTACATTATGAGGCATGTTGTTGAGCTTGTGTATAAGTATCTTAGCTAAGAACTCAAGAAATAGAATCCGTAAAGCATGTTACTCTCGCGTTACTTAAGTTCGATAACAACTTATTTTCGTTCAAACTCTTCCAGCGCAGGTTAATCGGAAAGTTTTCCAATGGAATCATGAGTAAAATCTGTTTTAGTCGCCGGAAAACGTTTTTTTTTTAAAGCAAAGTTCATTTTGAAAGACACTGTGCGAAGCCGAGGTTGTAAATATCATTAAAAAGATAATCTAAAAAAGATTCTCATCATCGCTAAATATTATTCACGGCTATAAACCTCCCAATTAGCCATCCTTTTTCAGATGGCTTAAGAATAAAAGATGTAAAAATATTAACCTCATTTCACAGACAGGCATCGCCGGGTATTTCAGCTATATCTCATTCAACTAATTCCGAATAGTTAAATTATACTACGTTTACTTTCAGTATTTTGTACAAGAAACTGTATTATTGTGCGCACTCATTTCAATCATTGAAAAATGGTGAATGACGATGAAATCAAGTGAGTTAAACAATTTTATGACATTTCAGTCATAGTTTGTTTTGTGTAGTTCTTTAAACATGAAATTGTATTATTGTATGCACTCATATTGAAACATTGTCAATGGTGATAACATTATGAGTAAATGGAGATAACATCGAGAGTTAAAATATACTTTCTGTTGTATTAATATCTTATTCGATGATAAAAGGATACTTAACTCCTCTACTAGGGATACTTTTTTCCCGTTAGTTTACCAAAAGTCATAATGTTCAGCTCCAAATGAAGCAAAAGTGACAACTTCTTACGAAAAAAGAAAGACGAAGAAATAGATGAATCCCGAGAGATAGAGAAATTTCCAGCCCAAAATTCCCTCAACCGATTGAGAAATTAACCACAGCTCATACGTGAATTACTTAGCGTCTCCGATGTAGTCAGTAGAGAATAAAATCCAAAAGGAGGAATTCTTAAAAGAGACGCTAACCGAAGGACGAAGTAGATTTCGATGCATCGCGTATTCCGAGAAAGCATTTCCTCTGTTTGCGATGGATTTCCCTCACTTTCTTCTCCCCCCCCCCCTTCCGCCCCCCTTCAGCGCTACGCCCTGACATTGTTTTGCTTTTGCCCGACCGCAGATTTTCCCCACTGCTTTAACGGGACTCCACAATTCGAAGAGCGTCTCCTTCACGCCTCGCGCGCTCCCTCCATCGGCTCTTTTATGGGCGGCGACCTGCCCCTCCCCTGCCCTCGCAGAATATTGTTTAATTCTCCCTCGATACATACACATTGCATCCGGTAGCTCCTTTAGCTGCACGTAAAACTTAAAACGCCAAAATGCAAATTAGATAGATAGACAGACCCTTTATAAGCGAGGTTAGGCCCATGTGGACCTCTTCCGCCCAACCCCTAATGCCATTATAATATGGACAAAATGTAATTGTAAATTAAAAGAAAGAGTGCAGTGTGGGAAAAAAAATCTTTGCAACTGAAGGTTGGCAAAGAAAATACCTACTTTGCGGGAAAACACCCACAGAGTAGGGAGAGGGATACCTCGAAACATATTAAGACTATATAATACAATAAATTTAAAAAGCAAGTAATCGAAAATGAGAAAAAAATGAAAATCGATTTACAAACATATAAAACACAAAGAAAGTACGTTTAAAAGTTACGTAAAGATAGCAATATGTCGCTAGATTATTTGAAAGACCACGATCAATTCCAAAAAGTAAGATTACCTCATAGCTAATGGTTATTACTTCATGAATTAGAGGATAAAGAGATTGGGCCAAAATTAAATAAAAGCAAGAAATATCAGTGTACGAAACCTTTCGAAGCATGCTAAACAAAATGATGGACGCAGAAAACAGCTTTCTTAAATGAGAGATAGAAATCTAGTACATTTCTAAATTAAACGTAATTAGTTTATTACGTACGGTTATTAGGTCCTAAGTTCTTTGCACTGTTAAGTTATAAAATTCAATTGCACTGTTATGTAATAAAATATGAATTCTGTAAGAAGAATCCTTAACTTGCAAACATAAGCACCTGCATACAATAACATAGGTACCAAAATGATCGCTAAATTAGAAACTAGAACGCTATTCTCAGCTCTTTACGCGCTTCCAGAGAATATCTAAAGTAAGACCCAATTACTATTTTTATTACTGAATAAGAATCATCTTACATTTTATTAGCTTTAGACATATCTTCTATGGAAAACCCTTTCAGGAAGTCATCTTGGTAAAAATAAGCAATCTTATCAAGCAAAGTAATCCCTAAATCAATAGTAAAGAAAGTTCAGAATCGAAATATGGGAAACAAAATGCATATTTCTTTTAACAAAAAATATTTCACAATCACTCACTCTTGGCCGTAGTTTAACAGAAGCTCCTGGAACTTTGATGAAACCATTTTAAACGGTTGCAATGTAATGATGAGACCACAATTTTTTATCAGAATGGGCAGAAATCATTCCAAAACACTATCTCACTCACTAGGGCGAGTCGAATATCGAGTGCATTGCAACATTTGAAGCAGCGAGATAGGATAGAGCTACTAGTCGACTACGAGCGAACCACTACAAACAAATCAGATCATCAAACCGTAATATATTTCGTTCTGGTTTTCGCTCCGGATAAACGAAAAACAAATATCAGTTCTGTTCCAGTTTTCTTCCTTCTGCCTACCGGTTTTTTCGTTGTAATTACCATTGTATTACTACATCCTTCTAAAATTTTGTTTTATTAGTTGTCTTTTTTCACATACATTAAATTACACTGACTTTGGAGTAAAACTTAGTGGTGACTTGTACCAAGTCGAAGTTTTACAACTTTTGTAGACCCTCCTCAAATTAAACTCGAGTAAAATGTTCATTATTGGGAACTAAAAATTGGAATAAATAATCGTTTTCGATTTCGGTTCGGGTTCAACAGCTTCAACTTTTCGCTTTACACTCTGGCAAAAATAACTTTTTTCTGTTCCGGTATTCGATGCCCTGCCACTGATCTACGAATTGTGATTTACATTATTCGTGAGACGGAGTGAAAGAGAAATTTATAACCCCAGATTATGTGTGGGTATTGATAATATAATATGATATGCGGCACAAAAACGTGGAGCGTTTTCTCCACCTTTTTGCTTTTTGGAAATACGTGGCCGGTTTTAATCGAATACCTCCATCATCAGGATACAGATTTGTTCCTGTATGCATATTTAATGAAGAATACTAGCGATGGAAAGATGAGTAGAGATTGATTGCAGTGGAAAATAAAACAAGGGAAGAGATAGAGAGCAAGGAACTATGGGTGAAGGAACGCTGTCAGTGGGTGGAAAGATGCATTGGTACATATCGTACATACATACATGGTAATGGTATGATAATTGGTCTAGTTCGGTCATCTAATGATGGCGAAACCGGTCGTGTAGATGCACTAAAGTTTGTGGTGCGTCTTTTTTATTACAAAAGAAGTTCCACAAAACACCGTATATCTCTAAAAATGTCCATAGGATGTAATATGGAGAAAAAGAAGCGCGTCATAAAAATGTATAGCTAGGCCCGGTATATTAATGTATACTTTAAATTGACTTTAACTAATATATACACTTTGAAACCCGGTATTATAATGGTTTGTTAAAGTTAAAGCAAAGATTGTTGTCAATCTCTTGCACATATAATGGAATAGCACGGATATTAATTATAATCTTCACTTTAACTCTGACAAACTATTATAATACCAGGCCTTAAAGTAAATATAAATTAGCGTCTATTTTAAGTATAATATGGGTTATTAGTATACCCTTCTGCATGGCTTCCAAAAGTTACTACATATACGTTGTAATAAGAAGTGGAGATGAAAAGTAGCGACCATGCGATGCCACAAAAGAATGGCAAAATTGAATCATCCGACCAATTAACACATGTAGAAGTTCTTTGAAGAGAACGCTCTGAGGAAAACATTGATAAATAGAAGAAAAAATAATTGCAGGCTTGTTACTGAAGACACACTGGTAGGAATGAAGGGAAGATGGGATCATGGAGAGAGATCTAGGTTAAATTACGAAAGACAGTTAATGGTAACTGTAGAATTAGGAATTATAAAAATGAAACGACTGGTGGAAAACAAAATGGCAGGGAATCTACAGCAAGGAATGCCTAAGATAAAAAGCACAGAAAAAAGTAACAAATAATAAAATGATGAGAAGAAAGAAGTTGAACTCCAATTTATGAATCCATTACGTGCACGAGAGTCGAGAATAAAACAGATTGGATCACGATTTAGGATGTTTAAGGAGCTAAACTAACCGGGAAATACGCAATCACGAGGATTAGTGACCATACAGCCGGGAAACGAATGCGTGGAGGGGGCGACACTAGCGCTCGTTTCCCTTTTGGGAGAAACTCCTATCTTCGGAAGTGCTAAAAAACTATCCTTAGAGAGAAAGCTTCAATGGAGCCAAAGTCTCGGTTTTGCAAGAATGGGACAGCGGCGGAAGCTAGCTTCCTTCTCTTTCTTTACGGGCATTACCGAAAAAAACGTAGGAAAGAGTAGGGAAAAATTAGCAACCGAAAAGAAAAAGATTGCAATTAAAATATAGTAAAATATGGGAAAAATCTGGAATAGAATATATATGCGCAGGAATTGGGCACATATATCGGAGAGAAAATTAAATAAAAAAGACAACTCAGGCAGGATGAGCATTTGCTAGCATTAAGATATATAAATATTGAACTAAAACGAAACCAATAAATAGCTTTATACATAGAAAAAGGGTAATCGTGACTTTGCAATCAAAGGCACCAAGGAATAATCTCAAGGAAATACGGAATTAAAAAAAAGTGTGGCAGGATTATGACTCGAATCCGGAATCTTCCACTTTCCGGGCGGACGCTATGTCAATTAAATAATGCCGTCTTGGGAGACTTTGCTGGGCGAATTGGCTTCCGTGTTTGGCCCTGGATAATGCCGCAAAGTCGGACGAAACCAATTCACCCCTGTCTACAAGTAAAGTCCTGTTCCTGTTAGACTTTTTCCAGGTTCATTTTTCTTTGGGTATAAAGTCATATTTACTGTGGCCCTGAAGAGATTAGGGAACTGTTAAAGTAATAGTGTAAAAAAGGAGAAGAAGCCTTTCGTGTTGTTGAACTAGAGAACATTTTAGATTAAATTTATTAATGAAAATTAAATTAACGAAGACAACCTTGTCAGAGTGAATGAAAAAGTTAAATAACATGGGAAAATAGGAGTAGGCACTGAAGGCATTAAAAACAAAAATTTCATCATACTATAATAAAATGGAGAAAGAAGCTAAGATGTATTATAGGTAGTCCTAGCTAAGAATAATTGCAACAGATAATACAGATTGTTATGGCGAGAAGTTATAAATAAATTAAGCAAAAGGTAATCGACAGAGAGGGGAAGAAAACTCTTGGAAACCAATTCAGAAAATTGATGATAAAAAGGGAAGAATAGGGCGTGCAAAGTTTGAGGAATGAGGGGGTTGTACATAAAAAGATGCAATTAAAGCGAAAGAAGTATTCTATGAAAGAAAAGGTAAATAAGAACTACGACGAGAGGATTGGTAGCTTACTTATTCCAAAAGGTAAGACTGCCACAAACGTTATTAGAATGCTTGAGATTGCGAGAAGACACATCAATGAGACAGGAGACGGAATTCCACCGAAGACGAACAAAATACATTGAATATGAATGAAACGCTTAATAGGAGCGATTGGTTCGTCCAGAAATAGGACAGGAAAGTAATTAGGCGGAAAACAAAACGTCATTTAAAGATATACAAACAAAAAGGAAAGGATCAACAGTGTAAGAATTTAAATCGTAAACAAAAACATTATTTAATGGCCCTCTAAATTACAATTTTATTTTATAGGTTTAATATGAAAAATTTCTTCGCACACCATATAAACAAGCAATAATAAATTGTGGCTTAGGTTTTATAAACAAATGTTACTCAATGGTGTACTGCGTAGTCCAGCAATTATAGAGACGAAAGCAGTGATAAATGTGCAACTTTCTGGACCATATCATTCACTGTCCGAGTTGCGTCACATATTTGCCTCACGATATAGTCAAGCTCCGAATGCTAGGTTTCATATTATTATTGCTTGGTAGGGTCTATCAATTAAAACGTTACATTTACTTATTTGCTGATTACGACCATAGATAAGTGAAAAATTCAATTTATTATAAAGATTCTTATAATGTTTTATTGCCCATAAATTCTCCCTTTCCTAATTCTAATTTGCAGTTCTGGATAAAAGTAAAACGAGCATTTTCAGATACGCTAAATGCCGAGAAAAATTCAACGCGCAGAACAACTAGAAAAGGAGCAAAGATAATGTTTCTCCTACAGATCACCTGTTTCCAGAACTACCGAACGAGATAAGCGGATCAGAGTCTGTCTTAGAGCTCTGCTTTTTACTCTCTCCCCTATCATCTTGGACAATGTACCCGTTCAACTACGCAAAAAGTCTCGTTCTTTTGTTTCGATTTCTTCACAAAAATACCCGTTTAAACATTAGCCTCTTTTGCGGTTCAGAATATAAGAAATTATTCTTAAAAATATGTGTTTTCATTGCTTATATCAGTAATAGCTGTTTAGCGTAGCTGCGCTTGACAACAATTGTTATAATAACAGCAAAGAAATGTTTTAAAATTATGTAGAAAAGTAACAGTAAATTCAACGACAGAATGTACAAGCTTTTCCCAGCTCCAGCATATAAAAAACATCTTCGTACAGGGATATTTACTGCAAATATGCCATTTTTATATCTTCTACGAGAGGTCATTGGCCTTTGGAGGAGTGTAGATCACCGCTCCCAAACCGATGTGCCGTAAGATTTCGGTGTGCCTTACAATGGTCTAGGGCAGGGATGGGTAATTTCTTTTATCGAAAGGCCGCTTGCGTATACTATTGTATACGCCACATATAAAACCATTATGCCGAATATGAAACTATCGGGTCATAGTTGCGAATGCGTTTAAATAGCCCAAAATCGATATTGGTCCTAGAAGAAACAAATTTATTCTCTTAGTGAACTTAGTTTCCACTATCCGTAATTAATGATACTGGGGAACAAAACAATATAACCACCAAAGTTAACTTCAAGAGTGGAGAAAATAGACCGCATTGATATTAGGAAAAAGTTACAGATTCCACACCTTTGATCCTTAGTGAGATATTCTTCAAAATTTGCTTAGCATAACCGCGCAAATATTATACTATATAATAATATTACGAGATATCTTGCTGTCCGATGAGGATTCGTAATAAAACTAATAAAATACTTCATTGCTCACTTCGTTATTCCTTCTTTAATCAGTCTTAATTAGAACTGAAACTTACAAAAATCTGTTATGTACATGCCATTATGTACTATGCCACGAAATAGGAGAAATGTCGTACTGATACGTACTAAAGAAGAAAAAATGCTTCGAAGAAATGTCTTATAGAGCCAAAGAGGCTACTATGTACATCGCGACCTATCGGTATAAGGAGTTATAAATTAGAAAACAAAGTAATGTCTCTGCAATACAAAGAATTATTTCAATTCCTACTTACTATGGATCAGGATCATCTGCACATCATGCAAAACCAAGAAAAGAAAATTTCAAAAACCCGTCGAAACTACTTTATAACTAACTACTATATTCTCAGAATATTTTGAAATGTTTAAAAAATTGAACGATCTTGATATGTGTCTGGAGATATCGTTGAGAAAGAACGTGAGGTGCGAAGATCGCTGAACGGAACTGTGGACTGTCAACAGTGACATCGCAAGATAAGATGTCGAGAAATTTCGGGACGGATCAGGAGCATTTATTAAATGGGAGAAAAAGAAACTTCCTCTGCTCGATCGTTTCTTGCTAATGTAAAATAAAGGCTCGACGGTAGGGATTCCATTTTGAATATGCCGGGGCTTACGCTGCAGGTATTTATTAAAATAACATAGTCATTAGAGAGTGCCGTGACGTTTTAACCCCAAAGGCAGAACTGACATGTAATTTATCTTCGAATGCCAATCATAGTTACCAATTTTTTTAGTTAAAGCTCAATGATTGAATGTTTTTAATCCTCACAGTTTTGGTGAAGGATAATGAAATGTCTACGATAATATGAAAGCTACTGAAGAATTAGATTTAATGATGACATTCCTCCTGGTCACTTCGATGAATGATGGGAAAAATTTTTTTCACAGCGTTATTGTTCTCCATTTACGTGGTAGTTTCCTAGTCATAGAATTTTGATTTAGGGAGGAAAGATAGGGCAAACTACTTCATTCCTCATCTTGTCTATTCACCTCATTCCCTCTACAAAGCTTTTGTAGCTAGTAGTGGATGGTATCAGGATTCAATCAGTCTTTTGACGAATGACTATACAGACAGTGTTTTCAATGATGTATAAATGGAAGAATTAAGTTTAATACCGCAATAGGTTAACAATAACTAAACATTTCCATTTGAAAACTGTACCACACGCAATATTTTTTTCATATTAAAAAATTACGTGAATATTTCTCCTTTTTAATATAATATAGTATTGTCAACCTAATTGATTATGTTTGAATATACATGGGGAACAATTGCCTTTTCCATCAACCACTATGGTTGCTGCAACTGTAACTTATTACATTCTTAAAGTAATCTGTAATGATGTTCTTCTATTTCATACTATATTCGGGGATAAATGAAGCAGATAAAACAAGATCTCCTTGGTAACGATAGTAAACAGCGTAGAAGATCCGATAAATTTCGAAATCTATTGACATCCCAAGGATAGATTGTAGTTTCAACTTATATATAAGGAAGTTTCTTCTCTTCTTGGGAATAAATGTGGGGAAAGGCAGAGTCGGAAATGAAAGTCGTGGAAGAAACATTCAAATCTCTGATTGGTGCAAGCCGTGATCATTACGAATAACAATTAACTGGAAATGACGCATTTTAGTTCTTATCGTCAGAAAAAACTGCTTTTTCGATAATTTGCGATTAGAGACGAAATTATAGATTATTATCTTCAGTCGCTTAATTTAAAATCACTTTAATATACCATGACTCGTAAATCTCATAGAAAATTTGGAGAGATGTTCTAGATTCCGAACCAATTCCGAAGAGAAGCCAATTTTCTCCGAATTTTGGAAGAATCTGACGAAATGTCACTCATTTATCGCCCACGCAAGCAATTAATCTACATTCAAGCCGATTTCTCATAGATATCGATTTGCAATCAAATTTCTAAAGAAAGATTTACTGGTACAGAGTGGTTTTCCATGCTATTTTCTTCCAGTATCTTCGTTCCCTGATTAACTCTTACGACTTGCATTCATAGTTGCCATTTTGGCCACTCTATCCATCGAATTTTTCTTTTCACAAGAAACTTATTTTCTGTTTCAGGGACATCTTGGCAACTTAAACCTTCGCACTGATTCCGCACCCCTTTAAGCATTTCTACATATGAGGAAAGAGAAGACATCATATCGGAACAATCTTCGATTTATCTGTCGTATAATCCCAGAATGATCGTTACTTTGAGGTATTTACGCTCTTTTAATTTAAGCTCCTGTTTAGGAGATTCTAGCAATAATTTTAGCATCTTTTCGAGTACTTTACGGGGATTACTTAGCGGTATCATGAAAAAGGGAAAGCTGACATATTCACATCCAGCGTTTCCCATCGTTCATTTGGAACCATTCTCGTTTTCACTTATTTCTTTGAAAACGTCATGCTTCCGGGAGATAGAAAAGAAAAAGGAGTACCAGTAGGGGTGGTAGCAATCCCAAATTCCCGGGCTCGAGACTAGGTTAAAAGGATTTTTCTGGTTAGGTAATAGTCGTGTGTTTGTTTATTGTTACTGTTCACGCCTCACCTGTGCACTGAATGGATGTTTGTGAAGGTACCAGAAAATAATTTTCTTAAATAAATAAAAAGAACTTTTGGAAAATGTTTATAGTTAAAGATTTATTGACTTATTTCGAATATTTTTATCTGATTCAAAGAGAAAATGAAACCAACGCGCGATTGCCGAATACGTCTTAAGTGAATTTCCGAAACAGTTCCGCATTAGTTTTCTTTATTCTAGCAATCTTTAGTGAATACCTGCCGAATGATTTCATCGTCTCCAATGCCGGGTCTAATACCCTCTTCTTCAAAGGCAGTCACCCAACGCTGTACCTTTTCGAAATCAGCGATCAACCGCGCCTCTTCAGTATCCCAAACAGCGCAGCAGAATCCAGATAATGGGCGAACAAGTGAAAAGAACGCCTCTTCATTCATCCCACTCGGAATTCCATCAGCGAGGAGGATGTCATCCGTGGATTCGATGCTATCTCACATACGTTCCTCAGCTGACAAATTCGTACTAATTCACACTAATCGCCATTCATTGAAATTCGCAAATTCCAGAGATGGGTAGTAGATTTCGAACAGTAAAAGACTAACTTCAGATGAGAGAAGGATAGACTTCTCATAACGTTTAACCCCCACAAGAAAATAAGGAATACCTATTTCCTAGTTCTTAGACGTCCAACTTATCTGACACAAGGAGGGTAGTTTTAAAAATAAATTAGGAATGGAAACGGTTGAACGAGTATCAGAATTATTTTACTTCGGTAATAATATCCCCAGCAATGAAAGCAGCAAGATAGAATAATAGAATAGCTCAATCGAAAAGGGCATTTCACTAGGTAAAAGTAGATGTTAACTGCAAGATACTTCGAGCTTGAATATAATGAAGCGATACATAAAAATTATGAAGTGCCAATGTAAGGAGTGCCTTATTCATGCTGAAATGTGCAACAGAAGAGAGAAGATTTAAGTACATGAAACAGCAAACCAACAGAGGAGTCGGTCGACCTTAAGAAATGGAATAGGAAAAATATACAAGCCTCATAGACAAGGGAAGGCAGTATTAGAAGGAATTATCAATAGTAGGTAGAGGTGATGGTAAACGTTATAAGGGACGAAAGTTACTGGGAAGAAACTGGGTAGCTCGAAAGGCTACAATACACCAATGCTCTGCCAGAGTACAACTTATTAGTTAATCATTACATTTTAGTTAAAAAAATGCAGTAAAATAGAAAATTCTGCATGGTTCCACGAAGACAGCTTTCAAGAAGCAACCAAAAGCAATCCTTCCCACAATCCACCTCTCTCGTTCAGGATATATCACCGACCACCTCGTCGTTTGATATTCATCTAATTGGCACTTATTGTTGGCAGCACACAATACTTCGCAGCATTCCTCCGGTTCTGTTTTTGGTTTGGAAGGAGCTTTTGCTCCTCAATCTAATGAATTTCTCAGCGTTTATTCCACATTCCTTCCATTTTTTTTAAAGTT
The DNA here is from genome assembly GCA_000376725.2 of Ladona fulva. Taxonomy (NCBI): domain Eukaryota; kingdom Metazoa; phylum Arthropoda; class Insecta; order Odonata; family Libellulidae; genus Ladona; species Ladona fulva. The sequence continues at coordinate 1,994,613 of KZ308219.1, read as the reverse complement.
GTATCAGTTATAAATTTCCCAAAAATTTGTCAAAATTGGCCTGTGCCGAAATTATGTTGGAGTCTTTCTAATAATAAATAAAGAATTAGAAGAAAGTTATTTATAGATTTAGATATGCATCCAGCAAGCCCACACGCTTTCGTTGTTAGGCAGGATCACTTTTCTTCTCGTCACAGATTTCAATTGTATAACGAAATAGAATATGTGAGAAAGTTGAGACTATCATTTGGCTAAATGATTTAAATATGCTCAAACAGTTTACTTTAGTGAGCATTATGGCAGAAGATTTAAGACTGGTTCCTATGGTAATTCTTCCCATTTGCCTCCGGAAGATTTGTTTCGGTGTATTCGCTATAAAGAATTTTCCGTTATTATTTTTGCTACATTACACTCGCCACTACTGCTTTACTAAAGTTCACTACAAAATTCTTCACAAGAACTATAAGATTACAACAGGTTCTCTTTTTAATCTGGTTGGATTTTATCAAGTTGGCTTTGACGTTTAATTAGAATAACTTTTAAATCAAGTATGAATATAAAATATATAATATTTTCAACGAATTTACCATTATTATAAGGTTGATACGAATTAAGGCGGAAACGTTAGGAATAATGGTAATTACGAACATCGTAAGATAGTCTCTCCCGACTAAGCTATAAAAAAATACCCTTCAATTCAGATTTGTGGCAAACCTTAGTATAAAAAAATAGTACGCAGTAAAGATGGGATACAGCTATAATTTTCTTCAGCAAAAACTTTGCAGATAAATATATCAAAACATGTATAAATTTAACTAAATATGCCACTAAAATATACAAAAGTAACTCGTAGGCTTACAACAAAATTGCTTTCTTTCCAAAAGCATCGATAGCAATTGAAAAAAGTTAAGGCAGTCACTTCCAGAAAAACCTCGCAGTTTACTGTAAAATTGTCACTCCTTGTAAAAAACATCACTCGAAGATTGAAGAAAACATTAAACAACAAAAAAATCTTACTCCTCTCAGTGGTTATTAAATTTAACTTATGGAATGGAAATTCTGTCGCCAGCGATCGTGCGTGACCGTGAAATAACGTAGTTTTGGTATCGATGTTTTATAGATGTTCTTTCCTTCCAAGTCTCGCTTTGCGATGTCCCCGTTGTAAAGAAGAGGGCTGCAAGAAAGGTCTCTTTGGCAACCACAGACTTCCTCCTCGCTCACCCCTCCGTCGAACCCGGGCCCTCAGGACGCCGCCCCACGATCGTAAAACTTAGCGGAAAGAGCTAAGCCCCAGGGAAGAAGCGGTCGCACAATCGAGACGTAAAGGAACTGCGGATTTCTCGGCGTTTCCTTCAGGAATAGACAGGTTTCGAACTGCAACATGACCAATCCGTATATTCATCAAACCTAGTAGGAAACACAGAATCCGTTCTTCTCGAAATGGTTCCTCGGAGTGGGTTGAAACATTTCTCTCTCCAGCCAGGATGCCAACACACGGCGATGGTCACATATGGACAGAACCAGAATAACTTCCTAGTGTCTTTGGAAGTGACACCTAGTAGCACACGCAATTTTGCACTATTTTATAGAATTTATACATGAGATTTTGACACTTTAAAAATTTTATGAGACACAGAAAAATCGGGTAATCGTTTTCTTTACCCCGATAACTAACAAAAAGATTAATATAACTAAACTATAACATGTTATACATGCATAAGTGTCCCTATTATGTGCCATATTCCCTATTCAATGCCATTTCTCTCGTTTCATGGTAACTTACCCCATCCTTTACGTCATCTAACATCTTTTACCTTTGTCTTCCCTTCTGTCTTTTCCTTTGTGTTCTACTCTCAATATCTGGTTCAACCATTTCTTCTCTAGATGCTTAATTACTTCAATTTAAAATTTTTTAAAGCCCATAGCAATAATGAACTGCAAATTAAGTTGTAATTAGAAAATGCTCGGAAGTAAACACAGCTTCTCACCTGGGATTCTTAGAATTGTGATAAAAAATGGATTTTTGAGACTATTTAAACACAAAGTACCTAAGCGCAAAATTCGAATCTGATATTTCTGAAATGAAAATTGAAAATTCAACAAACAGCTTCATGGACTTAATTCTGCCACCATCCGTCTTAAGCCGGTACTGCCGAGTACCCGGAAATGGATAAGATGATAATGTAAATGTTAGAAATATCTAAATAAGTCTCAGCTCGCAGCTTCCATTTCCATCCGCAAGAGGGCAGCTCAAAAAGGGAATTTCCAAATTAGGCGCCGTAGCGGTCGCATTTTCATGCAAAAGCGCTCTCCGCCTCGCGTTCCTTCGTGCCTCCCGCGGCACGCGACACTCTTTTATGGCTTATATTGTTCATCTACGAGACACCCTCACGCTTTTGTACGTAAGAATATGCGTGTGGGAGTGTGTGCTCATCATCTGCGATGACGGCCCTGTTCATTTGGTCGCCATGTTTCAGCCACGTGAAATTCCTCGTCTGGTGGACTGAGTAAGAAAACTTGAGCCGTAAATGCAACTAGATGCAGAGAAGGGAAAGGAGAAATATTGTAAACAAATAAAGTACACGAATTCCATCTCTATTCATGGAGTGTATTTATATCTGAGTTGGAATGATTCCATTTCTAATATTACTCAGGGCATAATATAGAATTTTAACGTCTGAGACTTTTAATTCAAGTCAGAATCACTTTTACAAATTTTCAGTAGTGCAAACGCTCTAATCAAATATAAAATGGCTTAGAAAAGAGTACCCACTGCGCGTAACTTTTACTGTAGTTGCAAGAATTGTATTATTCACCAACAACAAAAATAAAGGATTCTACACTTGGTTGGTAAATTCGGTATTGTGCAACAGAAATTTCATTTGTTTTAACTGAGCTCAAAAAAAATCTGAAAAAGTCTGAATCAGCGCGTAGAAAATGATATAATTGCATTTATATACAATGATATTTCTACATGTGTATTGCTAGGATCAGTATGTTAATGGAAAACCAGCAAGCGAATTGAAAGTAGACCGTAATTCCTTGCGGAACGAGAACCGCGAAATACTGTATCGGCACCGGATGACTTCCGAAAAGTCTCGATATGAGTACCAAAAAAGGTCTGAATTAACTTTATCAATGAAGGGAAAGTCGAGCAAAAACGTACGTGTGTTTTCATTTACACGCTTCGCAAGAATCTCATGGGCCAAATAACAAGTTCAGGGCATCATAAATAAGCAATAATCATATAACCTTACCTAATGGCAGTAAATTGTTCGAAAATTTAATTACACAGCTAGTTAACTTGGTTATGGATATGACTTCATATTAATTACGCCGTCACTTTCTTTAGCACAATCCGTGACTTATTAGCAGAAAAAATATTGATGACCGAAGCAGCCAACCGGCTCCAAGGTGGACGAATTGGCGTGATCAAACCAAGGCATCGAACCGTAATATATTTCGCTCCGGTTCGACGCAATTAAAAATAAATATCGGTTCATCTCCGGTTTAGCTCCCTCTGCCAACGTCGAACCGGTTAGAAACGTTTTTTTTTTGTTTTTCGCTCCGACATTTAAAATATCATCTCTTTCTGAGAGTCTGTTTCATTACCTCTAGCAGTTTTCCTATACAATACATTACACCGAATTTTGGAATAAAGATTTGTAAAACTTAGTTGCAAGTCGAAGTTTAACATGCTTAGTAGACTTTAATCCAATGAAAATGAATTAAAATGTGCATTATTGCGAACCGAAAATCGGAACGGAATAAATAATAGGTTTCAGTTTTGTTTCGGGTTCAACACTTTTCAATCAATCTTTTCGGATCGTTTTTCACTACGGCAAAGATAACGGTTTTTACGGTTTCTGTTTTCGGTTCGGTTCCGGTTCGATACCACGGATAAAACTCACCTAAATGTAAAGTAGAAGCAGCTACGTTATTTATGTTTGGGAGGGGTTCAGGGGTTCTTCATAGCTATTATGAAAAAACCAAAATTCAATTAATCCCAACATAGGACAGTAAAATAAAAGATTTTTAGATTAACATAAAACTTGTTTAGGCCCACATAAAAGTGGCTTAAGTTTTTATGAATTTTTCAGCTCAAATGAAGCAAAATGTAAATTAAACATACTTTTAATCCTTCTGTTCTTGGTGAAATGTAAATGATGAATAACTCCATGGCGCGACAGCCCGTTAGGTCCAAGTCCTATTCGCGAAGAATTTGATAGAAAGCACTTAGCGCCTCGCATCCAACGTCTTCTATTGAAAGCTTTCTGATATCGGAAAAATAAGATCAAACTACTAGACTATCATTACAGAAGTTTGGTTATCGATTACCCCATTAAGAATACCGTTTTACGATACTGTATTTTTGAGGAAGCCATACGATTTTGATGCTGCATATTTCACTAATTTTTTTCTGTTATCGGTTTTTACCGTTTACCTTACTATTGCAACATTTTCTATTTTTTACTCGTAATGTTTTTACATAGTGTTGTACTGTACATTATTTTACTGCAATGTTCTTAAATACATACCAATAACCTATGCGCCTATGCGTTCAGTTGGATAGTAGTAGAGACTGACAACTGGCAACCTCTTTCAAGAAAAACTACCTTAGTTCCCAGATTAAAAATCTGATGGATTGCAGTTGGGGGCGGTGGGTACGGAGCTAAGGGGGCGTTGGCAGGGAATGACTGCTCCATAGCTTCGGCGTGTCGTCCATCCCGAAAATCCAATCTATTCGTCCTCCCGCGCTTCCCCATCGACTCTCGGCCAAGAATTTTCGGCATCTCGGTCACGCTATCCGCCTTTATATGATCGTTAGAAACGAAGTCAAAGAAATCTCGAATGATTCATCAAATTGAAAACGTAGGAGGTTATTTTAACTTTTAAGGAGGTGAGGCCATCAGAAGAGACGACCTTATGGGGGCCGGAAAAAGTTCCAACTTTATCAGGATCCGAGTCGCTCCGCCGTGAAATGAGCGGTGGCGATTAAAGCCAACAAGCCAAACTTATGTGGATGCGGCGAGGCCGAATCCAAGGCAAATTGCCCTTTTCCTGGAAGAAAGAGGGTCGCGGCGGAGTGCAGCGAAGGACGGGGCTGCCATGCACTATTGAAGAGTAATAACTGCAGACATTAGAAGCAGCGCTTGATAACGATAAGTGTAACGTGACCGAATGACGGGGAAACGAAGCAACCGGGGATACGGTTAGGAAGAACTATCACGACTATACCTCTATACCTCTCTACCTTTTACTCAACTAGTTGAGAGGATTCCTTTTCCTCTCTCTCCATAACCCATGTATTTCCCCACGCTTCCTCTTCAAACTTTGTCACACTTGCCAATTCCGGAGATAAGAATTGAATAACTCAAGACTTTTCTATATTGTTAATACTGGATAAATCAAGAGAAAATTATCACTGATAGTATTGCTAAACGTACCAGAAACCGTCTAGTATTATTTGATTTGGAAAAATCCACCAAGAACTTGCCCCAAAGCTATAAGTCTTAGGAGATAAAAGGTACATCTGCACCTGAGTATTCGCGACGGATGCGTTCCTAATAATAAGTTTCGAAAACGAAGAAATTAGCAAAATTCGAAATTTAGATCCGTTGTTCACTACTTAGAGGTTAATGCGGACTTAAAAAGAATATAATTCAATTACAAAAAATTGTTTATAGAGACCGCAATTCTAGAAGATTTAAAGTTATTTTTTACATAAGATTATGTACAAACAAGTGCATGGAACGTTTCAGCGAAACAACTACGCAGTATCTTGTGGTTTTCTCAAGTATAATTGATCACCCAACTTTAATAAAACATTACAACATTAAGGAATAAATTGTACAACGTATTTATGCATAAACATTTTGGGATAAACATTTCCACAATGACGTCATTTGGATATATTGACATAAAACTTTTGTCACTACCATTTATTCCTTCGCCCATACATCTAAAATCAACTAATGATTACACTCAAAGAAGCGATTCAGAAAGTTCACATTTTTAACTCAAATTACCCCGTTTCTCCATTGTCTTTCTGCTTTAAGAACTGCACATCATGTTAAACTTCAAACTCTATTACGTAGCGATCCTTCCGCTGGCGGCGCCTTAACCGGCTCAACTGCACTTCTGCAGTCACGTCCAAATGCATTTTACGCCTCCTTTACCAGACGATTCCCCGAAAAGAGTGAATCTAGTGCAACAAGTGGATGAGAGATGCCCCAAGAATGAAGGCAGTCCAGGAAAATAAGGGGAAAAGATAGATCCGTTTAAAAATGTTTTAATTGGGAATGTGATGTGCGCATTTTCCGTTTGGATTTCAAGGCAAAGAAGTGTCCTCGGAAGTGGCGGATGCGATAGCCATCGAAATCCTTGGGGAGGAGATAACACCGCCGACTGATCGCCCAAAGATAAATTGGGACTTTCTATCCATGGCGGATCGCGACAGTGAAAGTGCTTCACTTTTACAGCTCGCCCTGGTGAATGCGAATTTCTCTCATCTCACTAAGGCACGGTTCTCCCTAATTAGCGAATCCGTGGACGCCCTAAAGAGGCGAGGCCTTCGATGGGACCCTCAATCATTTCCGGGAGTTTTGATGGTCTTGAGATTTCGACATCCACAATGAAAATCGGTGGCGTATCTTGATATCTTAACCCTGCGCTGTAAGGGCTGCGTCAGTAGTATTTCAACCCTACGTTAGATGAGTAGGCGATGTAGCAACATTTGTGCGATGTAGAGGTCTGCATGTGCCGGGTAATGCCGGTGGTCTATCGGGGCTTGCGCCGAGCTCGGGTATAACTTAGGAAGGAAAGAATCATTCGCGCTTAAGCAGCTTCCAAGTTTCTTGAATTTTATTTTTCTTCTTTATCTTGTATTTTTAAGCAACGTTTAATTGCTTTCTATTAGGCGAATTGCAAACCATTAACGCAAAACATGCCATACGCATTTCTTCGAATTAATTATTTCAGCAAAAAAGTCGAATACAAAACATAAAAAAAAACACTTGTAAGAAGGAGAAGTACACAAGTTTTTCATTATTCTAAATTTTAGTTTTAGTTTAGTTTGACATTTCTGAGTGAATGATGAAGAGGGAAAATATGTATTAAAATGCATCGAAACGACCGAATCCTGGCCGATTTAAGAAAAGCTGGGGTCGGCATGTAGAGTGAATTTTTCCTATATTCGGATTCAACTATGAGCGAGCTGAACGAACTGAGCTGAAATTGTTGACTAATGAAGACCTCTAATGGGATGAGAAGTTCCAGTTGGGAGAGACTTACGGAGTGTAAAAATAGAGCAGTGAGCGTACACTGCTGATATGTGTTCAAGCGCATATAAGGTTCTCTTGAATTGCAATTAAATGAAACCCTAATGTGATTAAAAATAAATTGTAATGCTATATTCCTACGGCTTACGGTGTGTTTTTACACCTCTAATATCAATTTCCTGCAAGGAAAAATATTAGATATGTATGTATAGCTGAAAGACAAATAAGACAAAATGTAGTATAGCAATAAAATAAAGAAGTATAATAATGTTTAAAAGTATATTTAGATTCTAATTAACCCTGGGTTTATCCAATAAGTTTTGTACTGACTGAAGTGAGGACGAGTTTTACAATACACAAATAAGAAGATTATTTGAAGGACGAGATTTGCACTGCTAATTCCGAATGAAAGTTAAAATGATTTGATTATGCTCTCCGCATACTTTAATAGTGAGATATAAAAAAAAACTTAAACGATCTCATCAAGAGAAACCTTTGAGAATATAAATTTAAATAAAAAATAACGATATTACAGAAGTCTGATGTTACTTTGTATAAGTTTTTCATATTATAACGATTTAAAAATAACTAAACTGTTGATTGCTGATGTAGTATATTTATAATAACGATATTTTACTAATTTATATGACATGAAAATGGTACTGATGGTAATTTAAGCGGGTGGGGACTTATTGAGGAAGATTATCCGATAAGAATTAGGAAATAATGATTTCGAATATGATAGTGCGTGGGCGGAAATGTACCCACGAGATTAAGAATTGGAACCGATAAACCAAAAGAGAAGTGGGCGGTGATGATATGGGAAATTTTCGAATGGTGACGAAGATGATCAAGCAGTTGTGGTCCATCTCAAAGATATGCACTCTTCCCATTAGCAAGATCGAGTTGGATTTTGTATAGAATGCATGCATACAATTATGTCGCATCGAAATGAGCAAAAAATTACGTTTCATACTGAACACAGGGAGAAAATTTTCATTCAAGAATATTTCACCGCTTAGATAAAATCTCTTGAAGTGTCTTACACACCACAGAAATGCCATGGAAACAACTTCTCCGGACATAGAATTAAGTATCAAAGTGGAATTGATTCTTCGTGGTAATTTAATAGTTAGGATACGGGCTCGGAAAGCAAAGAACTGGGTTCAAGTCCGAGTGATGTCGATATATTTCACTTTTGTTCCTATTCTGGGAACTCTACGATACAGTTCTTACTCACGCTACAAATACAATTGTTATTTTCAGTTTTGAATGCGAGAAAATAGTAAATGAGAAAATACTAAATTCATTTTTCTCATTTATTAAATGGCGTTCTATGATTTAAGGTTTACTCATATTGATCACGAGAGAATATAGGTTAAAAGTTAAACATAAGAAGTGAAATTCGAAATAGTGATCAATGGCTCAGTTGGATGCCACCAGTAAATTGATTGGTTCGATATGAAACTTCAGACTACCCAATGCTTGTGCTAGTCTCTTCACTCATTAACTATTGTATCCACTTCCCTGTGAAATATGCTAAACATGTTTTTTCCTAAACTTCCTCGAATATTTTCCCAACAGGTTTTTCAAAAACAAAATTTATTAGTTCTCATTCCCTCAATATGGGTCTCATATTCCTAAGAATATTAGTTAAATAAATATTTAGAACTTGATAGAGGAGTTTTTTATTTCATCAATTTTATCTGATATATTATCTTCGACAATCATTCTTGATTAGGAAGTTTGAATTCTTATGCTACTGCGAATAAACAATCGCATAGCAACCAATACAAGCCACCTCAAAAACTTTGTAGGTTTGTATCGACACAGTAGCGAGGAGAATGAAAGAATATATTTCCAACAAATCAAGATTTGATATTTTGTTATGATGGCCTCGATGTGCTTCAAATGGTTAAACTAAATATTTAGCGATTGCAGACTAGAAAAGTGGTGCCTTAAGGCTAAAATTTGAATGAAGACTTAGAGAGGAATCAGAGAAAACACGTGAAAGAGTCGCATAGTGACAGATTAAGTCTTGATCAGTTTGAGTAGTGTAATCTAATCACTCAGTGACGACAGATATTTCAACATTTAACATTTGATACAAGGTATCTCTGATATAAGATACTACGGAATTGAGAAAACGATCTAAATTAATCTCGAAATAAAATTAAACCTTAAATATAGCAGAAAAGAATTGGCGGAATCGCAATGAAAAAAGGGGTAAAATTATGTGAATTTGAATGGTGGAAGAGGAAAGGAGAAACAAGGAAAATATGTTTCAGTGAAGTGAATGAGATTTTTAAGAGACACGTAAAGAATAAAAGGTATGTGAATGAATCTGAAGGGAAATATGTACGCAAGAATAAGAAAGAATGAAGACAATGACGAGAGCTGTAGAGTGACTACAACAGAAGAGGGTTGATAATTAGTTCATTGGTTTATATAAGTATGTTGCAATACATTTGAACGAAACTTTACCGAAAATAGAACAGAAAAATACTCTCGAAATATTCTTAACAGGGCTTATCCGTAGTTTATCGAAACTGTTTCAAAATTCTTCCAATGCCAAGATTAAAGAACAAAAAATGTTGCAATGCTATCGATGAAAATCACATCGTCATTCAGGCATTTCAAAACTTCAGCGAGCATCGTCAATCGCAACCAGATGAACCATATTGGAATTTCTTAAGAGGAAGCGTTTCTGACCATCCGAGATATTCCCATTAAAATAGTTGAATTTTACCGAATTAGTTAGCGCTACTGAATCCAGAAGCAAGCGAGTAAAGATAAAGAAAAATATAAAGAACTTCTTATTGTTCTTGTGATATTTTTTTCCTGCATTCGTTTGCCCGGAGATGTAAGTTTTCCAAAAAACCGTTAGCAAATAAAATTTTACCATAAAACTACTAGTTTTTATCTAAATTACTAGTCTTTGATTTTAATTTTGTGCGTCCGCGAGAATCGATCTAGAACTATCTCAATAAGATCTTCGAAAACCTAAGTAACCCAGGATATAATGTTGGGAAGCTCTTCATATTTAAATCTTAGTAGTGACCTCAATTCGATTTCAAACGTGATATATATAAGCAAATATGATAGTTAACCGTAAAAATTTAAAAAAGAGAGTTTCCTTGGGATAAGAGAGAGTACAACATGAGAAAGTAAAATGTTGCCAATAATACCAAATTATCCGATTAGACCCGAGAGTCTCGAAAATATCGATTATCTAATTATACAATAAATATCTAATATAAATAAATAACATATGATTATAATTAAATTTAATTGTAAAAGAACGTTATGTATTGTACTTTTAATGCATATTTGTAATTGCTAAGTGATATAAATTGTTTATAAAATGTCAAATGATATAATTATAATTAAATATAGATTTGTAATCACCGGTTTCAGCACGATTTGTAACTACCTATAACTTGCCCTATACGTGCTTTAATATGCCGCTGGATAAATACATTTACCATTGTTATTATTAAACGAGTTGATATGGACCGGGTTCACCTCTGAAAATCGAAAACTCAGATTATACGGAAGAGTCGTATTGTGAGAGTAAGTTATGGAAAAAATACTCTATTTTCATGCTTCGCCATAGTACGACCTGTACTTACAATTTATTGATATTCATCAAAATAACTTCGATTTAAAACTATTTAAATAAATTATTTCTCCTTTCCTCTTTAATACGATATATACGTCAATTGCCCAGATGCCTTTGCCACTTCTTTTCTCCGATTATCTCCAGATTATTATGCCGAAATTTGCTTTTCTATGCTGAACTGGCATTTTGCAGTTGCAGCAAAAGTAATTTGAGCGGTGTACCGGTACGCAGCCGAAAATGTGGTCCGCGGTGATTTGGTCCGCTACGATTAGGTCCGTGGTGCCGTGCCGGTATATGTATTAGTGGAAAAGGTAAATCACTCAAATATATACCTCGGATAACACGGAACCTCGGTTAATCGGGACTTGGATAATCGAGAATCTACAGTAGTTGAGAATAACTCATCTGGCAGATTTTAAATATTACAGGTTATAGAGGTTCGCTGCTACAATGAAATATTCAACACAATAATAGATTGTAAGTCGTTGCTCCGAGAGAAAATTGCGACGACCACTGCGATAAAGTATTTAACATTGATACGGCTCAAAAGTGTCATTCCATTGATTATAGGAAGAATTTTCAAATCCGATTTAAAAGGGTAAACGCTCAACGCTGGACTTGGGCTGCAGAGGATTCCAAGAGCGCTGTGATATCGCTAAGCCCTCGACGGCAGGAGCGAGTCTGCAGCGCTTGGACGGGAGGTGGACGGGAGGGCGGCGGGACCACTAACTGCGCCTCCGACTCGCTCTCGCAAGGCGGAGAGGACGCCGAAGGACCCCCGACTAGTAGCGCGCCTTTTTTCAAACTTCAAATCCCATTGTGTGGTCGCACATCCAAATTCTACTGGATTCATAGAGTTTTAAGGCATAAGGATATCTCCAAAACTAATTCCAAAAGTGATGTGATATCGCAAGATACAAAAAATGTTTAGAATCCCATATTTGACGAAAGCAGCATTTTCATGGTAAACGTTCTCAACTAATAAAAAGCGAGCCTAGAAGAAAAAAATTTTGGATAAGCTATACGTATATGGGCTATAATTGGTATATAATGATGACAAGGCTGTTGACAAACGAACGAAAATACAAATGTTTATCTTAGGGGCATGGACAGGATTTGTTTCGGGAGGTTTTCTGAGCCATGGAGTAAACGCAAAATCGCCTGCATTCACGAGCCAAGCAAACTTCTACCTTAAATATAAAGAAGATGAAAAGAGATTTATATTTATATATATTCCCTGCGAGTTACCAGTGGCGTGGGTAAATTTAAATATTTAAACAACTACAATCCCCATAACCTCGATTTTTTAAAACCTATTTGGCTCTTGGAGGGGGTGGGGGTTAACTCCGATATCCCCCTGCTACGCCACAGTTATCCTCGTATGTAAATTTCGATTAATGTAAATACAAGCATACACATTTGTACAAATCGTTCTGACGTAATTCTCAAGCTTAAAAAATAAAACCTGCAATTCCTTTTTCCACCTTAAAAAGTATTTTCTGCCATTTGTACGCAAATTAGTTGCAAATTAGTTGTGTGGTTTAGAAAAATTAATGCCTAATTTTCAATTAAAGCTATGTTTTCCTTGTGCCATATTTTGAATTTAATTTTCTATGCGTATCAGCCGCGGAAAATGGGACCGGACTGTATGTATATATGCGTTAATGATCTGCAAACAAACTCAATACCACACGTTTTCTTTCCTTATAACTTATTTACACTTCTACTACAGCTACTACACGTCACTAAGAATATAAAGAAACAACTATTTTATCACTAAACAATAATTTCTCAGCGACAAGAAAAAATGCAAGAGAGTTACTACTGATATCATCAAGCTCGAATATTCTTTGGTTCCGAAGAGACGGTGACCAACGTTAGCAGTAGTTACAAAACGATTTAAAGTTTTGGTTAACTAGTAAAAACGATGTTTATTAATGTCATACCTCATACATCTTCTCATAACTTCATCTTTGATTTTATTGCTACGAATTTATAGTGGAAGCTAGCACGACTTATGACTAAAAACTGGTGCATTGTTTGGACTGTAACCGCCTGCATTTCTGCATAACAACAATAAAATGCCATTTGTTAAATTGTATAATTTAATGTTTAAACGTTTAATTTAATTTAAGGACTCTGCCCCAATATCAAAACAGGAATTTTAATGCAGCTCAAAGATTAAGACCGCATCCCTTGCAATGATGCTAAACATTTCTGTAGAGGAGTTTTGGATTCAAACATAATTGAACGTCTGCTTATCACAACCTGCTAACAAAAGCAGCTGATTCGTGTAAGTACGTTCAAAACTGTACAGAAGGGAAGAGTTTCTAACATTCCCTTTTTATTTATATGTATATCTCTAAACGGCCGTAAACGGAGGCATTCACAGGACATAAAACGAAAATCTCCAAGTAGCATATTATTAGTACAATAATTTTTATTAACAGAGGGTAGCAAAAGGTTTTTGAAAATTCATACCATTAGCATTTTCCTTTAACATTTTTAAATGTTCAAGGAAAATGCTAATCGTATGGAATTTCCTTTAATATATTTAATAAAATCCCATGAAAAATCCTTAAATATTTTTAAATGTTAAATTCTAAAGTCAAAGGAAGACTCGAGGTTGGGTGGAAGAGAAGCCCACTAGGGCCTAATTTCTCCAATTAAGAGTCAAATAGCAATAATTCTCGGCAATGATAATATTTGAAGCTGCCGCATGCAAAAATCCCAAAGAGAAGAAGTCAATTCAGAAGGATCATATCTCACGATCAGTTGAGCATAAAAATAATTGTTTTCAATCGATGAGAAATAAAGACTTCGGGAAAAACTTGAGAAAGTGACGTTTCCTAGCAACCGTCGGCGGATGTAAACAAACATTTCGCAGCGTTTCCTCGTCAAGAGCAAATCTTTTTTCGAAACAATGACGCATTGGCGGCGTGAGAATTAAAAACGGACATTTTTAAACCGCCGAGTCGAGCACAAAGGCACGCCGGGATGTATCAATAATAAACTGCCTTCAATTTCCAACCGAACGCAAATAGAAATATTTCCGAAGAGAGAAATTGTTCTTTTTTGTTTGGCTACAGCGAGAGGGGAGAGAGGGATGGCAGGCGCCGGAAAAGATTCCTTTGAGGAGAAGAATCTCAGTTTTGGATGATCGAAAGAATAGGGGAGATTGACTGAGTAGGAAATGGAAGAGGCTAAAAAAGACTGGAGAGAAACTAGGAAGAAATTCCTCAAGAAAAGGTGGACTTCTGACTCCTAAAAAAAAAGAAAGGAAGAAAACGAAGTGAAGTGATAGAATTGGAAAGGATGCCGTGAATTAGCGTAACTTGTTCATTTAAAAAAAGACATACCACCTTAAGATTTACGGTATTTGAAGATGGATAGTCAAAGATGATGTTACGAATATTAGTCAAATATAATCTTTAATTTGTGCATAATAGTTAGTTTTAATCTGTCTTAAAGGTCTTTATTAAGGTGAGATTATATTGTTTTTTTTATAATAACGAGTATCCATGATTTTTCTTTATGCAGCATTATTTACTTTCACGAAAGTCATCACGACCCGGAGAAATCATACACATATATTTCTATCATTAATAATTCATCAAATGTCGTTAAATTAATTTAAAACAAAGTAAATTTTCTATGACAAATAGTTATTTTACACTGTTACCCCGCCTAAAATGCTATTTTGGTAGAAAATAAACCTTTTTTCACAAACTAAGAAACCAACCTCACGAAGAAGACAGCTTTTCCAGAGGCCCATAGAAAGAACGAAACTAAATAAGAATTTATAGAGCCATCGAACATAGAACAATACACGTGGATAATATAAAGAAAATGGTTGTTTAGCGAGATTGAACGTAGTAATTAACCTTCTAGGGTTGATGTCGATCACACTTGGATGATTCTTTTCAATCACCACGCTTTATTAAACAAATGGTATGACATTTTCAAGTAGCAAGGTAGATATTTGCTACTAAGCCGCAAAGATTTGACAGAAGACACGCTTCCGCGGGCTGGACTCACATACAATACCTATGTAGAGAAATCGTGACAATTCGATAAAAAGAAAACGTTCAAATATAGTTGGAAAAACTACCAGCGATGAC
Source organism: Ladona fulva (assembly GCA_000376725.2). Taxonomy (NCBI): domain Eukaryota; kingdom Metazoa; phylum Arthropoda; class Insecta; order Odonata; family Libellulidae; genus Ladona; species Ladona fulva. The sequence goes on along the minus strand of KZ308219.1, from coordinate 1,979,611 downwards.
AAAGGTAGGCAAATCCCTAAAAAGCAAGAAGAATGCAACCGGTTCCATGGTGTCTCTTCACCTCTCAGCCATTGACGAATATTCAAGCTGTGATACACTTATTTAAATTTTTTCTTCTCTTCCGCAATAGAATGCGCTCTCGCATTGCAAGAAGACAAGAGATAGAGGAGAATGGAAAGAGAACTATAGCAGAGAACAAACATGTTTAGTATAGAGAAAGAACGAAAGTTGTAACGAGCAATGAGAGAGAAAAGAAAAAGACGATACGGCCGTGAAAGCAGTCAAAGGATAATTGTGATACAGAGAAAAGATGGAAGAAAGACTTCTGGAGAAGGAGCGCTGGTAATAAGGAGGAAACTGATTTAAAAAAACGTTTCAAGAGAAGATTTATTTATAAAAATTGTTAAATATGCTACACTATCTGGCAAGGTTAAAATGACTCTGGTTTCGAAGCCTCGCCTCATCCTCAGGTAATTTCTTCCTCATTTGAAATTCTTCATCACTAGCATAGCATATTTTATAATTTGATAAATACATTGACCTTAGGAAAACTGTGTTTTTATTAATTCGTCATCAAACACTAGCTAGTTAAGACCGAGACAATCCAATTAAAATGAGAAATTGGTAAGAAATGGTCCACATCCAGCAGTGGATGGGAAATGGGCGGAAAATATATCCAGTTTTCCTTTGTAGAATGTTTTTCTAAAGGTGATGCGTGTAAGTAAATATCAACTCCACATACTGCAAGCACTGATCTTTACATATAGATCTTATCGCGTATTTTGGATAAATGATACCTGGTAAACCATACATTGCTAAGGTAACACCTATTTTCACGATTGCTTAGAACACTCGGTGGTCTAAACCTAGCTACCCGCGCCCATAAAATGCATCACTATCAGGGTTATGATAAAGTTGACCAATTTTCAAGTCTACTTTGTTTGAGCGCCGCTGCGATTATACAAACAGTGATGCCGGTGTTTTCATCAGCGAAATATTTTTATCGAATGACCAAGACCTTGTGATGATTGGCATAAAACAATGCGCGATTCATAAAAAGGTAGTGGAAAGAAAGATTCTTGATCTCTCTGCTAAATGACGAAAGGTAAAAAGTTTGCAATTGGTCAAAACATAATCGAATTTTCTGCAAAATGTTGCCCTCTTTCATTCACATGTTAGGCGTAATCATCTTCTTTCTCTTGGGATGAAAAAATGTAAGGCTAGTTCTCCTCTGGAATTTTGAATCTTTATATTGAGTATAACTTGGATAACGTCAATTATGTCACTATAAATTAAACTTCTAACTTCATTTGCAGTTCCTTTTAATGGCCAGAGAGATACAATTGATCGAGACATTTCCTTACGAAATTTCATACCAGTCTCTTTCAGTTAAGATAAAGGACACTTGCCGAACTAATATAAATTATTTGCAATCCTTGATTTTTTCGCTTACAGTCTGCGTCTAATACTTAACCAGGGTCTTGCACGCAACTTCGATCCGTAAACCCCTTTTTCCCACACTAACCCTACTAATCATGGTATGTAAATGCGATCGATTAGTCCGATTTAGACAGTGGACCAAATCAAAAATAAAATTCCTGCAGCAATAAAGACCTCGAAAAAAACCTAAAGTAACGATTATAAAAGTTTTCTTGCAATCGTGATAGCAGTATTTTTATTTTTGTTAATTGTTCTCTTTCACCCAAGTCATTCATAGCCCAAAAACACAACCAAACACGAACTAAAAGGGTTCGACTGTGACTTTACTTTAGGAATCACAGATTTAAGTCAAGAGACTAATGATATACACATGAAATGAGGATTAAAACACAGTTACTCCTCAATGAACCAGATGAAAAATATTTCACCTGATAACGCGTCTAGTTATAACATGGGAATTTCTAATTAAGGAATGAGCAAAGATAGACTCTACAGTATGCTACACGAACAAGACTACTGGTAGCAGAGTTAAATTTCAATATCTAGGCCACATAAGCTAGTGACACAAATAAAACAATAAAAAGACAAAAAAACCAATATTATAGTCCAAATTAGATACTATGGAAAGAATTGTTTTTTTCTCTTATAATGATGGCTGTGGGTATAGTTATGATCATACTTTAATTATACGAATACCATCAGATGCAATATTTGATAAATTACACATTATAATGAAAATATTATTATTAACTTTACTTCATCCATATTCAGAAGACAAAAAAGGGTTTTAGAATATAGGGTTAGTTGCGTCACCTTTATATTTCCGTATTAAATTGCAGGGGGCATAAGACTGAAGAGGATTCAATGAATCATATTAGCAGCACAAGGAAAGAGAAGAAACGACAATTGCGATCATAAGGTGATAGAATCTATACAGAGCGTGAATTTTCTTTCAGTCTGCCTTAATTTTTCACAATATTATGTCGAACTTTTAAGGCGACAAACTTTCCAATGACAAAATGGGAATGTTACGGTCGGTACGAATGAATAAATATGCTAATAAACAAAAGTAGATAATGACACCACTAGAGTGATTTTCAAGCAGTTAGACGCCAAAGCGAGACTAAGATGCGGTCAAAAAGTGTTCCCGAATGGAACGGAGTCGTAATAAAAAGCGACCGGAGCTGAATCGTTGGCGTATTCTTCGAGAGGAGGCAATCTCTCATTTCAACGCTTCTTCACGCGCCTTTAATTCAGTTGTCTGCCATTAAAACTAAACAGAATCTCACAATAGATGCTTCAATCAGAGGAGTCACTAGCAAATGTAAACATACTACATTTGATATTCGTGTCATGTTGTCTGCGATTCTAAATAAGCACGGAATCTGAATATTTGCACTGGATTGTGTGCCTTCAGCCTGACTAGTTATTTTTACTTCACTTCGATATAGACGGACAAAATCAACATTCCATTGGCTTCCTTTAACGAATTCAACGATGTATCGCATAAAAGTGAGCTTTGACGGGTTTGACTTTGATGGGTTTGACGATTTTCAGTTTTCAATCTGAAAGTGATAATTAAAAAAAAAAAATGAGAAGAAAATATAACATAAGAATCTCAAGAGATTGTGAATATAAAAGACCGAGATGATACCGGTTAATAATTGTCACGTACCCCAGCACCTTTGGAAGCATTACCTCAATAAATACTAATTAAGATATTCTCGACATAAGATGAAATTTCGATAGTTAAAAAATGACAAAGTTATTAATTTGAAAAATAATCACTGGATTTGCGAATGGTATGCTTGACCCAAAATATTTATAGGCAGCTTTTGCTTTCAAAATTACGCAGTAAGAGTCCTAACGTATGATAATTAGTCATTTCGCCCCATTTTTATAAAATACGTGAGTACTCCAAGACGATGGAAAAATCAAGCTTTCGAAAATGCGAATGTATGTACGTCATACGAAGCTAAGGAACTGTTATCGAAGTGAATTTTAACATTCTATCCGAAATGCATTAGTAGTAAAATTTGTGGTGCATATCAGCGACAACTGAGCTGTTTGGAAACTTAAACAGAATTCTCACGTACGTCTTGGGTATCGTCCTATGGTTAAATATGGTAGCTTACTTATAGAAGTCATGATTAACTTGTTTACGTTCAGCCATCGTTGTTGTTGCGACAAGAATGGTAGGGACTAAGACGCACTTTTATTGTGATTAACTAATCAGATAATACGCTAGAAAAGAGTAGAGTGTAATGTTTGCAATTGTAATTTGGAAAGAGATCTATGTATTGATCACACTACAGATTTACGACACGGATTCTAAAAATCAGTTTCCGAAACTACAGTCTGTATTTAATGACTACGTTAAAGGTTTATGGATAGTTATACATATTTCTATTGTATCCAACATTTGTATTGCAGATAGATGCTGTGTGGAATGTAAGGGTACAATCATATAGTTTTATGTCACTGTGAACAATTATCGATATTTATGAGTTGCATGAAAAGTATCAATCCGTATGAAGAGTATGAAGTCTCAATATAATGTATATGTGTCTAATGTTAAGTGTTAATTAAAAATAAATATTCAAAATACTAAGATATTAATTCAGAGTATGAAAGCAAAAGGGCATCACCTTATGCTAATAGTAAGTTAAATGAATAGCAGTCGTTATAATCTTTTCCTACGCTATAAGAATAAAGCAATATTTACCATTTATGGCAATTTACAGGCATCTCTCCTTGTCTATCATTCCCAGAAGTCCTGTTCAATCACAACCCTTTCCGTTATACTTTTATTTCGGAAAAATATAATTTCCCTTCTCCAGCGAAGTCGTTTCTTACAAGATCTCTTTAATTGGAACATTTCAATTCACTCGAGAATTCAGAATTTCTATCATTCCCTCTTATTCTCTCATTTCTTTTTTGCTATCCATACTTCGTTTCCATATATAACAGTACAAATAGTTATATTTATTTAAGATATTAGGATATAAACAAGTTTCTTTCTTTTACTTGCTGGAATAGAATTATTTGAGAACGAGAGAACTTAACTCGGACAGTCATGGAAATGTGCACGATCCTCAAAAAGGTAATATTAAGATGCATCAAATACAATCAGTGAAAAAGTTAAAATTATCCGTGAAGAAAACTAATATTATATTGCTCTATTAGAGATGGCACCAATTGGAAATAAAATGATGATAATCATAGTATTGTCCAAATAAAACATTTTAATCATCTAGGTTAAGACCTCACCCACGACTTATATGGACAAAGCAAAGAAAAACCAAAAAAAAAAATTTAGCACTATGAATTAAGTACATAAAATAATACGATAAAGGTAGTCCGGTTGAAATAAATTATTACAAGTACAAGTAGCACATAGGTCATCTTTTTTTTTAAGATGTACACCCTGGTCATAGGAGAAAATACTTAATCGCACATGAAAATTTTAAATTAATTTTTCTGGACATGAAACTTAGAAATCTGCCAACTGACCAAAGAGAATGTTTGATTGATTGAAAGAACAGAACTAAAATAAATTTTCCCAAATAAACTAAGAAACGTTAAGCCACCGATATCGACGTTCGAAATTTTTGAAAGAGAACACAATTGAATGAAGAATGGCTAAGAAATTGCATGAATAGAATGTGAGTGGAATGAAAGATAGAGGAAGACCTAGAAAATGTCGGCTGAATACGATAATTTTAGCTCTTTTGATCCCACTGAGTAATAATAATACAGTACCGTTGTAATTCCAGGTTTAAATCAGAAAAACATTGAAGTGGATTTAGCAGAACGTGAATGGAACGGGGATATTACTCCAGGAACCATTCATACAAGTCAATCGCGTGAAATTTACCAAGTGAGATAAAAATTGTAGTCTTGGCAGCAAATTATTAATTCGTGAAGTCCGTACCAAAGGTATAGTAGTCGATAGGTCCTTCAGCAGCTCCCGACCTCGTTTGCGTCGGAGGATAATGACAGAGGAAAGGGAAGGGCGCTCGCACATCCTTCTGCCGACCGCGGAAACAAAAAGTCTGCAAAAAGTCCGGAATGAATAGAGGTATGCGAGCAATGCCGTCGGCCAGAAAAATAATATTCCTCTGTTATGTTACGAATTTGATAGGGTATCAGACAAAACTGCATACAAACATGTGGCAGTTCAAGTAAATGTGTGCAGTGCTCACATTTAACATTAATCTCACAGTGAACGAACAATATTACCATCCAGATTGCGAATACTTCAGTCATAAATGCATGTGAAACTGTTTTCCTATTAATATCTTTACTAGAAAGCGGCGAAACTCTTTTCGTCGTAAGAAAACAATATAACCAAGTAATTAGGAATATATTTCGAGTAGATCCGAATAGTACAACAGCTAATTTGCGGTAATCTTCATTTATAGTAATTACAAATCGAGTGATATGAATGTATAAAAATGCAATGCAATGTACACACAGCAATGTATAATTGTCATAGAAACGTTTATCCATTAAGGGTAAGTAAGTTAGCGATTTTTTTCTTCATTACATTTTACCACACTTCATGATCTAATAAGTTCATACACAGTCTTTCCATTCATAAAAATGTCTTTTCTACAATGCCTCATACTTCGCACTCAGCCCACTTTTTCTTGGTTTTCCTCTCCTTTTAACATCATTCAAATTCTATTCATACAATATCTTAGTCATTCTTCATCTATCCATCCTTCCAATGCGTCCAAAACAGAGCCGAGAAATCTTTTTCATCGGAAGGCCAATAAAACCCTTAAGAAAACATTAGATATCTTTTAATTTACGTATTACTTAAATTTATGTAATTGTATTATGCACTTTAACATGGACATTGTATGAAGGAAAACGAGTTTAACTGCTAGATAAATCTAGGTAAAATATTTTCATTAAATTTTCACTTAAGTCATAAGTAACCTCGTAAAAATATTAATGCTTACACTTGTTTCTGACGCTTAAGAAACTAAATACCCGAAAAGACCGCATATTGGCTAAATGTTGCACTCCACCAAACCTTAGGTTTGGTCGAGTGCAACTTCCCTTTCGTGATAGTCATGCTGATTTCCCTTCAATCAACAGTCGTTGATTACCTGACGAAATATACTATATGTGTTGCATAGTTATCAACTCCGAACGAATACTCAGCGCGAATGATAAGACACAAAGCTAAATATCTTCCTCGGAGTCCGTATCTAGGTAATTAACTTAAGAATATCTCCTCAGAAGAAATAAAGTTCGTGCGGCAAAAACTCAGCTCTTATCAGCGGATTCTCGTGCCTTGAAATAACACTCGAGAGAATTGTAATAAGTTTGTCCGAGAAAAATGTAACTGCACGTACGTCAGTATAAATATAAATTCAACAGCCCGATAACTGGGTATCCTCTCCATCATCGGCTACAAACGGCTTAAAAGAGGGAGTGAGGCTTACTAGGTAGGAGTGAGGTAGTTTGTTCTAGCATTCCTCACTAAACTATAATGATTTAAGGGGGAAAAGTCCTCTTAAGAACAGTACATTAACCAGGTGAATAAAACTTTTCGCGGCATAAATACGTAGTGGCTAGGATGAATGTCAATAATCAGCATCACTCATACCTCAGCAACTTTCATATTTTTATAACCCTGAACAAGACTGATTATTGAAGTAAATGAAAGATACATTTCCTCTATCCCGTTGATCCTGTACCATTTTACAAATGAACTCACGTACGCAATGGCATCATTTTGCTTTGGATCAAAATAGAATTACGTCTTGAAACAACGGAATTCCGCTATTTTAGTCACGATAAACGCGAAAATTTAAGTCGAAGGGAATACCCATCCAATCAGCAGATACTCACGCTTATGGAATCGATAAGATAGTGTCTGCATCTCTTCAGGTACAGGTTGGAAGATTTGGAATGGAAAGTGCTGTTGAAGTATCACAAGTGGGCTGCAGACAATCGAAGGCTACGGTCCGCTCGAAAGACTGACACAAAAAGAGGCGCGTAAAAAACTCGCAGTGTCACGAGCACAAACCGAAAGGAATGAGGGAAAGCACACATTTGAGAGGCGTTGCCGTTACCTGAAAAACGGTCGGAAGGTATTACTTTCGGGTTCGTCTTGCGCAGATGAAAGCTACGAAGCAAAAGGGAAGAACACGAAACGGAATGAATTTGCAATCAATGTCCGAGGAACTCGCTTCACTAGCGAAGGCTAGATGAGATGAGTTAATGACGCTGCGAAATGGTTGAGATATTCTGTTGCTATCTGAAATACACGAAATATGTAACCGTAAAATAGTCTACATCGGTCTGCAGCTCGATGGGCTGCTGTGACTGACATCTCGGTGTACCGCATAAAATTCGACTACGAAATAGTCTTTCAATTTCGCATTATATGTGAGACTTAAATTACGAATACTACTTCGTTTAACGGAAAATTGCTACGAAAAGAATAACACGTTATTCTTTACCCTGGATGCTTCCTACATTTTTATTTGAATTAGACTATTAGACAAATTAGACCTATTATATACATATAATAGGGATAGATAATATTAATAGAACGTCTTTACGAACCTAATTACGATGTACCTCATCAAAGTTTGTGTGGTCTGTAACCTTACAAATTTTCTGATATGAAGGAAATTAGCCATTCTAAAGAGCGGATGCACGAATTGACCGAAGCCTTTAATCGATTTGGCGCGGACGAAAACCCCAGAGATTAATTCCTCACGACCAAATTCGAAAAATTTCTATTCGACCCCAAAATAAAGTTTTCCCTCGTGAAAGGGGTAAGTTTACTGGGTTTTCCGTAGTGTAGCTTTACAATTGCGATAAAATGGAATGCTGTAATAACGCTTTACGAAAAATTTAGATCATCTTCTAGTTATCCTATCCTATAGATATCCTATATCTAAAGTTTCTTAATTATAGTTTAGGTTTACTTGGAATTGTCTTCAATAAAAAGCGTCAACCATTTCGATTCAGTACATATATACTCTCCAAGACTTGGAGTGCACCGAGAAAAACGAAACAAAATTGCTCAAGCTTGCCTGTTTTCAACTTATTCAAATATAAGTCGACTAGAATAGAGAAGCATGTACATTCACGCTTGAAAAGAAAAATCGTGAAATACACAGCTGAGATGCTGACGGCACATCGCTGTTCACGCAGGCAAACGGCGCATCGGCAAATTCCAATATTCCATCCATCTCTTGGGCAGATTAACTTCTCCGTTTGCATCAAACGCCGTCGCATTTCGTGTCTCCGAAGATTGCCATTCCGCCGAGTTTTGCACACTCGCAGCAGAAGTAATTAACTCCGAGCATTATTCCTTCGGGACGACCGTTGCGGTCCGATTGCCTAATGCCTTCTGATTGCCTCTTCGATTCCTTTTAATGCCGATCCGATGCGATTGCACGCCGAGAAATCCGTCATTAACACTAATACACGCGCTTAATTCGGCCTAAGAGCCTTACTTTCACGTCCAATAGTTGAGAAAGCAGTCGAACGCACTGGCGGATATTAAGCAGTCGTAATCCGCTACCTCTTGCTCCCAAATGAATAACTGTTCTCCCCTAAAGCCTTAGATTTCTCCGCAGAAAGGTTAAGAGAACGTTAGGAATGAAAAAATCTGAAAGCTGGAGACAAGGGAGGACTGACAATGACACTACCGACGCCTACCACAGAACTTATCAACTATGGTTCGAGTGTCCAGAGGACATGCGTATCAAAAGACCAAAAGCCGAAAAGAATTTGCCTTCGTACAGTTTCGATTCTACCTCTACAGATAGCGACTCCTATACATTTAATAACTGAATACGTAACATCAACAACTGCCATTCTCAAGCGAACTATGGGCAGTGACTGAGGCGGATGAGTGGAGGATAAGCCACGGAGGATGGAATTTGAGAGGCAGGCGCAATCATGTACGAGATGAAAGGAAATCGAAAATTATGGAAAACCACAACAAATATAACATGAATTTATGAAAATATGAATGAAACTATGAATCTACAGCATCAACTATAAAATCAGAGAATACCGGTGGAATTGGATAAAAATCTTGAAGGACATCGGCATCCAAAGGCACAAAACGGCATTTCCACAACTTCAATTTTATTTTCGCAGGAAGTTAGGTAGTTTTTAGAGAAACGGAGATCAGTTATATCATGGTACAGCGTGTGTAAAAATGATTAAATATTTTTCGTATCGTTTTAACTGTTGTATTTCGTATAGAGTACGGTTTATTAGTTAGTAATACTTTTTATTTTAAGATTTGACTTTGTTTATAAGCGGGTAAAGCCTGTCATTATCGCATAGTACTTTTTTATTAAGAGAGATTAATACGACATCTAGCTTTGGTCAACTATAAACTTCGTGTTAACTACTAAAAAAATGAATTACAAGTTTATGGATTACATGGAAAGGTGTGTAAAAGGCATGAAATATCTTTCCTATTTTCCTTATTTATGAAATAAAACTATAATTTTCTAGCAAATTAAGTCACGTATGTAACTTTTAAATGATGAAAAGCAACCTATTTCCAATTAGTAACCATTTTTACACGCTGGAAACATTTCGAGACTCAGCTCTGAAGCTCTGCAGGAGAGGTTTGCCCAATTTGGTTGCAATTTGTTCAAATTAGAAAATGAACGCGCGAAAACATGCGATGCGAAGAAACTCCTTGGATATGAGAGAGCCCATGTAAAAAAAAACATTATTATGGATTAAAAGGAACATAATGATTGGTGAATGATACAGCTCGACGATGAACCAGAGAAACTGACCCTTTGGGCAAGAGGAGGTGGAGAGATAAGGTCCAGACAGAGGGAAAAAGATGATTCGGCATCGAGTGGGTTTAATAGCGATCAGAAGAGGGAAAAGGAGATAGAGGCGTAGGTGTAATTCATCGCACGAGTATTCTTCAGCATCGTGATTGATGAAAATGCAGATATGAAGGAAGAGATGGGCGAGAGATGGAACCTGCCTCCCTCATAAACGTCAATGGAGTGAACGATAGCGTTCTGAAGCGACCGCTCAAAGGAACGGACGTGCGAGAGGGCATCGAAGCGGGGTCTCTCGGTTTGAAGGCCTTCGCGTCACAGCGAAGTGAAAATGAGGATGTTCTATGGGCGATCGTGAGGGCACTTGTCCTATCTCGGAGTCCCTCCACCGACAGCCGATTATTTAAGTATCTATGGTAATTAATATCGTCCTTCGGATTAAGTCGTTGCAGTTCACATGGCCGGACTCATACTTGCAGCCCCCTTGAGGAAAGATATACGTAAAAGGGCTGTCTTCGTTGTTGAATTTTTCCTTTTTTGTATAATTTCCACCAATATCGACGTGCATTATTGTAGCATAACGCAATTTTTGTTGCGAAGATCAAATTTTATTCTATATTTAACCTTTCTTGCTTGCAGCTCAATTTACAAATATCTTCTCGAATATTTCACATATTGAGTTGAAATTGATCAACGCATTGCAAAAGGGACTGCATTATTAATCATAATAAACAATTTAAATAAAGTAGATATCACGTGATAGCTTACGCAAATATGGTTACTGTTCTTGCTTAATTTCGTGATTTTTTTATTATTTTACTCGTAATCAAGAAATCTACAATTATCATAAAAAACAGTCTCAAATTTTCTACGAATACTGTTCGAATCACTGATTATTCTTTCCGATACTCAGCCATTGACGCCCCACTGATTTTTGCGCCCTGATGCGGTTACCTCACTTGCTTACTGTCTGAAACACTAAGTGCGACAATGATTTGATGCAATAAAGCGATCTGCTGTATCCGACGACGGATTCTCACAATTTCAAGTCTGGATAACTTTGCATGTAATAGATATAATTTATTTACTAGGTAACCTATCTGTACTCGCACTCCTTATCTACTGTGTGAATTATATAGGACCTTAGAAACAGGTAAATTTACTTGCAAATTTAGATTCAGACCGAGCGTTTTACCGAGAATTCCGAAAATTAATTGGTCTGTGCTACCAAGATGCCCACTGGTATAGAATGAGAATCGTTAAAAGAATTTAAAATATCAGCTTGATGTTGCCAATTAAATAGAGATACAATCTGTTCTCGAAATACCTATAGTATTATGAGTCGACTTAGATAGATCAGATACAGCGAAAAATAAACAGGGAAATAGAAACAAGGATTGATTCTCATTCTCCCTAACGATACGTTATAATAACGAACTTGAAAGTTAACTTTAAATCCGCGACGACTGTGAGCATTCCGCAAGATACACGTATATGCCCTCAAAGGCTACATTTCTACAAAAATCTTCTGCATCCAGTACGACTTTAGTTTGCAGCTTAATCAATAACAACTATGATCTAGTTGCTCCGAGGACAAAGTCATTGAAAACTAAACAGAGGAAAGAGTCAAAATAAGGTCGGGAATATAAAAGAACACAATCCTTTTCTCTTATGCAAAATTTATGATCTTGAAATCACACCGAACAAGCTGCAATGGCGTATAATTCTTCTTCGATCAGAGCACTATGTAAACACGTGTTCCACGTGACTATGATCGCAATAAAATTCTCTATCGAAAGGTTAAAGCGATAAAACTCTATTATCTCGTCTCCGAGTGTAAAATGATCACCTTTTGAAATATAGCTATCTTCATTTGGAACCTAAAATAGCAATCTAAAATCCAAACGGAGTATAACACCAAAGCGTTCCTTCGCTCTTTTTTCCGGTCACGAGTACAACCCACGTTGACACGACTTAGACCAACCAAACCTAAGTAGTAGACAACGAGCGTGAAAGTTACAATGGTATTTCAAAGTAATGAAAGAGACAAAATACTACTTGATATCTTCAAGTGTGAATTATGTACATCATGAGAACAACTTAATAGCGAAGGAAAATGGAAAAAATATGCTTGGTACGAAATTTCCAAAACGAATGTAAGATGTGATGGTTGCCTTGGTTTGGTCTAATGGTGCTTATAATTTTTAACTTACGAAATAAGAAGTTAGCACAACTGAGCCTTTAGCGTTCTTATAATAAAATGTACAATAGGAAAGGGCCATATATGTTAAACTTGAAAAATAGAAATTGCCGACAGGGTCGTATATCCATGGAGATTGGCTTTTAAGTTATAGCTGAAAGGGTTTTGTAATTTGTTTCGTTTTGCGTATCCAACGCACACATCATGGAATTAACTCAGCTATTGAGAGAGGCGCGATTAATGTTCAAAAGTAGGAAATAGAGATTGTACTTATTTAACTAGATCTCGATGATTGGGGATTATTAAATGTCTGTTTTCCTTCATTCTACGCATTAGCCAGCAGCATTTTACGAAACTGTCAAGCTTTACGTATTCACCCATAGATCGCCTTACCTTTACGGGATGTAATTCTCATCCGAAGCAGTGCGGAATCCACTATTATTTAAGATCTTGTGCTGCGAATAATCTACATTTGAATTCCGAAAAAAAAATCCTTGAGAAAAGAAAGCTTAGACTCGAGAGGATACATTAAAAACTTGCAAACAAGTCTCCTAAAGATCAAGGATTTGCCATATTTTGCATCAAATAATAGTTTTGTTAGAACAATTTAAACTGAAATGCAACTGATACCTACCTTAACGGCTCTGAAATGGGCTTATTTTGCGGACTATTCGATTAGAGTGACCATAGGAAACCCAGGATGATATTTTTTTTAGAATAGGCTTTAAGCTGTTTTCTAGTAACCCTGTGTTTGTTCAATGGGTTCAAAAGTAGTACTAATAATTTCTACAGAAGACTATATAATTCTTGCGGAAATCACAATTTTTAGTTAAAATTATTTATGTATACCACAAACTAAGGTCAGCTCATATCACAGTACTAATTGCAGCGAAGTATTTTAATACACCTCCGCCTTTAAATTCGTAATTCTGAGAAGAGAATAATCGAGTAATCGGCGAGAGAAACATTTAAAATATAAAAAATAACTTTTCAAAGAGGAAAGAGATAAGGAAGAGTTAGGCACGATGAGGCGTACGCCTTAAAAACCCCTGTATCCCTAATCTCTAGGAGTTGTACCACTTTACTTGCATATCCTCGCAATGATATTCTTCAATTCATGGACATTCCGTGAAAATTTTCATAACTGCGCACTCTTTCCCAGTCAAGCTGAAACAGGTTTCATGGAAGCATAATTGTCTGCTAACAATGGGATTCTTGAGGAAATAACGCTTTCGGTCAGTTAAAGACCCATTTAACAACTATTAATTTCAACTCTTCATTTTTATTTCAGTTTACCAAAAGATGCCACGACTTAATTCATAGCAAAGTACACAAAATTATTATAATTCTATGGGTTTTTTCTTTATTTTCAAATCAAATGAATCGCTGCAACAATCGATGCATGATGTAGATTCATCGGATGATAATTATCTGCATTATGAGCATGGTTACTCAGGCGTTGATGCATGAGCGTGAACAATAATTTAATCCTGGCATTGGCATTGCCATTCTTAAGAGAAATATTGTCTTTATGAAGTGGAGAATAATAGTGTTTTGCGAAACTTAAGAAAGGATTAGTATTTACGACCCAAAAGCCTATTCTCTGATACTCTAATGTTTAAGTTCGATTTGTTACCACTGAAATCGTAGTGATCGTAACAAATAATTTAAAACCGACATAAAAATAAGCAGACTACAATTGCTGATGCTTAATTAACCGGCAAATATTCCGATAAGAGGTGGACCCCGTCAGTTAAACTTCCAGAATATTCAGAAGTGTCCAAAGTTTTGCTCCTGCACAATTATAATCCCATTTTATAGCAGATGGTAATACCAATTGACAGAAGAACCACCATTAATACTCAACTATACATTTCGAATTGCCGACTTGTTTAAGCTGATTACTCCTAAAACATACCCTATTTACAGACGGAATGTTGTGATAATATGAAGAAAATAGCGTATTCATACCCTTGTTGTATAAATCGCTCTCTTTTAATACTTGAACACTTCAGAAGAAATAAAAAAACTTAATGCACATGACAGCAACGTCTCTTTCTCACCTCCGCATTAAGCTGTTCGTCAATTTGCTCACAAAAGAGCTACGAATATTTTCCCCACTTTAATCGTCCTTTAACGCTACTGCTTGAGCCACTCATTTTCAGTCGTTATTGAAATACATGAAACATTTCAAATAAAAACTATCATTAAGATTAACTATCCTTAAATCACAACCACTTATGTATTACTTTTGAATGTCAAATCTTTCATGTGACTATTGTATTATTCTATATAAATCAATATCATGATGTGAACTAATCGCCTAAGATAGATACCACCTGACCAGCCATTATTCATATCAAGGGGGATACGAAACGTAAGTTTACTTATTATACTTATTAGGACTGATCTCTGTATTATATTTAATTTACAGAAAGGTTTGAATACTGTGCAGGATAAAGCCCTGCGGCTGATAATTTAATTATTAAAGTGTATACTAACATATCAATGAAAACATCGTGGTTGCGAAACTTGTTCAAATAAATAATGTAATGATGTACAAAATATGTATTAAGTAAGTTCCGCAAATTATCGCCAAAGTTAATTAGTTATATACAAATGTATAGTGAGCCAGAACTTATAGCATTATAGAACTATCATAAACCTTGAGCATTGTCTTTTAAGCAGCAACGATGGCACTCTTAGCTGGACTAATCTACGTAACACGTAAATAAAGGGACGGAGAACAACCTATGGGCATAACCCATCTCATAAAGACATAGAAGAAATGCTATTCATCTTAATTTAGGACGTAAAAATTCCTAAAAAAGCTGCAAACCTTACAGATTATCGATAAAAGTATTTAGTGAGGAAATAATAACGTTTGCGAGCCTCAATCGGCTCTTGGAGTCTCCGTGAGAATGCGAATGCACCAAAGGCCATCGCCGCTACGAATCTTACGCTTTGACGTTATACCGATCACACCTAAACAGCCTCATTTCACGAATAATTTGGAAACCACCAATTGAACTATATCTTTGGATTGAATACATATATATAGATAATTTATATAAACTGTTATGATGCATACATCTTAAATGAATCACTATAAAAGACAACTCACACACGTCGGTTAAGTAGAGAAATAAGTAAAACTACCCTCTGAATTCTAACCTTTGATAGTTTACCTACACAACGAAAATGTATTTGCAAGTACATTAAATATCACTGTAATGAAAGAGGAGAAATGGAAAAGCAATATTTAAGATACGAACCGATCGAGTAAATAAGAAGAGCACAAGTAAATCGCAACTGAATGAAATTAATCGACTGAAAAAGCAGTAAACGTTCTCGGAGTCATAGCCTCCTCTTACTATCTCAATTCTACAAAATAAATTTAGACTTTTGAAAGTTTATTTAAACATAAAATGCATTAAGAAAGAAAATTCCATCATTATGCACGTTAAGACGTCCCATTAAATCAGTTTTCCCATAAAAATTAGCAAAAATATCGTCTATATTGGCAAATATTGTTTCAATTAAACATAAGAATGATACCCGAAATTCTCAGATGCGAGAAGTTCATCACAATAGTCCATGAAGTAATGAAACCCAAATTATGTACGTGTATAAGATAAATCCATTTCTATCTTACATATTTCTGCATCTTTGTCTGCAAAATCTTAGAAGTACGCTTGAGATACATTAATTAAATTGTACGTTTATGTGCATTCAATAATTGGCTATTCATTCCTACTCTGTAAAAGACCTGTTTCATTAACATTTGAGAGTACAAAACTCGTTACCAACGCGATAAGTACGGGGTGCGTCGAAGGCGTATAAATATTCTTTCGTAAACTCCACTAGCTATTTTAATTATAATTCAATTACCTTAAATGTATACTTCATAGTGAGCGTATTCATATTTATTTTTTAACTGAAGTTAATACTGCATATCATGAGACGAGTTAAATAATATCAGAAATTTACGAACTTATGCCGCTATCACTAGTAATGGATAACGCTACAGGCTATTATCGGGCGTACATTCTGATTTGTTATGCCAATATATCATCATAAAATTGTAAATGCTAAGAGTTTAGCCGATTTAATAACAAAAGGTTTATTCTTCAATAGTTTTGAAAAGTCCACACGGGGGTAAAGCAAAGGAGGGACACGACAAGTTCGAAACAAGAAGCTTTAACTAAAGTTCACACTTACAACCGAATGCGTAAGATCAGTATTTAGAGGATTATCTGTGATTTTTCTGCTCGTAAACGAGGTTCACAGGTCGAAGAAAATGAGATCGTTAAGAATGAACGATAACTAATGCAGCATAGCACTAATTGGAACCAAAAATCGTATTTTAGAAAGGTGCGTTGCCCCAGAAGGTTTGAGCCTCAGTCAACAAAAACTGTGATTTCCGCTTCTATTTTTAGTTATTATCGATGATTAATACTTTATTTATTTATAAAATACTATTATTACACCAATAATTTTAGGGTAAACTAATCAAAAGAGCATTTAGAATGTATAATATAAGTGAGAAGACAAATTCTCACTGAGTCTGAAAATTTACCTGCCAACGCCATTAAATAGCCGGTTTAAAAAGAGAAAATCTAAATTTGAATTAAAAATTTTCGATTAATTTCCAAAATAGATATTTTGAATTTGATACTTATTGAAAACGTTATATAAAAACATTGAATATTTAATGTAGTAGAAAATCATAGCTATCTAAATTGACGCAAGAAACTTTTAACTACAATTTTCACTATCACAGAAGTTGTAGTGACTAGTAGAAAAAAATCAACAGCATACCTTAATTCATGAATCTTTAACTAATTTTCCAGACGGTATATTCCATTACTTGCCATGAAATAGCAGGAATATCATGATTGTTTTGTGACGTTCCCATGGCTTCGCGATTCAATACTGGCAACTGACTCAGGGCTCTCTAAGGCCACCTTTGATGTAGTATATGCTGTATAATTAATGTTCTGTCGAAACGTAATTCAAATAGGATACCAAAGAGGAAGAAAATAACTCGAAGATTTCAGCGCTCAGGGAAACAACTTTGTACCCACTTTGTTCACGACGAAAAAGTCAGCAGCTGAAAACTTCCATTGATCCACGAAAAGGTGAGTAACATGTGGTAATGTTGGGAGCATTGCCTTCACTTCACCTACACTTAACCGCATAAAAGTTATCGTAAAGCATTTATTAGCCATTTAAACTGGGAAAACAACACAAGAGTGTAACACCTTAGGTATCCTTAATACCATATATTCTCAAACAGCTATTAATCGTGGCAAAACTTCAATATCTAAGCAGAAATATCATAAAAAGAGCTCAAAGATGCGGAGCTGCACAGATACCACAAATAAGATTATCAAACCACGACAAATCGCAATATTTGTTCAAACGCTGAAACCTGTTGTTTATGATTGGTGTCTCCATGTTTATCATCTATTATAAGCATCTGCAGACATCTGTTTGATTAGGTGTTTAGCTAGAAGACAAATGAACCATTTACTAATGAAAATGAGAAAATACAAATATTTTCCTAGGACTCACAAAGCACTATCAGCTTATACAGCTAAAGTAGCCGTCATCAAACAGATAAAAGTCTCTCTGTTATGTAAAGGTGACTGCTACACAAGATACAAATTTAATGAGCTACAAATCGCTTTTGCCTTGGACCTAAGCATCTAAAAACCTAAGAAACAAAAGAGAATACATAGGAAAAGACGGATTTAGAATGCAAGCAACATGACATCGACCCGATAGGCTACGAGGAGGGAATTCATTTGTAGCAAATACACGGAGGCTTTCTTGATAATTGGTACAATATACCCTTCGATAAAATAGATAATTTTTACCTCAAGAGGAAATAACTCTGAAACTGCTGCTCTAACAACCATACAAGTAACTCCGCGCATGGAAAGCCTGTAAAAGCTTAGTTTGATTCCTTGGTCTCTTTAGAGCAGAGAAAGATAACAAAAACAAACACGCTTCTCCTCTATAGAGCATAGCCTATCTGAATGACTCTAAAAGCAATTTTCCGAGATTTTGTGCGACATAAGATTCAATGATTCTTGGCATTTGATGCAGCCATTGAAACGGACACTTCCTGATTTGTTTAATTAGGTGGAAATATTTTCTTATTCGACCAAAAAGGACGTTCTTTGAGGTATTATCTAGTCTTAAGGTGCAAGCGTTCTCGTTAATTATCAAATTCGAAAAATATTAATCAAGAAGAATGATTTACGCGTATGAAAGTATACTAACCAAACACGGAAAAGAGTGCGGTCAAGGAAAAAGACCCTCAAGAGAAACACCAGCAGTCAGCACCAGCATATACAATAAAATTCGTTTCGATTAGCTTTCGCAGTCCATCGTCGGCTCATTCAGTAAATATAAGCTTTGAGCGGAATGATTTACTTCTTTTGTTTATTGGTATGGCCGGCAATATCGTTGTCATCATCATCGCAATCAACAGTACCGAGCGTCGATCGAATTGAAATTTATCCTTTTGGGAGTTCCGCGGAGTGAAGTTGTTTCACACCTATTCTATTTACGAATCGTGACGGATCTCGCGTTTGGAAGACATCGCTGGATGCCTCTCATTCTGTTGGAAATAATTCGTTATTTTTACTTCTCTTAAGAACATACGAATAAAGTATCCCGATGCATCGGCACTTTTCAAATCGTTTTCCGGTCGGGGAGGAAACTATAAGGTGGTGGCGGGAAATGCACGGGTGAATCGGCGGGAAGGCTCCCCTCACCTGTCCGGGACCTCTTCACTGGTTTCTGCGGAGGCACACGCCAAGGGCAGAACGACGCCGTGATGCATGCAGCTCAGAGCACGGCGACGAGGCGGCGTGCACTCCCTGGAGGCGTGACGCGGAGCGTGCACATCACGAAGACGCCAAGCACCACCAGATGTCTGCTATGAGGATCGCGGATCAAGACAAATTCCCGACAGCTTCGCACCTCCACTCGGAAAAATTTCGGCTTCTTCTCTTCGCGTCAAAGATCACCGGTTCGAATCCCCTCAGGGGTGCTTCCGCGGGGGGTTAATAGTCATTCCGGAAGGGTTTCTGCAACGGCGTCCCCCGACCCTAGACGCAGACCTCTCGACTGAGTATCCTCTGACCCTTGGCCACAGCCACAGGTGTCTCCCCACCCCTTCCTCCTCCCCTCTCCCCCTCCCCCGCCCCCTCCCCCAACACTCGGAACACCGACACAGCACTGCACACACGCGACGCGGCGCGAGGCACCGCCGATCGCCTTCTGTAAACAGTTTCCACGCAAGAAAATCCCCTTCTAATGAAACGAAAGGGCGAAATCCCTCACGGCGACGGATCAACTCAAGATATCCGCTAAAACCAAACTATGCAGACACCTACGAAAATTTTCTCCCTCGTCGTAAAGCAGCGGAGTGCCACAATATATTTCCCTCAATTTTTATTCAAACGGAGGGAAATATCGGGAAGAATGCGTACGGAGCCTCCCTCTATCGCTCTGTCTCTGCGTCTTGATCGACGGAGGAAAATCGGGAATGGGCCTAACCCTTTGTTCGCGCAGGAGCAAAAAATTCGCCACGAAGGTGCTGTGCGAACTATATTTATACTCGTGCTTTTCGCGTGGGTTCCTTCCTGCAGTCCTCACAACACCACACAGACCTCTTCACCGGTCATGCCTTCCTATTTTCGTTCCGGAGATCACTTCGGCCCACGGCACAGCTGCCTCCCGCAGCAGTTCTCCATAACACTCTCTGCAGCTCCAGTAGCCCTCCCGTTCACCTCCACTCTCTTGTGCGCGCGCACTCCCAACCTCTTTCCTCGCAATCCGGAGATAGACTGACGATGAGCTGCCTTTCCACCGGACAGAGGCGCTCTCGTCGCCCCCTAGATCCTCCTTTGTTTCCCTCCCACCACACGCCGACACCGTTCGCTGCCGTTTCAAGCGAAACCTGGCCGCGATGTTTTCAAAATATTCGGAAGCGTAGCGAGAAGTGGAACCTGGAATACTACGTTGTTATTTCAGCTTAATGAGCAACAAATCGCAGAAATGAAAAGTGCTTTCCTCATGCGAGTTCCACCGACGTCTACGAATAAAATATATAAAGAAAGGTGTCTCGGAATTTATAAAACAAAGGTTATCACAGCAGGCACTCTGAAGATATTAACTATAGACAGTGACGATAACGAAATTTATTCGGGAGGTATGGAAGTATAACTATCTTTCGTTATATTCCATGGCAGAGTTCAAGGCAGTTCCGCGGGTATCTGAGATCCATAGGTGAAGAAAATTTAGTTGCACATTACGCTTCTCATTTCTGTATGGAACGACTGCTGGGAGCCTTTTTTCATGGAAAGGTCATACGTACGATTCTACTGAAGAAAACATGAGGCCACATCTGAAACCACCAGGTCGAACGAGTGGTATATTGTCCCCATTCAAAACTTCACAAGCGGAATTGCATATGGAAAGACGATTTACATCGCAAAGAAATAACTAAATAGGATATTTAAGACTTAATTTCCACTTGACTCATTAGTTAATGATTTGGAAATTAACTTATTTAAATACATGCAATTGTATACATAAGGGCTGAAAAAACGGCAATAAATAGCTGAAAAGGTCCCTAAAGGTATAAGGCCATAAGGTTCTTAACTTTAGTATAGGAGATAGTTCTTAAAATCAAAAATACATAATTATAAAAAAATTACCTCTGGAATAACCTACGTACATTGGTACGTTTACACAATTAGATTAATGCAATTTTTTTATCTGTAGAAACAATTGCATGACTTGTGGTCAAAATACAGGCCAATCTATTTCCTTAAAGCTACTTCTGCCAACGATGGACTACTGCGGCTCCCATTGAAAACATTAATCTATTTTTTTATTTGAGACATTTTTTCGCTGGATTTTATTAAATTAACGGAGTAACTATTATATTGCTAATTAAATAGTTATAATCGTAAAAGGAGTTCTTGAAGTGGAATACCTAAAGAACAAGATTTCGGCTCTTGTTGACTTATTACGTGCCCACACCTGGCTTAAGCTATTTTTTTAGGTTCGCTTGATGGCAAAAAGGCCATGGCAGAGTTAAACAAAGATACCAACTGGTCCTTTGCAGCCGATATTAGATGGGACCTCCGCATTAAAGACCACTATTCGTCAAGAGAATCAAGGGCTCCTGGTTAAAGTAATTCAATGGGCTCCCTTGCAAGTCCTCCCGTTGCATTTACTCCCAGCAATTCGAGAACAATAAACGATAGAATTGCAATTGTTTCCACTTTAGACAGAATCGTTTCGAAGCAGTAACGAAACAAACCATGAAAAATCTCTGGTACTCGAAACTCGAATGAAGCCTTAAGGAAAATAGGAGTCTTGGATGTACTCTGTCGTTGCGACGACCCTATTCCACTATGATAAAGAACGTAGGCCGCCTGATTACCACATTGAAATTAAAAACATCTGATTGTTGAAAATAATGGAGAATTATATCAACAGGAGTAATGCTTAAGAAATAAATAAATTCGGGAAAACTTCGGAACTTACGGAACGGAAAAATAAATATGAAATCATGGAGCAATATATTTGAAAATTTCCTTCGCTTCATTATGCAGCTTTTGGTCGACACATTATCTTGTTTTGTGACGTCCTTAAATTCTCCCCGAGCCAGAAGCCCTAGATAGCGGCCCTTTCATCGATTATAATTCGTTTAAAGATCATGATTTAAAACTTTTGGATGATAATTTTTACGGGCTTCTCATAAAATTAGATTACTTATATTTTTAATAAGAATAATATTGTTTTGCTGCCATAACTTCGATATTCCGTGGATGAAGGAAATTTTTAACTAGAGAAAACATCCCTTAATTTTTACTTAACTGTTAAATTTTCAATAAATGATGAATTTACGATCCATCTACCTATTGCAAAAGGTCAATGAATGAAAATTGGATACGCTGTTCAGCACAAAGTAATAAAGCCACGCCCTTTCTGCATCGTCTTTTCGCGAATTCACCAAACTTTTTATTAATCCAACTTCACTGGACGAAAACCATTGAGTCTCAATTCTGAAATATTAAGAATCGCTAAAGGAATTCTTTGGTTTGCAGTTAAACCTGCGAACCCTTGTAATATAAATTCAAAGCGGCAAAATTCAAGGAATATTTTCCTGAATCGTTGATACATTTTAAACGTCTTATTCGATAAGCGCACAGAAAAAGATACGTTTCTTTCATAATTGAACTAAACATCGCAGTAATTTTCAAGGTCCTCTGGGCCGAGTTGACTGATAAATCAATCACTGAAGGAGTAGCACCAAATTGGTAGCCATGGAAACTGATCACTCGATATTTTACCGTAACCGTGATTGAACCAAATAGATCGTAACGAAGAAAGTTAGATAATAGTGCCGGCACAGAACACATTTACCGTGTCCTTGTGTGGAAGAAGAAGACAGTGAATCTCGTGGAAATTGCCTATAGAAGGATAATAAGTAAATGACAGCGAAATAATATAAATTAAATTAATAAATCATAAATCAATAGGTGAAATAGTTTGGAAAATAAGATAATGAGGAACTCAAGTAAACATTGTAAGGATCTGTTTTCAGTTCTCCAGGGCTTCCTTTCTTTAATTTCTTCATTACTTCATAATTTCCACTGACATAGTTACCATAACGTGTCCCAAATGGTTCAAACAAGATGTTACTCCTTCCTTCCACCATTCCTACCAGTCGTGTTTTCAAGAGCAAGCGTTTCTTAGTTTGAGATCGGTTAAAGTTTTCTCTTCTCTCTATCGCTACGTTTTCCATTAACATTTCTTTATCTATCCTTCAAAGAACTCCTTAGGTTATTTCGTCTGTCCATTTTCTTCTCATTCGTAACACTAGTGCTTATAGTATGTAATGCAACTCCTCTATCGTCACACTGAGATGAAATTATCTCTTCGGGAAGTGCTTAAGAAAGTATGAAGTTCACCTCAATGTATTCTTATGGGGGGATTCGGAACCGTTTTGAGGTCGAACCAGGGACAATTTTGGGATATGTCGCTGCAAATGACTTTACAGAAGTATCCTCTGTATCTATGTGAAAGGTTTCCTGTTGATATCATATCCAGAAGTGTCTCAAAACGGCAATGTAAGATATATCTGCATTCACACCCAACGATATGTGTGTGAATGAGGAAACGATTGGGCACTAAATGAATAATCGCCCATTCTTTTAAGTAAGTGATATTACAGACGGATTTTACAGACAGATTTTACAGGTATAAACCATATTAGCGCGTTCATGCAGACAGTAAAAAACCTTACGACTTCAATTCACTGGTGGGTTAAATTATAATATTAATGAAAAGGAATAAGATAAATGAATTTTCACTCCATCATAAGCCGAACAATTTTTCTTCCTCAGTTGTTTTCTTTGTCAGCCATGGACCATTTCGATGAAAGACAGTCTTATCAGCTGTACCATGAAAGCCTTACCGTTGCACTATCATTATCCTCTAAATAAATATAACTTATTTTGATGAGTAAGGACTCCGTCGGAGACATGCATCGTTTCATTTGAGTCATCGAAAGAAGCAAAGGAAAGATAACTCATAGAGAAAACTCCGGTGTAATCTAGTCACACGCTGCATTATATACGTTGTTCTCTGTAAAAGGCTTTAGAGTTCAAATAATGCTACAAACCGCAGAAAATTGAATATAATCACAAGCAAATGAAGAAATCGTAATGCTTGTTGTGCTAAAAAAAACAAGTAACTGAAAACCAACATTTATCCGACTTAATGTACTCAAAGGGTAAACATCTTAATGATACATTTAACTATTATTTTTCTATCCTTTATCAGTCTCAAACTTAGAAAATGTTCCAATCCCTTATGCTTCGTTGAATGAGTATTCTTCTACTCCATTGTTCTTTCATCATTTCGCCAAATATTGTTCTTCTCTCGTCGGACAATTTAAAGCCTTTTTATCCATTCCTGCCGAGGAATACACCCTTTCTAACAAATATCCAGAAACTTTTTTATTTTAAAATTTCCCATTCATCATTTTTCTCTCCATATCATTTTCTAATTCTTGAAGGTAATAAAATGTCATCTCCAATCCCTATCCTCGAAGAAAGATTTCTTGAAGCCTAATTGGTATAATTAGGTTATTATTGCTAATCTTAGAAGTTAATCATAACTGCTATTACCATAGCAATAGTCAAGATTGATATGTGGAAAATTATACATAAAAATAATCTTAATAAACAAATACGGAAGTGTATCTCATTACTGTCATCAAACAACTGCGCCGACATCCTTGTTAATGCATCCAGACTAATGATGCTAATCTTCGAATGGAGTCTTAAGATATTATTACAATTAAAGAGATAGTGAAATTATTATTAGATCCTACCCATTTAATGATCATCAATTACTTTTTAATGAAACTATTATATTATAGACGGTTCGAAGTGAGCGTTTGTAGCCTTTAATGTTATGTAATGAGAATTGAGGTCATTTGCATTGAGCCCAATTTGCATTTAAATTAATTAAATTGAAAGAATTAACTGCATTAAATGCCAAACTACAGTTTAATAAGAAAACTTGAGGAATTAGTATATCTCTCTTAGAAACATGCGGTATTTATTGAAGACATATTCCCTTGCCATGCACCAAAGAGAGGCTTGCAGGGTGTTCATATAGATGTAGATGTGAAATATGTGCCAATGCTTTAGGATTGAGAGATGTATATGATTCATTCAATCGATTAATATTCCTTGAATATTGAATTGCAATGAATATTACTGAATGTCACGAGGTTGATTCATACGTGGATTGCGAATGAACAATGGAAAATAATCGATGTTTTTTTCATAATCCTTAAAAAGAGAGACTAAAGTAAACGAGTATAACAGTTCCTACATGATGCCTTTTTTCTGAGGACGATGAACATATTTACATAGCGATTACTGATTGCGGATGTACGCTATTTTCTTCGTATTTTTCATTACTCGAGTATCTGAGTAATGTAGCTATAATAGTGTGATATATTTTTCTTGAAAGAAAATTGAAGCTACTTCTCCACTTTAATCAACTCCTTGGTGATGATTGTCTCTCATAAAGCCGTTGAATTCCGAAACTTGGGGTTCAAAAAGTAATGATAACAGACATTGTTCGACTATTTACCACGGCATAGATAGAATGGATAGAAGTATGCCATGAAATGTCAAAAAAGTACAAAAAAATATTACTTCAATGTGTAGGAGAATTTGAAGTATTAACGGAAATAGAGCAAAGGAAACTGGTATTTTGTTGGAACTGGTGCTATCACGAAATTTCAGAACTTTGAAACGGCAATTGTAACAATCTCATTCCAGAAATTCATCTTCCAAAAACAATCTAAACCATAAAAACTCACGAAGAAATAAATATTTGTGAATGGTAGCCATTCGTTTGAGATTTTTCTGATTAACTCATACATATAAAAAACTGGGTACCCACATATTACAAATGCTTCTAGAATGCTCGGACGCCAATATGTAGACTAATAATCAACTTCTACAACTACCACCTACTCACTACATGTTGGACTAGAAAATGGAAGCAATCCTGTATATTTTTCGCTAACATTCCTTCTAATATCTTCATCATTCATAATTAAAACATTTTTATATTCTTGTTACATTCGGACATCTGTTGAGTTTGGAACTATTTCATTGAGAATAGTTCATCCTATATTTTACCAATTTGATGGTTCTACGTGGTTACACTATGAAATGGCTAAAATATGTTATTCCATACTTGCCGTCTTCCTCTCTTTGAATTGGATTCCGACCGAAGCTAACAAACCTGTGCCCTAGTGTATCGCAAGGTTTGAATTGTGCACAGTACACAAATACAGTCGTGCCGTGGTAGGCAAGAAGACATGGACTAATAAATACTCATTAGGATCCCAAATAATGCGCAATATCGCATTTCGGAATGACTTCATTCGAACCACCTCGGCAAGGGGTTTCGTTCATATAGACATTCGCTCGCGTTCTTGAGAACCCGAGTTCGATCCTGGATGATTCTTTGTAGTGTGCCAGCAGATGGCGCTGTGAGCTCGCAGCGGGTCACAGGAGTGTGGCAGCGAGGGGGCGTATTGAGGTCATGGCGGAAGCGGAGGAAGGGAAAGTAGGATCATAACTGCGGATCACTACCAGCTGAAATGGAAAAATTCTCGCCAACATTGGCGTTCGGGAGCATCTTGCCGAAAATCTCTCGAAGGGCTTCTGCATTCCGAGGATCTACAAGAAAAACAAGCGATACTACTGCTATCTCCCAATTTATTACCATTAAAGACTTCAAGAATGATTTGAGAAGGGTTAACAGCTTGAAGGTTGTCCATAAGAAGAAGTACATTTTCGATAAATCAAGGTGAAGACTAAGTTATCATTGCCATCTGAAGGCAATCCCTTGAACTGGTATCTTTATTAGGAGATGGGGGCCGAGAAAAGCTTCGAATTTTTCTGACTAATGGTGTAATTATGAGTAATTGTGAGATGTAAATAAGGGAAACAGATGGGAGTTGCAAATGACGTAGCGTTACTTAACAACAAGTTGGCGGCGGCATTGTTGAAATTTTATGAGAAAAGGTCAAGAGTTAAGGCAGGGAGTTAACGTAAACCCAGGGCAGCCACGCCTCCTCAAACCGGTGCTGTTTCTAAACATAAACTTGCAGAATGTCTGAGCATTTTGAGTTGCTATAAAGGAAGAATAACACCCAGTTATTCCAAAATCAACTTTTAATTCAACCGATTTCAACCAAAGGCAACATAAAAAGTTAAAATGAAGCACCTGAATTTATAAATTTCTTTCGGAATCACAAGATATTTTCTCTCGGTACTATAATGATTGCACACCTGAGACAGCTTTTTTTTGCTATAGATGGTCAATTGCTTCAAAGATAGAGAGAGTACGATTATTAACTGCGATGAAATATCCTAAACTCGATTAATTGAGGAAAATCGTAACATAATTGATCATAACATAACTTTATATCGATATCCGAAGCGTGACTTCGTGAAAAGACATTTCAGAATAAAAGAAACTTCGTACTTTTCCACAGGGACTTTAATTCGCTACCGGTTTCATAAGCGTACTTACTGGTACATCTTCAGGTATAATTAAGTACGCTTACGAAACCGGTAACGAATTAAAGTCCCTGTGGAAAAGTACGAAGTTTCTTTTATTCTATAACATAATTATTTTAGTGTGGAAAAGTACTACAAAGTCTTTGCTTTCATTGCATTATGGCTTTCCACGAAGTCACGCCTAACAATATCGAATTTATTATTTATAATTTATTACTTTCAGTTAATAACAAGTTAACCACTTTGAAAATGAATCCATCCAAGAAGTAGCAAATATTATTCTATCTCAAAAAAGGCTGCCATCTGTAAGTAATTATGATAATTAGAAGAAAAAATATTATTAATTTAACTGATTTATATATTGTAAAAATAGTATTTTGGTATTTATTACTGTAATTCATCTCAGACCTTTGCTAATGCATGTCCTTGCATATAACTTAAAGCCATTAATTAGTTCTGGAACATTAAGTTTTGCATCTTTCTCTTTCTGAATGAATCTACATCTGCATAAATATATCAGCATGTGACAGGCATGCATGCCTATCTTATTACTTGGTCACTATCGCGGAAAAATTAGATTTTGTGGTGCTGGATGGATTTTATTGTCTACAACTACTTCCGAGAACATATTTTTACTGAATTTGTTGGGCAAATGTTGACTAAATTTGTTATTTTCATTCGGTCTGTTCTTATCCTCAGTAAAGGAGCATCCTGGAATGTCTTACCTATGAGCCGTAGTAATATTTTACAAAACATATAGCTTTTTGCTGTACTTTTTGTAGTCCTCGAATACAGCACTTGGCTCACTCTGCATGATTACCAAAAATGTGGTCTAAGTAAAAAAAATGCAATCAAAGCAAATCCAAGATATAAAAGGAATATTTTCTAATGGCGTGGAAATAAAGTAGATAAGTCGCACGCAGATAAATGTGTGAATATTCTCGAATTTAGCAAAAGGTGAATCATGACGATTGCCTGTTAGTACGGGACCAATGACGCCAATTTGACCACTCAAAACACATTTATTTGCGTAAACGTTTGAGTAGTTTTGAAGTAAATAGAGAATCGCGGATTCGTTGACGTGCACTCCTAATCATGGCTGATTCATGGATTCCAGAAATGTTCTGAGACAGATATAGAGCTACGCAACCAATATAGACTGCACATTAGCGATCTGCTCGAAGAAAATAGTCGTTAGGAATTCTTACCCTGAGCTATAAGGGTTAAAGATAACATTTGGTGTATTAGGAAACGTTTTGCCGAGTGGTATTATCTCTTTGCTGGAAAGTTATTTAATTGTAACTGAATTCATCTCCTGTTCTCACCTTCGGTAATTTTCTGCATCAGGCTCTGACTAAATGTAACCATAACTACAATACTTGGTTAACTAATTATTTGGGAAAAATTAATTAATACTAAAAGCGTCATCTTCCATCAAACCTGATGTGATGAATTTAAAAACTGAATCGGAAAAAAATGAACCTAGAAAAATTTTAAAGATTTGACGAATATGATATATCAATAATGTCTCAATGTAATATCTCAATTCAATAAGAAATCAATCAATAATATATCAATGAAGCCTAGGGTAAAGCAACCACTGTAGGAGGTTACCCTCTAAGAATGCGGTAAAAAACCTTCAGAGAGGAATATAAAAAGTTAGCGGAGGAACTTTATAACATAAAATTAATTCAACACGCTATAATAACGGAAAAATCAATAAACAAGTTGCTTGGATGGAGAAGAGCATTAAAATGGTTAAAATTAGACTAATGGAGAAATAAAAAAGGGGAAGAATAATTCGAAAAAATTCTTAAGTTTTTTTTCAAAACTTTATGGGGTATACCAAACCATAATAGTGTGATAAGTTTTTCTCATACTCAAATCTCACATTTACCTAATAATGGCTAAATCTTACGTATCACAGACAAAATCATTCCTCACAACCATAAATTATAAATTAATTTAGCATGCATTACCTAATGCCGTGCTAAGTTAACAGTGTTGTTTCAATGCTTAGGTTTTAAATCCAGAAGTTGTACTCTTCAGTGCATTTTTTTCAAGATATCTCTTTCAAATTTTACAGGACGAAGTGTTAGATGTAACAAGAGACTTACATGTCTCGCTCTAATAAAATGTATTATAATAATAATTATTATTAATGTTATATTAATTCCCAAGAAGAATATCCAAGACAGGATATATGTACAGCGCAGCCAGGATGTATCTATGCTGGGGCAGCGAGACAGTTTAGTGAACTGAAATATGCCTACCTTACAGGGGTACAGGGGCCAGGATAATCATACACGCTACATTTTACAAGAGATGTTAACAACATTATTTTCAAAAACATTAACTGGATAAAAAATGAGGAGATTTACACCATTATGTAGCAAAAAATTGATCTTTCCGAGATTGGGGCACTAGATTGTGATGTTTCTCTTAAAGCATTTAACCCTCTTGGGGGGGTGTTATCCCTGAAACCCCCCTTGCTGCGTCACTAAACCAAGAGCATTAAAGTGTTCCTGAGCTATCAAGACTTCTCGTAAAGTGTCTGATTATTGATAATAAGGCCCGCAAATGATGAAAATATTATTAAATAGATGGCATTCCTTTAAGATAACTGAAAACGATCGAGTTCTGGTGATTCGAAAGAAAGTGGGCATTATTCCAATTCTCATATTTCCTTCCCACGTGAAGAGCGTGATCCAGATGAGAATTCGACGGTGACATCGACGTGGCCCACATGAGAAGGGGAAAGTGAGTGGGGTCATAGGTTTCGGGCAGGTATGTCACTGCGCCCTGTCTTCATTGTCTCTTGACGCACTGAAACCTTCGAAGAAAGCCCTTCGATACAGAAAAGCGTCTCTAATACTCCGCAATTTCGAAATTTTTACTAGAGCGTCACAAATCGCCGCTGGCGTGACCTTTGCCGCCGTCGGCGCACATCCGCTCACTGCGTCCTCGAATTGCGCATTGTCCTTTTCGCTTTTCATTCCTTCTTTTCCTCGAATTATCGATACACTCTCTCTACTAGTTTCGAGAGGAATTTCATAGCCGGCGTAACCAAGTAACGAGGGGAGATTTGTGGTCCATTATTTACTGCCTAGTATTCTTCTGTATGGGGCGGTCCCCCGAATTTTCACTAAAATTTCCCTTTTTACGCATCTCGAATAAACCGAACCCGGGTTTCTCCTTAATAGTCGAGTGCTGCAATTCTATTTCCTGGAGATTGATTTTGATTCATTGATTTAAGCAATATTTATTCTCTTAAAATATAACATTTGAAGCACTGAAAACCTTACATTAGCGAGACTTTCGTACAATAAGTAAAGATTTTCGAAATCGTGACAACATATTTACAAGCTCCAGGTAATGGGAAGTTGGCCTGAATCGATATCTCAATTTATTGCAAATAAATAGAATATTTCATTTTTAAGATCTCTAGGACATTTTATCCTGAGTGTCAGTTGTTGAAGGGCAATCTATACCTCTAATGTGTCGATTTTCAAGTTTAAAAGTAACCCTTTTCACGTGGATACCCGGGATTCATATATATGTGATTTGGGAGTTGAACGCAGTGCGAGCTTAATTTCCGATGTATTAAATTGTAATTTAGAGGACCGCAGGCAAAGTTAACTTCGAATTAAACTTTATCAACTAATTTCCCCTTAAAATTGATTAGGAGAATGGACATGAATTTATATTCAGACGAGTAAAAATAAAACAGTATTGACAGATACAGATCAACATACTTAATAAAAGATGTAAGAAGCAATGTTGCTGTTGTTCTACTTTGTGGAAATAAATAAGTATCCACGCCCCTTCTTAAATGATGATATTCTGAGACCATGAGACTTCGTAAATGTAAAGTCTTTGTAGAGGACTTCTGTAGAGATCATTAATTGGGGGCAATACAGTGAAAATGTTATAAAAAAGTCTGTTATTATCTTCTGCATAAGGCCTGTGAGGTACCGTTTCTAGGAATCAGTTTCTAGTTATCAGTCCGTTAATTGGGCATTGTTAACATTATTGGTGTAGTTTTCATCCCCGAAAAGGGATAATTTATTTAACATTCTTACTATATTTTCTCATATTAGCATATCGCTTCACGAGAGTACGTAAAAACCATGATTCATCACATTTTATTATCCTCTCCAAATGTAATGGCCAGTTTCGATGTAATTAGGCTGCCATTAAAGATGGCTATTTGAGGCTCCTTAAGGTACGCAATGAGGTTCCACGCAGGTTTCCGGCGCAGATTCTATTCAAACAAGTGCTGTTTGTGAAATCACAGCTATAACGACATAAAAAGGGCAGAGTGCGTAGATGAAGCATTCAAGATTCACGCCATAGCATAAACGTAAGAAATGTACGTATAAATAACGTCATATCATACGATAAATTTCTCCTCAGAATGTACAAAACGGCCAATACCAAATAACACATATTATCAAACGCCATTGCTACCCACTTGATCACTGCATTGTACATGAATGATATAAATAAATTTTATGGTTGTGAATTTGATTATCTCTGAGAAATTTAACGAAAAATTAGCAAATAACTTACTATCCTTGATATTTTTGTCACGAGGCGATAAAACAGGTAGTTCTTATGAATAATAAAGAACTATTTCGATGTTAGATCCCCTAGAAGCAAGCCAACATTATGCTACCTTCCGTTTCCATCTTCTTCGTTGGAATCGCACGGGTAATTCTACGGCTGAATATAAAAGTTTTAAACTAATTATTCTTCATTCTCTAATTTAAACGGAAATAATTAAAATTCAGTGGAACAAAAGATGTGACCTCCTCCGCATCCTCAAGATGTGTTAAGTGAGCTTAAATTCATCAGTCTCCTCTGAAGCACTATGGATCAGTACAAGTAATATCTTCTTCGTCGGTGTGAGAAAGATGTTTTAGGCATTGCGAAGGGAGATTTTATGACATCTAGAAAGCACTAGCAATTCATTCATGTAAGTAGATATGTGCTCTGCAATCCGTCTTTCGGTGTGTGGAAGGAGTGCATGCACCATGACACTACTTCCCTAATCGATTAGTTTCGTGTATAGTATAGTTCGCGGAAAAAATGAATTTTTGAAACGAAAAGTTATAGCATCTATTTCTCTTATTTATCTCGCAGTATCGGAACGGCCTATGTAACTGGGAGGACGCATATAATCGGCTACATTTTCTACGAAAGTACCTTCTTTGAACTTATTAAATAAATTAAACCTTTGCTCGAATCTTCTATCTCCTAAAGATTCCCATCCTGCGCCATGAAGCATCTGGATTTGTTGTTACAATATTTTACGAAACCTATCACCTTTCGGTGTACTTCTTCTAATTCTCGAATACAACGCTTTTCGGTAGGGTCCCATACACTACATGCATGCGCAAATTGAGACCTAACCAACACAAAGTAACATCGCTCACGGACTTTTTCTTCGCTCCTTCCGAATATTCTCTTGACGACTCCGAGTTTCTTAGGAGCTCGTCCACATAAAAAGTTCGCCGACAAATAGATCATTAACGAAGAAAGATGCCGTGGAATTAACTCGACAGTGTTTCATGCTGGGGTCGTATGTGATTCGCTTTATGGTCTTCGTCCAGTCAAATTAATCCCGTTACCTTTTTCCTTATTTTTATTATTTATAAATAGGCAGGCACTGCTAATGCTTCAGACGATGCCAAATCTTCGCTCCGAGGTGTTATACCAAAATAGTAGCGTCTCATAATAAGGGTCTAACCGCTAACCGATTGCTAACCTATGCCTCATGATTAAATCCCATCCATATTTGGTATCATAATAGAGAGCCTTTGGAAGATACCTCTTCATCCTCAATATCCTCTTTCGACTCACCTCTAATCCTCTTCGCCTCAAATTCTCATTTCCTGCAACAGTAGCGAGCAGATTTAATCGGAAGCCATCTTCGCAGGAGTCTTTTTCCTCCCCTCACCCACCCTCTCCCCACACACCCACTCCCCGCCCCTCCATTTACTCCGACCCTAAGACCGTCGCTCCTACTTCAGTATTCTCCCTTCACCATTCGTTCGTCTACGGCGACGCTCATAAAAACCTCTCCATTAAATGAACCCATCGCTATGAACTCATTTTCCGAAAATTCCCCGATGCGCAGTTAAGTTGCTATTTCCCCTGCGCAGATTAGCGCTGAGAAATGTCTGGGGAAAAGTTATTCCATAGTAACATTTAAGATTTCGTATCACATTCCTATTACGAGACAGTAGTATCGCGAGGCAACCAGTGGAGGCGATCGCCGGTCTACGCTTTACTCGAGGAGTTAGAACCGCCAACGAATAAAATCAAGCGGCAGTTACTGCAGCAACACTTATGGGATAAATGGATAGATTGTGTGTATACCAATGGTTAAATCATTCGAGTGGAATTCTGGCTTTCTCAAACGTAGGAGTTTGCTTTTAGCACCTTTTCCTATTCTTGCACTCTTCCTATACTCCATTAGTGTTCTCCTATTTGGTTAACAGCTTCTTCCACCCTCAGGCTCTTTGATCGCCCACTATTTTCTTTCGATAGTCATTTTTCGTAACCATCAACTTTGCAAGTACTCGCTTCAGAAGTCTCGTTAGGATCTCAGTGGCGCAGAAGCGTCTCAAAAGAAGTGTATTATTTTCTTTTACTCGTTGATAAATATCAGCCCATTATTCCACTACTTTCTCAAAGCGTTCCCCAATAAATCAATTTAACTTTTCCTCTGTACTACACCCCCCTTTCTGTAATCAAGTATTCCTTTCTTTTCCGCCTTCTAAATTCCTTCCACGACTTTTCGAAATCCTTCTCTATCACCGATCCGTTTTTCTCCACCTCCCCAATATAAAATCTTACTTACTACAGACATTGTTATTTTTGATTATTGATTTTTACACGTTTATTTACAATGACCATAGAAACATAGCCAGTCTTGCTTAATCCATTTATGATTCATCATCAAATATTGTCTACTGTTGGCCTGTGATGGACAACCATATAAAAGCGATATTATTCACCGTGAAACATCTTTCGAGGCATATTCCAACTCTTGCCTTCCTTTCTCAATTCTTCAATAGGTTTGTTACGTATCAATGGTAATTGAAAGCTTGAAATCCTTCATTGTGCACACCCAAAAGGGTAGGCATAATTTCTTTAATTCATTGCTTCAAGATATGTACGAGTCATATAGCTATGCAGCGATTTAGATGTATGGATATCATAGTGGCGTATGGTTGCAGAAGCAACTACAGTGTTCCGTTACAACAATCGACGCCGATATTGTTGAAACTTAGTCGAAACAATGAAGCTAACAATTGGTAGCCATCGAGTGAGCTAATGCTACCTCAGAGTGGCCACGCAATGAAAGTAATGCACGCAATAATCTCATATGTTCACAATTTGTGGCTTCTCGCTACTTCGAACCGATGTCTAGGCGTTTCCGTGATGAAGTGTTGAAGATTTGCCAATTCTCAACTTTTCCTTGGAGAGCACTGCGTAATCATCGCAAGCGCGTGTGCCGCACTTTTATCCTCATCGAGTTCGTTAACAACGGATTCATGCTATAAAACCAACCGTGAAACAGCTTTTTCGAACATTCCTGCGCTCTTTCTCCGATTTCCACCATTCTTCCACATTAAAAATCGGCGGTGTAGCGGCTCTCGGATCCCAAATTAGAGACGCGTTAATTATCGCGTTGAAAGATAGGGAGGAGTTAATATTAAAATTAATCAGTAGGGCTTTTTTCCATCTGATCCATCGTCTTTCCTCTCCCGTTATTACATCCGTTCTCTCCTCCGTCGCTTTCACGGCCGGTGACTTGCAGTATGCCAAGATGTGTGTCACGCTGTTAGTGCTTGGCTGTGGCTTGGGTGGGGCACCATCTTATAGAAGCGTGTCTTTTACGTCGGAGGAAAGCGTATTCGTTGTGAACGGAACCGGGGGACGCTCCTTTCTATGACGCTTTCAACGTTCCTTCGCCTTCAAGTTCCGATTCTAAACGCTCTTGAGAACGAATTTACAAATGTTTTAGAGTTAGCTCTTAGACACTGCATCTGTGCTATATCTCACGCTAGTCCTTTATATATCAGAATATTTTACATGTCATTATGCATTACGTAGGGGTTAAGTGTACTTCCTTAGCCGATTCCTCACTCTAATTATGGCTTTTATATCCCTTCTGCGGGATGGACGCCAGAGGTGTTTATTATTGCTGTTGTTTGCTACTAGAGCTGTTTACATAACATTCAGAAGACTTTACTGGATTTCTATATGTCAAATTACGACTGATCGCAAAAAAGACCTTCGAAGCTGCGAAAAGAATTTTAGTTCTCATGAAATGCTTCAGATCCCTGGAAAAACGCCGTTCATTCAACAAGACGAGTACTGAATCGGCAACTGTCTTTTTACATTACGTTACTTCATACTGCTCATTACGAAACGCTAGAGCACTATATTAATTTACATTCACGTAGTAAAGATCTTACTTCAGCAAATGTGATACATCATTAAGACATGAAGAGTTAGCCGGTAATATTTCATCGGTGCAGACGGGAAACAGAATTACCTTAAAACAGGCAATATAATCTGAAAAAAATACTCTCTCCTGATTACATTGAAACTTTGATAGGAACGAATAATTTCTCAGAAGGAAAAATTTTGAATTTCAAATACAATCAGAAATGTTTGGAGTTTAATTTCGTACTTAAATTTTACAGTTTTCACTGTCACTCATATAAGTCACACTATTATAGATTTTATCCGTATTTTGGGACTTTTGTGAATTTTCATATTCCATGTTTGGTAGCAAAAATAACTACTCGATATTGCAGCATTTGCATGGAATGTTGCAGATTTATTAAAAACTAAACTATGAAATGAGTTACAATTACATGCGCAAATATTCTCAAATAACTGATTTAATGGCACATTCGTATTTCGAAACTAGCATTAACTAATTGTGGAATGTGGAAATTAGATTTATATCAGTGACCATTTTTCCCTTTTCATCCTCTTATTGTGAATTATTATAGTCGTATTCTTAGCTCTCGATGAGAATATTTGGTCGAAAATCCTTTCGGTCAATCCTTAAATGTTCTGAGAATGCAATACAAACTTTATGCGTGGTTTCCATAGCAAACATTCCAATGTCCTATATTTACAGCTATTATGTTATAATAATTTCTGAGACAATAGTTATTATTGTAATATTATAAGCCTTCAATTGTTGCGAACAATCAGTCTTTTCCCCGATTTTCACATAATCACTCTCGACACTATTATTGATATATGCTAAACTAGTTACAACAATTGTTTTATCGTTCGTTATTTCAGTCAAACCTGGTTCAAAATTATTGAATAACAAAATAACATCACTAATGGTAGTTAATTAATTAATGTTCACATCGTAAATGTATAGAATCATAAACGCTATGCAGTTTCGATGATTAGATTCATCATTAACTACATACAACAACGTGAAATTAAAGTTTTACCCTTTGGCTCTGAAGTGGTTGTCTGGCTTTCCCGTTGTCTAAAACTACTTCAAAGATGTTTAGAACTGTGTAGATTTGTCTGTAAAATTATATTAACCATTTCCAGAGGCTGTCAGGCTGTCTGCATACAGAACATATCATGCTGTCTTACCAAGAGTAAGGATATAGATCATGAGATATATTTCTACTTAAACTATTCGTTTCCACAAGAAACCACAAAATAGAAGAAATTAAACAAAAATCACGCAATAAATAAGCGGTATTGATAGTTACATTCACGCGTATAAGGTAGAGTATCTATATATGTCATTAACAATCTAAACAGTTAAAGATAAAAGCGTGGCGCTAGTCTGCGAAGGCCACAGATCTATCGATAAAGGAAAGAAATCTCGTTAGTTAGAGCCCATTCGTTTGATGATCCTAGATCATGATTGTGAGTGATGAAGAGATGACCTCTGCAAGGGAAGGATGCGTGTAGTGAGAGGTCGTGAGTTCGGATCACGCGCAGGGCGTGGGTGTTCGAACAGAAAACTTTATTTACGGTTTGTGCGTGCTTTATTTGACGAAGGCACAGAAAAGTGCAAAGAAGTCGCTGTTATCAATATGAATCTCATAAATTCGAGATATCAGTTAAAAAAAGAAGAAGATATGCTCCACTACATTTAACGTCCCTCTTGAATTTTCCCTTTGGTCGTCGCAATGGTGCGATTTTAGGTATTCTTTTCCTCCTTGAGTGATGCATTTTCCAAATTGTAACTTACTTGCAATTAGAATTCAATCTATTCACGCAGACCAGGGGTGGGGAACCTTTTTATGGGTGTATACTTTTTCAACAGAAATTATTTTCATAGACAACCGGTTCAGACGCAACATGATCATCGTAGTGTCAAATAATATTGCTTTTATTTGACATGACATTACAATTTTGTGTAAAAGTAAGACTATTATTTTAATGAAACATTCTCATATCTTATTCTTAAGAAGATAGATGGGAGAGAGGACAATTGCATATACATTACTGTAAACTATACTATTCTTACTATATATTTCCGTCTTCTTTGAGGGATTGTTTTCTCTTTTAAATTATTAACAGAATGAATGCCATAGTGAGTGACTTAAAATTGCCTTATTATTATCGAAAAAATTAAAAGCAAGTAAATTATGTTTAAATTAATTACTTGTCTAACCCCCAATGGTATTAGATAGTGAAACCAATATTAAGTTGAGGAACAAAAGATTAATAACGAAACATTCTATTTGTCGAAAATAATATTCCATTGTAGAAACACATTCCTCAGAAATCACATGACAATAAAAAAATACTGACATTCACGGTAAAATAAGAAAAGGTAGAGCAACATTTTACGGGCACATGAAAGGTCGAAAACCAAAAACACAAAAATCACAAATAATTGAATGCTACGAAAAATATAAGGGAGACCTGAGCAGAACTAATAAAACGTGCTGAAATTGGCAAAAAATCGCACAAATTCAAAACAGTGAATCTCTTAAATCTAAAACATGCAATTGACAAATATGCTTCCGAAAACTATTTTTCATCAGCTAAAGAGATGAACTCACGACGGATACGATCGGTGAGTTCATTAAATCATCAGTAGTAATTAATGCATCTAAATTAGTGACTACAGTTTACAACTTTTTTTAAAAATAGATACAGACTATTTCTAATTGAGTTGTTGACTTTTTGGTTGAAATTAAATTTCCCAAGCTTAAATATTAAAAATTTTGACTGATACAGATTGAACACCGAGTCCTCATTTCGGATTCTTTTCATGAAATCTGTTTTTAAATTTCGATCGGTATTCTTGATCCAAATACTCCCTGCTCTTGCTTAGATATACTCACGTTCTAATTACTGCCAAAGATCCACCATGACATTAGGAATAGATTTTACATCAAATCTGCAATGGAATGTTGACCTGGCTGTCATAAACTCGTGAGGCAATGAGTTTTCTCGGAACGAAGAACCACATCGCAAGGGAATTGGGAGATAGATGTAGACTACGATGAAGGAAGACCGCTTGCGGCCAAGAGAAAGGTCTTCTTTCCCTTCCACTACAACGTCACCGCGGGTCATCGATAACGAAGATTAAGCGATTTCGTAGCTTACGTTCCTTTCGGAAAAAAAGACATTTAATTTGCAGAAAGAGAAAGCACAGGTAATATGTTCAGGTCGGAATACTCGCGATTTTTCGTTAGAGTAGCTTTCATTTACTTATTCGTCATATCATGCACAGTTATAACTGGTACATTAGCTAGAAAATAAATGAAATTATCAGAGAAGGAATATTTGCAATGAGAGGCATCGCAAAAATGAAACTGAAAATAAATGTGAGAGGAATTAAAAAACAAACGGAATAAAGAATATGATAATGGATGAATAACAGGTTGGCCAATGAAAATGAACCAAAGAAGAATGGGGGAGAGTTAGTAGAAAAAAGCAAGTGACAAGAAAATGTTCAAAAAAGGTGACTGTGGTGGGAAAATGATATGAGAGAGAAGAGCGGGAATTCTACGTATCGGGGTAAGAGAAATTAAGCAGGGACAAATATTTGGGACCGTTAGGAATGGAGTAGAGCATACCTGTATATGAAGGAGAGTTATTTTTCAGACAACTAATAACATTAGAAGACACGGCAGGCAATTACCTCCTCTTGTTGACAACACAGAACAAGCAATTAGCTCAGGGTGTGAGGAGGAACCCAGACTAAAAACTAAAAGCCAAGGAAAGAGATAAAAAATTAATGACGCCATCATTTGTAGGCGTTTTAACCGAAACCGTTAATACTTTGGAAATTACCAAGTTTATTCTTTCCTCCGATAAGACTTTCCACCTAGTCCGACAGGCGACGATAGATTAAAGTAATAGCAAAGTATGTCCACGATTACTCTTAATTTAATAGATAGTCGATTTCATCCTTATGAATCCATCCTCCATGCTAACGATTTATCATTTACGTTTAGTTTTCTTGCCTGTAATAAGTCCGCCATTTCGCACGCAACTCTCTGGAATACGAATTTGAAAATAGGAAGAGTAGCTCAAATAGGATTAATGCAACCTAAGGAATTAACTGCGATATGTGATAGCCAACCATCGTAACGACGTAATATTTCTATCAAATTAAAATTTTTTATTCTAAAGTATCTATGCTCATTAAGGAAACAACAATTCTGACAGTTCTCCGCCGGCGATCTCGCTTTGATGATGCCCCCGTGGGAGGCGAAATAGGCATATCAGCAGTCAGTTACTATTGATGGTTTTTGGATGTTTTTCTTTTCCTTACGACTACTTTAATTTGACTTCAATTTTCAGAAAGGAGGTTTACTTGCTTTCGAGATAAAGAATACACTTATCGATAATTGAAAACTTGTTGAGTTGTTGAGATTAAACACTTTTCTGTAAATGTATACATAAAAGATATTTAATTCATCTTTTCGTATAAGTTTTGTTAAAATATGTATTGTTTTGCTATTTTGTATTACTGTAAATGCAAAATATAAGTACTGTAATTTTCGTAGGTCTAATATATCGTATTTCATCCTTCAATCCTATTTTCTGGTTGTCCTTCATCAGCCGTTATTTATTGAATTTCCTGTTAAATGGCCCTCTGCGTTTGGGTTACAACCCAACTGCAGTTCAAAATTTAGATTTCCTCTCCGATTACCGCAGACAAAGAGATTCGATACGTCCGCGTCCAAGTATAAACTCCATGGCAATTGAAGGGAATCATCGTAAACTTCGTATTCAGTCCGTACATGGAGTACTTAGAAAGGAAAATAATCATCGAACGGTATTTCCGAAGAAAACACAGCCTTCGGGCGGAAGTTCAAATCGACTGCTTTTATGATTTCCAATTTTTACGTGGGGTGTTTAAAATCCCACGTGCGACTCGGAGATGCAGCCATTCACACTCAAAGTCACGTACAGTGCCTTTGTTCCGCTATCGCACTCTCCCTCTAACGGAAATGCATCTGCGATGCAAGCGCCTTCGCTACATCACATGAAATTCTCCGAAGGAAAGCTCTCATCTCAAACACGACATCGACGGGTCCGCTAAGGGGACGGGACCATTTTATGACGATGAGGTGAGATTTTGGAAACGGAGACTCCGATCAAGGAATCGACGTCCATTCATATCCTCTTTTATTCACTCACTAGCTTCCGGTGCAGTCAAAAAGTTAGCGGCATTTTCTGAGACGATGTAGTTTTTACTGATATCCTATGCCGGGACTCACAGGGATTAGGGAGTGAACGGAAATTGTAAATTTTTATTTTTTTTAGTTTTGTAAATTTTTTTTATAAGAAATCACATGACAATAAAAAAATACTGCATTCACGGTA
>KZ308219.1:1904901-1919437 GCA_000376725.2 Ladona fulva | reverse complement strand
GTAAAAGATCTATCTGGAAAATTGTTTATTTCTTCTCCACACATTGGTCTCTAACTTACTAATCAGATAAATGTTAGTAAGCACGAAATCAGATAGATGCGATCGCTCTAACTTGAGGTAGATTTCCGATACAGTGTATTAATGACATATATGTTCAAAGTCATCAGATAGTTCGTCCTATAAACGTGCATCCTTGGCAATAACCTGTTCCAAATTCGAGAAATCCAAATCGGCTCAACGTCAACATCCGCTTTTTCAAAGTCACTCGCGATTCTTCTGAAATCGAAGCCAAATCTGAAATTCTGCACGCTCTTGTCCGAATACGAAAAGAATTTTAATTGATATATCGTGATATCTTTCATTGTCGAATCACTTTTTGTGTAATGTATGCCTATCGTGGATGGAACGGGGAATTGGGAATGTTTGCAGTCGAAAGGTAAGAAGAGATACTAAACTGCTTGAAGCTGTCATATTTGACTACTTTTGATTAAACTGAAACTGACATCCTCACTAAAACTCGCAGAGAAATTTCAATTGATGATAATTGAAATGGAGATTAAATATTTTATTTAATACTCTAAAGAGATTACTTTGAGGGGATTCCAGAGAGTATTGAACTTGAGTTCCCACGACTTAGTTCTAATCTTCGAGTAAATAAAAATCTACTGTGTTTAAATATGATAGTATGAATGCTTCTCCTA
The DNA here is from genome assembly GCA_000376725.2 of Ladona fulva. Lineage (NCBI taxonomy): Eukaryota > Metazoa > Arthropoda > Insecta > Odonata > Libellulidae > Ladona > Ladona fulva. The sequence continues at coordinate 1,918,736 of KZ308219.1, read as the reverse complement.
TTCCACAATAGAGGGAATCTTGTAATCACTTCCATTTTACAGCTGACCGCCGGACTTTCATGAGTCATCCACTTCCGTTTGCCGAGGCGGAAATAATCACGAAAACTTTTTCCGTCTCTTTCCTCTACTCTTTAGAGTAAATAAATCATTGAAAATGTTTTATATTTATTATTATAGACATTCATGCCTTCATTTCATCACTGCTGAGTTAATTACCTCAAATTCGTGAACATGGCTTCACGAATTTAAGGTTCCAATTATAGTAATTATATTTTACAATCATCAAAAATCCATTCTTATCGTATTTAGGGTATTTTTGCTTAAGCGGTTAGAGAATAGTTTTGCAGAATTCATTTTTCAAGTTTTAAATTCTTTTTTTGTTTATTTGTATTGAAAGAGAACATATTTACAATGCATGTTATGTTAAAATCAAGTGGATGCAGAGGGGAGAGGTAACTTCTTCTTGAATTCATGCGTCAATTTACTTGAAGTATGCGCTCGGAATAAATAAGTTCAAAATATATTCGTCGCGTTAATGAGACTACTTTATTGTCTATGTCTAATGAGGCTATTTTTATTGTTAATGATGGAGAATGCACAATCTTGTTTAAAGAATTCTCTTACATTTAACTCATCGGAACGTTTTCTTCGCCACTGATTACTATATAGGTTAAAATTATTGAAAAGCAGAGGAAACTAAACTTATGCATAATTAAGAGAAACTACGAAAGATTTTATCAGGTGCAGAGTAACGCAGTTGAGTTGTTCTGATTGAGAAGAATATAATGATGTATGATCTGTTACGGTTCCCTCATATACCACCACTTCGTGGGATCGTCTTCGAGTAGACAGCTATGTAACGCATCTTGTGCATCTATTTTCTTCATATTTTGAGTAAATATATAGTTTAAATTAAACGAAGTGGTGTACACGAGTATCGTTAAAAGTGCTTCGGCAGATTACTGTCATTTCTCACATATTTAGGGTGTATATTAGGCCCCCTCGGGATGTATATTAGGGCCCCTTCTGAGAATCGAACACAAGAGTCGACTGCACTACCCATCAGCCTATCCGGTAGCCCAATTTTAAAAGAACAAATTGGATCCAATGTTTCATATTCTTCTTACTAACGATAGCTATCATACATCAAGAACATCTTTCTAACATTTATCGATTTATTACATCCATTCAGCGAAACCATAGCGCCAATGCTTAAAATCATTTATCTAACTAGTATAACTATTTTCTACAAGGTACTATGTGCTAAGAGCTAAATCATAACTAACCATGTTTAAATAGGCAATTTATCGAATCTTCTCATCGCTCTTATGATAAACTTCGAGTTCCTTAAGTTTCTATCCGCACAATATTATGAATTTGTAGCCCCCACCTCCATCGCTACAATAAGGTATGGCTTAAACGATTTAAAATCATTTTCCTTGTGTATCGTATCTCTCAATTTCAGGAAAGCATAAACTCTAGTAAAAACATAAAAATGCGCTAATATGCTTTCTCTTTTCTCTTATTGGAACTGTCAGCAGACAAGTTTCATCAGAACCTTCCACTTTGCTCTACATTTACTTCATACAAAGTAGTGGATATTTCTTCTTCAGTGGGAAGTTCTATTTTTAGTGTCATAAATCCTTTCTACCCGCCCTATTCGTCGTTTGCAGTCAATTTCTTTTCCGTGATACTTCTCAAACTAACCCGTAATAGTGTATGGCACAACAAATATTTTTTATTTCTCGTTTTCGTTTCTGATTTTTCCCGTTATTTTCCTCTCCACCGCCATTCTCATTGATATTTCAGAATTTTTCAGTTACAACACCAGTTCACAACCTTTATGAGCTCAATTCCCATTCTTCATCTTCTTAAGTAGCTAAATCCCAATACGGGTGAAAAATTTGTTTTACTGATTGTCGCATAGATGTTTAACATTAACGAATTTTTTTAATGTTTGATGTTGAATGGCGGTGAAACTGTCGGATGATTTGTATACAATGAAGCAAAATTTTTGAAAAAAATGCTAAAACGAATTAATCAAAATAACTTGCTTCAGACCCACCAAATAGCCTCAAAAATCCTATTAGTGGGACGTGTTCCACCGGTTGGTTAATACTGCACTACATATGAAGAATTTTGCTCAAACATGTTATTTCAAAGCTTTTCGTAGCTTATCCCAAATTAGATTGACATTAGTTAGATGACAATTACCACCACAAATAGGGCAGTAGAGGTAAATTACTTCATTTCACCATTAGTCACAGTATTTATCTCCAAAAGTAGCAAGTGTGGCAACATTGGAAGGAGAAGAGAGAGATATAGACTCATGCAGATATACAATGATTAGAGATAGAGGTAAAATCTTAATCTAAATTCTAACTCTCAGCTATTGACAGTAACAGTTTTTCATATCGTTTTCAGTCCTTCCGAATTTAACACCTAAAACACCTCATTGTAAGCATATTCCTAATATAGTTTCCTTTGCGATGCTTTCTAAGCATCGCAATCAACCGATATAAATTTTTTTCGCCGCTCCTCAAACGCCGAAATGGCGGTGGGAGAGGCTGTGGCGGAAGTTAATGGCTCTACTTTTCTACAGAGGGCGTTTTCCGTTAGCTATGAATATTTAGGACGTCTTTGTGTTCGTAATGGTGCCCTAAGCGAAGCATACCGAGTGACCCTTAGGCCGTGAACCCCGTGGACGCCGCTGACCCGTGACCAAGAGACTCCGTTCTGCGATGGGTGCGCTCGATTGGCTCTTCTCAAAGGGTCGCTGCATTCATCTGAATCTCTTAAGGATTACTCCAACGAAGGACGACTGCCTCCCGACATACTCTGGCAGTGGAAAGACGCATTTCGAAAAGGTCTATATAATCCGTTTAATTCCATTATGACATGGGGAGTGAAGGAATCGTTGGAGTAAATGTGAGTAAATGCAGTTTAGCTCGTTCCGCAAGTAGTTCAGTGTTGGTGTTCAAGTAGACAGGTTTTATTACTTTGAGGGGATTCCAGAGAGTATTGAACTTGAGTTCCCACGACTTAGTTCTAATCTTCGAGTAAATAAAAATCTACTGTGTTTAAATATGATAGTATGAATGCTTCTCCTATTCCACAATAGAGGGAATCTTGTAATCACTTCCATTTTACAGCTGACCGCCGGACTTTCATGAGTCATCCACTTCCGTTTGCCGAGGCGGAAATAATCACGAAAACTTTTTCCGTCTCTTTCCTCTACTCTTTAGAGTAAATAAATCATTGAAAATGTTTTATATTTATTATTATAGACATTCATGCCTTCATTTCATCACTGCTGAGTTAATTACCTCAAATTCGTGAACATGGCTTCACGAATTTAAGGTTCCAATTATAGTAATTATATTTTACAATCATCAAAAATCCATTCTTATCGTATTTAGGGTATTTTTGCTTAAGCGGTTAGAGAATAGTTTTGCAGAATTCATTTTTCAAGTTTTAAATTCTTTTTTTGTTTATTTGTATTGAAAGAGAACATATTTACAATGCATGTTATGTTAAAATCAAGTGGATGCAGAGGGGAGAGGTAACTTCTTCTTGAATTCATGCGTCAATTTACTTGAAGTATGCGCTCGGAATAAATAAGTTCAAAATATATTCGTCGCGTTAATGAGACTACTTTATTGTCTATGTCTAATGAGGCTATTTTTATTGTTAATGATGGAGAATGCACAATCTTGTTTAAAGAATTCTCTTACATTTAACTCATCGGAACGTTTTCTTCGCCACTGATTACTATATAGGTTAAAATTATTGAAAAGCAGAGGAAACTAAACTTATGCATAATTAAGAGAAACTACGAAAGATTTTATCAGGTGCAGAGTAACGCAGTTGAGTTGTTCTGATTGAGAAGAATATAATGATGTATGATCTGTTACGGTTCCCTCATATACCACCACTTCGTGGGATCGTCTTCGAGTAGACAGCTATGTAACGCATCTTGTGCATCTATTTTCTTCATATTTTGAGTAAATATATAGTTTAAATTAAACGAAGTGGTGTACACGAGTATCGTTAAAAGTGCTTCGGCAGATTACTGTCATTTCTCACATATTTAGGGTGTATATTAGGCCCCCTCGGGATGTATATTAGGGCCCCTTCTGAGAATCGAACACAAGAGTCGACTGCACTACCCATCAGCCTATCCGGTAGCCCAATTTTAAAAGAACAAATTGGATCCAATGTTTCATATTCTTCTTACTAACGATAGCTATCATACATCAAGAACATCTTTCTAACATTTATCGATTTATTACATCCATTCAGCGAAACCATAGCGCCAATGCTTAAAATCATTTATCTAACTAGTATAACTATTTTCTACAAGGTACTATGTGCTAAGAGCTAAATCATAACTAACCATGTTTAAATAGGCAATTTATCGAATCTTCTCATCGCTCTTATGATAAACTTCGAGTTCCTTAAGTTTCTATCCGCACAATATTATGAATTTGTAGCCCCCACCTCCATCGCTACAATAAGGTATGGCTTAAACGATTTAAAATCATTTTCCTTGTGTATCGTATCTCTCAATTTCAGGAAAGCATAAACTCTAGTAAAAACATAAAAATGCGCTAATATGCTTTCTCTTTTCTCTTATTGGAACTGTCAGCAGACAAGTTTCATCAGAACCTTCCACTTTGCTCTACATTTACTTCATACAAAGTAGTGGATATTTCTTCTTCAGTGGGAAGTTCTATTTTTAGTGTCATAAATCCTTTCTACCCGCCCTATTCGTCGTTTGCAGTCAATTTCTTTTCCGTGATACTTCTCAAACTAACCCGTAATAGTGTATGGCACAACAACTATTTTTTGTTTCTCGTTTTCGTTTCTGATTTTTCCCGTTATTTTCCTCTCCACCGCCATTCTCATTGATATTTCAGAATTTTTCAGTTACAACACCAGTTCACAACCTTTATGAGCTCAATTCCCATTCTTCATCTTCTTAAGTAGCTAAATCCCAACAAGGGTGAAAAATTTGTTTTACTGATTGTCGCATAGATGTTTAACATTAACGAATTTTTTTAATGTTTGATGTTGAATGGCGGTGAAACTGTCGGATGATTTGTATACAATGAAGCAAAATTTTTGAAAAAAATGCTAAAACGAATTAATCAAAATAACTTGCTTCAGACCCACCAAATAGCCTCAAAAATCCTATTAGTGGGACGTGTTCCACCGGTTGGTTAATACTGCACTACATATGAAGAATTTTGCTCAAACATGTTATTTCAAAGCTTTTCGTAGCTTATCCCAAATTAGATTGACATTAGTTAGATGACAATTACCACCACAAATAGGGCAGTAGAGGTAAATTACTTCATTTCACCATTAGTCACAGTATTTATCTCCAAAAGTAGCAAGTGTGGCAACATTGGAAGGAGAAGAGAGAGATATAGACTCATGCAGATATACAATGATTAGAGATAGAGGTAAAATCTTAATCTAAATTCTAACTCTCAGCTATTGACAGCAACAGTTTTTCATATCGTTTTCAGTCCTTCCGAATTTAACACCTAAAACACCTCATTGTAAGCATATTCCTAATATAGTTTCCTTTGCGATGCTTTCTAAGCATCGCAATCAACCGATATAAATTTTTTTCGCCGCTCCTCAAACGCCGAAATGGCGGTGGGAGAGGCTGTGGCGGAAGTTAATGGCTCTACTTTTCTACAGAGGGCGTTTTCCGTTAGCTATGAATATTTAGGACGTCTTTGTGTTCGTAATGGTGCCCTAAGCGAAGCATACCGAGTGACCCTTAGGCCGTGAACCCCGTGGACGCCGCTGACCCGTGACCAAGAGACTCCGTTCTGCGATGGGTGCGCTCGATTGGCTCTTCTCAAAGGGTCGCTGCATTCATCTGAATCTCTTAAGGATTACTCCAACGAAGGACGACTGCCTCCCGACATACTCTGGCAGTGGAAAGACGCATTTCGAAAAGGTCTATATAATCCGTTTAATTCCATTATGACATGGGGAGTGAAGGAATCGTTGGAGTAAATGTGAGTAAATGCAGTTTAGCTCGTTCCGCAAGTAGTTCAGTGTTGGTGTTCAAGTAGACAGGTTTTCTTTTTCTTTCCATTTTTGCGTTTCTCTCTCTCTGTCTGATCTTACCAAATATGTGTATGCTACTTTTGGAAGTAAATGTTGTAACTATAGGTAACCTAAGCAAAACAATTAGCCCTAATGGTAAAGGTGATAGTCATATAATTTTATTATATATATTATTACATCAATAATTATTAAATGAAATACAGCTATGAAATTATTTCCTATATTTTAGAAGAGGACTGGTTTGAACACACGGCGGAAAAGGAATGGAGATTAATATGAAGTGTTAAACAGGTTCAAATCAGCAAATGGAAATCATTGAGTACTTGAGTAACATCTTGAAAAGCATACTAATACCATACAAGTCTAACTAAAAAAATATGCAACTATGATACGGCCAGTTTTGCCATAAGGAGCGGAAGGATGGATGTTGTTGAAGAGTACAATTACACCAAATCAACCGATCAGCCGAAATTTTGGTATTTCATCATGAAGATACCCAATTGGAGACCATCTAATTATTCATACAACATATTCGTCGGAAAAGTTGGATTTGATAGTTTTCGTAATCTTGGCGTAAAAATGAGATCATAGTGATAGTAAAAGGGTCGTTTGTGGTCAGTACTAACACGCGTGGATTTGCTGGAAGAGACGAAAATTGTTCACATAAGTGTAGTACCGCGAACATTATGGAATGGTAGCAACGGTTCGGTGTGTTAGGAGAAACATATGACTGGTTGAAGTTGGGATTGATTACACGAGGAGAAAATTCTAGATATGTTCAAGGAATATTAAACAAATCATTGGGTAATGTGTTTGGATTTCATACTCATTGTTCGTAATAAAACAAGTTACGTTACAAGTGTTGTTGTTGAATGGTATATTTGTTGTACAATTTTTAGTTTGAGTAAAATTATAAATGAATTTTCGAAAACATATTATCTGTAGTATTATTGTTATAGTTATACTACACTATGGCTAGTATATGTTTACAGTTACTAGTATTATTGTTGTATCTAGTTTTAACCTCGGCTGAATAAAATTATAAATGAAACGTTTAAAAAGACGTCACGTCGTAGATTTCATCGAACACTTAAAGAAACAAGAGAAGATTTCATCCATACCATTGAATGAAGCCTCATTTAGAATCAAGGATATCAATTCGAATCTTCAACACGTAAAGATAGAGTAATAATCGGTTCAAGGGGAAAAATTATCCAGTGATTATTTGGGGTGGACTACGGAGAACTGTTTTAAGAATTTTATCTTCTAGGTGAATCTATCGTGAAAATTTAGAAACCGTGTAAGTAAAGTCCGGTTCATTGCAGCCTAGTATGATATTTAAGGAATGGAGGTGAAACTAGCGTGCCAAAGAGAGTGCTATCGAAAGGTCAATCTGGCGGAGGGCTCCACCATGTACTCGAACGTCCCTCATTTTGCAGAAAGAAATAATTCGGAGATGGAAGCAATAACAAAAGAAGATCTCGAACCGGAATGATCTGACTCTTCAGCAAGGCCTTTTATCAACCTTGCCCCACTGAGCACTTAATATCACAGAGGCTCATCTACTCGCTCTTCCCTTTTCATTTATCTGCGCTATCCGACGGAAATGGCCGCCGATAGATAACCTCATTCGATCGATGTAATCTGCTAACAGGGAGTTTTAATCGTGATAATTCAGCCTCTTCTTTGCTCCTTTTTCAGATCATATGATTCTGATTCACCTTCAAAAAGGTGAACATCCAGCAGCTTCGAGCTTAGTATCACTTTGGATTGAAGTCAGTGCCAAGATTGAAAATCCATGCATTTTCTCAAGAAACAAGCAAAAACGAATTTAGCTTTTCGACTTTTGTCATAAACCTTCGTCTTAGGGGCTTAGCTATATAGTATGAATGGCCAGGTATTTTTGACGAACCATAAATGTATTGTCGGCATGAATGTCGATAGAAAGACTGCGTCACTACACAAAGAACAAAAACTTTTCTTAAGCAAATCGATGACGCAACAATGGGAACGATAATGGAAAATAAAGAGAGTAAAATATCGCAGTGTCTCGTAATTTAATGGAATGGAATGACCTTCCGCCATGCCTCGCTTGGTTACGTAGATTCAATTAGCCACCGAGAAGAAATTGATTTTATTATAGTTTTATATGAGTCACTTCTAATTGTTTCAATGTAGGTACTAATTGTGTAAAATGACCTGATTTTCCATTTTGTGTCTTTCGACAGAATTCGTTAACAAACAACTAAACAAGGATCGATTGAGAAATTTGTCAAGAATTAATTTCCTTAATTCCATCTATTAATAATCATGTAATTTTCCATTATAATCGTGACAGATGAAAAATAAACATTTTCACAACTGTATCCCTTTATGTATAAACCAACATTGTAATGTGTGTTAGGCGCGAATAAAGGTAAGATTTGGGCTATCGGTCAATGTATTACAGCAAGAAACGAAAAAATAGTTTACCGTAACTTATTACGGTCTACCAATATTTAGATCAAATTATTGACTAACAAGTGCTAATGGCTTAAAGTAAGAGAAAGTCAATAAGGCAAGAAGAAAATGACAAAATAAAATGTGCAAACAAATGAGAAAGAGACCACGAAGTGATTTCTATCATTTGTTTAATTCGAGTCGATCTCGAGATCATTACTATCTGTGCTATATGGAAAAGACTGAAAATAGGAACATTTCCTCTAATCTTCTCTGACGTAAACAAAATGAATGAAAAGTGTCCGTGGCCCACGAAGTGCATGCGACCCGATAATTTGTTCGATGAAAGTTTTACTTTATGGAGTGGTAGGGTTGTAGTCTTCCAATCCCAAGGTCCCGGGTTCGAGTCTCGTTTAGTCAGATTCAGTCAGTCTATTTCTCCAGTTAGTAAATAATTTGTAAATAATAACAATTATTGAAATTTATGTAATTGGGATAATATTCCTCTTTACATTAAAGACAATATTATTATTATCTTTATTATTATTATTTCTTTATAGAAGCTAGATTAGTGAAGTGGAACTTTGGCTGGAATCCACCAAAGAAGTAAATCATTACTGCTAAAAATAATACTTGAAAATGATGCAATTAAAACGATTAAACTATCGATGTAGACATTTTCATTTCGATTGAATAAACGCGGAGTACTTTAAACCGCGAAGTCTTTCCTACAGCTACGGCGGCTCACTGAAGATAGGACACCCCTATTCCAAGCGGAGAGAAGCAATGAAGAGGACTGATTTTTTTAAGGATTAGAATTTGACTCTTTTAAAAGGGAGCCAGGAATAAAAAGGTGGAAGGAGTGATTGGAGTGGTTCCCAATACCAAATTCCGAGCAGCGTTTCTATTTCTAATGGGCGCCGCGTGGGGGTGCTGCGGGCGGACAAATGAATCGCGATCGAGGATTCCTGTGTCGTTTGGGAGGCGGTCAAGTATTTGTGGGGCCCAATTCGCCTCCCTTCCGAGTCTAAATGAGCTGGGACTCTTCAGATTTTATTTTCGAACTCTTGGCCTCGGTAACATGAAAACATTGAGCACACTAAGAACATGGATTCGGAAAGGTCACCCACGCACTCCTTTACATTCGTTTTCTTGTTTGTGTGCATCCGATCATCATGAAAGCTACCAAAAGAGTGTGCGATAGAATGCAATGTCACTGTAGTAATTACATTTTGGAGGACTCATCCTTATATCGTGAGAGAAAAGGGGTACAATTAAGAATTTTTTCTTCTCTTTCTTTCCTTAGTCAAAGTGATCGGTCTGAGAGATTCTGATTATATATTCCGTTTTTTAAACTATTTTTTCCTCTTTCGAGCAATTCTTTTGAAGGTCTTACACTTACGCTCGAGTATCCCCAAGTTTCAGAGATTCCCCTCCCGCGATTAATTTCCACCGGAATCATTTTATTTAGAGGAAGTATTTGTTAGCCGAAGTTCGCATAAGAGACCGAAATTCTTCGACGTAGATGGCCAACCGTTAATAGTAAACAAGAAGAGTATGAAGCCGAGCATCCTTAAGCCATTCGTAAGCTGATTGAGTGTAATAATAATTTCTCAAGAGGATACAAACAAGATTAGTCTGATAGGAACGGAACTAAGATCCAGATTTTCCACTTCCTTGGTGGCCGCTCTACCCAATTGAGCTATCTTCTATACACCTCTATTGGAAAATACTATAGTTTTTTCTCAGCTTTTATATCTAGAAACGCACGTGCGCACATTTTGACTTAATGATGATAACGCACACAAATCAAAACTCATAATTGATATGTAAAAACAGTAGATGAAAGATCGCGTAAATAAGGTCAATTTAAAATGCTCAATGCTCAATTTAAAATCCCTAATAACTTCGTTAGATATGATCAGGAAACAAGTGATTTTTCATCAAAAATTTATGTTAATAAAAATTCAATATTATAAGTATTAACATAAATTTAATCTTTATTATTATAAATCATAACTGAAAATAAAATTGGTTGTTGTAGATTTCGACTTAGCTCTTCGATAGCTAAGGTAATCTCGCTCAGGAGCTCCCGGGTGTCGAACCCGGAACCACTTTCACCAAAATCAAACCAACATGGCATCCTGGATGCCCGAAAATATAGATTGGGAATTAAAGATAAGACAAAAAATAAACGTTATCTTAAATACCACCAATACGATACAATATTAAAAGTAACAATGGTAGATTTAGTCGTTTGAAATTAGTTTTTTGGCCGCAACAAACTGAATATTTTAGTTTACATGATATTATAAACATGCACCATTTTATTAGAACACCAATAGAGCGATGAATGTATTAGAAGCAGAGTTTCAGGCAATGAATATGGAAAATTTGGCGTCTGTTCGTCTACACCAATGCTTTTGGCACTGTTGGCTTTTGTAAAGTCTTCCTTTATTTATTAACTTCAGAAGGAAGTTTTCCTTAGATATTCATTTTAGGTACCTCCTTTATTACTATAGTGGATTTAATACATTTATCTTATTTATCTTCTAATGTTTTCTTTACAAAAGACTAGAGGGTGGTCTCGGAAATAACAGTTTCCCTTCGAACTTCCATTTATTGACTTCCACAAGGGTATTTGCTACAAACAAAACGGATTTTTTCGCGGGACTTGAATTTATTTATCGTAAACTGCAAACATTAATTATTACAACACCTCTTTCCTACCTTTATTCTTTTCTGCTGTAATGCGTGTTTGGAGATATTTTTCAGCATTCAGAGATCGATAGACATCGATACCGTGCGATCGGAAGACTTCGAGTGCTATTTAGTTTGACCCTGAAAGGGTCTTCTCGAGATAAGAAACGCGATGAGTGTTGTATGTGAGGGAGTGAAGAGGATGTCGGGAGGAAATGGGGAAAAACTTCCGTTGAAGGTGAGAAAGAACGAGAGACCGGAAATGAAAAAAAGTCGACGGAAGGAAAAAGGTTAATATCCGTAACCTTTCCCCTTCCAGTGTCTGAGGAACACGGACTTTCCTCCGTTGATACCTGTCTAGGGGTTACTAAATACGCAGATATCCGACTTTTATCTAGTCATTCCTCTAAAATATATGCATCTTGATACTTCCAGAAATACTTTAGTTAGTTACCTTTAATTTTATTTGCTACTAGTGGAAGTCGCTTGCAGTCTGTAATCTGTCTTTAATAGCTTAGAATTAATAGTATTGCGCTATCATAGATAAGAGGATATAGAATAAAAACTATTCTTAAAGAAGATTATCACAACCTATGATCATTTAATTCGCATTACGGGCTGCAAATTTTGAGATGTCGAAGTTTTGAAATCCTTTGTTTTTACACGGCTTATATAAACAAATCATACACTACTACATCTCAAGTTTGATATTATATTAAACCTAAACGATGTTAATGCGAGCAAAAATCCTTTATCTCACTGTAGTTAAGAATTGAAATTTAAATGTATCATCTTATCATGAGGAAAAACTCTAGAATTTGATTAGCTTTGAATGTATTAAATTACTCCGCCAAAAACTTTCTCATTGACCAAAATGAATGTCAAATCTGAATTCGTTATTGGATACTATTACAATGAAAAATGTTTGATATTCATACGATACTCTACATTCTTCCGCAATCGTTCGATAACAATTGAAGAACGCAAGAATTCACGCCTCTTCTAGCGCCGAACCCATAACAGCACCGATAAATTTCACATCTGATAAACACTGAGCAAGGAAAGCCATTTGTTGTAAAAGTGATGCTTATCATCGAAATAAATCTGAAAGAAACTCTTGGCTGTCGAACAGATGATAGCTTTTTTCTAACAAATGGCAGCATCGAAGTAACAATAACGCCCTGTAGTACTATTTTTTTAAACTTCTATTTCAATATCTAAACAGCACTCATTTGGCGTCTATTATTACCTAAAATACTTTTCTTATTATGATTTTGGCTGGCTTCTCTTTATTATTATCCACTAGCAGTTCTGTTGGTAAATTTCAAACCGCTCATTTTTTAACGTGAGGATTAAATACTTTCCGATTATCAAGTACAAATTACAAGTAAAGCAGATCATTGAAACGTACTCCAATTGAAAGAAGATATTATCAGCAGGATGTTTGTTTTTCGCGCTTTCTTAATCAATGGTCATTTTTTTTACTCAAAAGCGTGATTTACTTCTAAAATTCAGACTTTCGGAATTCGCATTTGGCCAAATTTTATTCGCATATTTGTTCACATTATATATACTATCATAAATGCAATGATATTTTTATTTTATTGGCATTCCGATATTATCTTGTTTGTCAATATAATTTAAAATGATTGCTACTACAAGTGATCTTAGGTGTCATTCCTTTTTCGTATGTTAGGTTATAGCTACTAAAATAAAATTAAGAAATAACATTGAAATAAAGTAAAACAATATTAAATTAATTCTTCACGCCCGTCATTTAAAAATTATTTTTCTTCATTATGGAAAATACTTGTAATTTTGAAATCCGTGTATTGACGCGCCTTGAGGCGGGTTCCTTCTTTTCCTTACGGTTCGAATCCGATCCTGAAGCAATGCCATCGTCACACCCATTGGATATAATTTTCCGAGTTGTTAAATCCAGTATCCGATGCTCTGCACTCAATCTTTGCTAGGAACACGCAGGTGATTTAGTACTTGGATAGCGTTACAGAATGTGCATTTGCTCTCGGTACTTAATCTCGAATTGCCAATTCGAACTCTCCCGAACTGATAGTTTGCTCGGGCCGTCAGCAGAATTCTTCTCTCTCTTCTCACCTATCTTGTTTACCATCGCATCGGCCTTCACAGACAGGTGCCTTAATGATATAATCTACTTGTTCCTTGAGCCAAGGGACTCTCAATGCCAAGCCTTGGAATATGCGCACGCTATGGCCAATGTGAGCTCAGTCGTATTGGTAGCTCATTCATGGCCTTCAATTCCGCCTAATTACCCTTGTTTATTTGGGAATGTAAAATGTCGACACAATTTCTTCATCTCCAGTCAGTCGATTTGCTAATGAAAAACAAAGTGCGACTCATTCATTGGTGAAGATGTCATTAATGTGAGGTCTTAACTTAAGCCGCTAAAAACAGTAAGCATTTCCACAACAGATGCCTATCGGAATATATTAAGTTATGGAGATCATTGTAGAAATCAATATCTGAGAGTCTGGAATCATTGAATATGATTGTTTACAGGGTCATCTAATTTACGTAATGTCGATTTTGACTAAAATATAATAATAGTAATAATAATTATTATTATA
>KZ308219.1:1834526-1895521 GCA_000376725.2 Ladona fulva | reverse complement strand
TTTTCATAAAAGTTAACAGAAAAAGAAAATTATAAAGTTTTTAGTTTGCAAAATAATTGCGTGAAGTGTGGTGTGTGTTGTTTCAAATCACAGGAGAATGGTGTGAATTGGCAATGAGATTTAAATTTTAAAGATATGAATTAAAATTTTGTATATTCAGTATTAAGGAGGACCGAATACAACTACTATGGAGGAAATACAGGATTTTTTATGATTTTGTTCTAATTTTTTGTTCCTGAGATTATGGATATATATTCCCAAAATATGGAGCCTAACCACTGTATTTAAATTAGTAATAAGATTATAACACTAAAATCATTAGAAAGTGTTCGTGTTGATGGGCTGCGATTTTATCACACCACGTTTAACATCGAACTTTCTTTCACGAACGTCCTTCGAACGAATTTAGATCATACAAAGGATTCTGCGGCAATCATCATTTTGCTTTGTATCAGCGTTTCACTGTTTTAATAGTCAAAGTTTTTTCTCATTCAATTTCATCGATCCACTTATCCATTCAGTGTAGCCTTTTTATACGACCCTCAATTTTCTTCATTCATAAACGTTTTTCCTCTATTCATATAAGGATTTAAAAAACAAAAGGGTTCTACCAAGTTCCTGATCTCTATTGGAAGTGAAAACTACTTCACGCAAACCCCCCTTTCTCGTGGGAAGTCAACACAATTTAGGGTACGAGCCCAGGCGTTTCAAAGACAGAGGGACAGCGAGATAAGCAGACGGACGGACGAGAAACGCCATATATCGTTTACAATAGCAAACAAGGATTTGATGAAGAGGAATAATGCTACATCAAAAGAAAATACTAATTTAAACTACTTCTTTGGCGTGTTTAATGAACGAAAGAAGGACTTCGAATTTTCCACAGAACTTTTTTTGACCACAAAACATTTTTTCGAATTTTTCGAAAATATTCGACCGGTTTAGGCCTTGCAACTCTCTTCAACTGCAAGTATCTTCAAGTCGACCTGAAGATTAAAGGCCAAAACCGGTCGAATATTAATTTTTCATTTATTAAATGGCGTACCACCAATTCATGTTTAAGTAACAAATGTTACATGAAAAGGCTTAATATATCCAACAGAGTAATTTTTGTAATATATTATTCAGTTAAATGTAATAACCTCCATCAAATAGATCGCAAATCTGGCAAAAATACTTCGATATATAAGTTTTTCTCTGTCTCTGATTTCGTAAAATCACCTAGGTTTCAATTTCAGCCAACTTGATTTCTTTTGGGGTCTGTTCGCATTCGGTGATTTCGTAAATATCTTACTGACAGATGTAAATCATTGCCGTTTGTTTCTACAAATAATTTAGCCTAACTCAGAGCGATAAGCGAAAGTGAATCAGATTCCGAGACGGAGACAAAATTAAACTTAGCGTCGAATGCCAATTCTTCTCGCGGAAACCCGAAAACGAGAGACCGTGCGTAAGAAACTACGTCACGGACACATAATGACAGTCATCGCATTGGTTTGCGTCAGAAATCACTTCTTTTGCTCGCACTGTAAACACGTCTTTTTCTCTGCGAGGGAACGATTTGTCTGAGGGATGGGGTGCTGCGAACTACGCTGACACGTCATAATCTTTCTCTCTCAAAAACTGCTGCAGAATTGCTTTTATTTATCCGCATGTATCCGTAGATCCCTACTCCTGCCTATGCGTATACCTTTTTCTATGTTGTATTAATGCTATGCTCTTAATTTTCGTTCTTACCATTTTTTATATCCATAATTTTTAGGCTCAACGAACCGAAGAATTATTTGTTACAGCTCTCCATGTCTTCCTGTAACCACCCAATCGCTTAATTCTCTCATAATTCCTGACCCCAACTCCAACTTGTTTCTCACAATAGGTCTTTCTTAAAAATTCCTTCCTTCCAATACCATCTTCAGCCGATTATCGTCCTTTGATGTGTGTCCGATTGAGAATTTTGTTCTTTCTACCAACGTTTCCAAAAACTTAATCTATTTATTTTCTCTACGAGGGACTTCTTCTTTATTTCCTCGTCTGTCTATTCATTTTCATCATTCGTTCGTTGCAACACATCTTTATTGCATCTAATGTTCTATTCTCTGCAGCCATTACAACCCTAGTTTCACAGATTTACATTCACATCTGCATTAATATCCCGCAAACCACCTTTCGGCGTGTGACAAGGGGATATACAAGAGGAACAGGCTTATACAGGTGTTTATAAACATATCTATAATCCAGTCCTGCCACCACGTCCTGATGAATGGAATATTTTTCATTAGTCTTTTGGCGCTGCATAGAGAAAATTGCATCTTTCCTTTACTTTTCTCTCAGTCTAGCTCATGGTTGAGATAATATTAAAGCTACTGAGGTATTAGTGATGCTGAATTATTTAAGGTCTCTCCCTTTTCAATGCTATGAAAAGTGTTTCTTATTGAGTCATTGTGCTTCACTTACGTGGACTTGTCCCGCTTATAGCATTCTGTCTCAGTGAGGAAAGCAATGGCAAACTACCTCACTCCTCATTTTGCTTAGTTGTCTCAGTTTCCTCTCCAAAGCTTTTCGCTGCTTATGGTGTAAGGATGAGGTTCAAACCAGCCTTCAGGCTGAAGACTGCACAGCTAGTATCCGAGCTTGTTTTATTTGCAGTTATTTATTGATATTTCAGGCAAAATGCCGTCTTCGCTATTCCACTGAACTTTCCTCCCTTACTTCATCCAATGCGAATGAACAAAACAGCAGAATCCTTCGACTCTAAGCAGCAGAATTCTTTGATCCTCTCAAGTGTGTCCATTCCTTGTTTTACTTGAAAATTTTCTATCCTACTTCGGCTGTTGACCATTAATTTGGTTTATATTTTGAGCATACTTACTCATTACTTACTTACTACTTACTCATCATCTTAGCCATGGAAGACAGAGTTCTAGTTAATTCTTCTTTGTTTTCGGACAGATTTACTTGCAGACCGTAACATGCTGATTCTTTAATTTATATTCGTACATCCGCTTATATGTTTTTTCACTTTATTATTTATTAACTCACACCAATGCAATCTATGGAAGTAAGTATCAAGTTTTCTAAACGCAAAGCTGTTTTGATTTAAAAATAAGTCAAAGATGTTGTTACCAACCATCTCTGTCCTTATTAAAGCATGACACCGATGAAACAGAAAATAAAGTAGCTAAAGCATGGAGAAAGTCTACATTTTGCAACATGTTCGCTAAATTGGCAACTATGCTCAAGAGCTTTATGTTAAGGTTCCATAAGATGAAACATACTTGGTAGAGAAAGTCGAATAAGGCGTCGAATTTAACAAGGCTATAATAACGCGCTCCTCTTCGTAGGATAAGGAGTCGAAGAAACCCTTGAAGAAGCGCCAAATTTTACGTGGAAAGAGATGTAAGGGGGCCTAGGAGAATGAAACGTTTAGACTCACGTTTAAGTAAAGAATTGAATATAGTTCCTAAGAAATTCAGATGACGAGCAATAGAAGTGCATCACCTAACGTAACATTGACAGAAAAAAGAAGAATACGAGAGACATGTGTTATTCAGTCTTAACGTAGAATAAGTGTCACTAGTATGCGGAAATAGTGTCGGTAAGATGATTTGGAAACTTCTTAATGAAATAGGTTCGCTNAACTCAATATAACCTTAGAGACGAACGCATAATAGAATTCAAGCCCTCTTTTCGGCTGGTGTTAATACTGGATATTCGGGACATTCTTGAATTTATTTGTTTGAAAATCATGTTGTAAATAAAAATAAAGATACTTTAGAACGAGCTAAGTGAGGTATTAATATATATAAATTGGATCTCGTATTCGTATTGATTCTGATTTGTAAGTCTGGATATGAGTTTATCTGACAGAGATATGAGTCCATGTGACATGGAAGATGAAGACAATTACTATTGGTAAGTTCATGTAGATAATCAAAGGAATGTAAACTTCGATACAACTAAAGTCTTTTTGTCGCGATAAGTAGAATTTACGTTTATTTTATACAGTGGATATTCACTGGGAATTCTTCCTCTCATTCTCCTCATCAGTTACAATTGCAAGTTTCTTGTTTGGAAAACGGAAATTCGTCGAAAGTTTTCTACGGATATCGATGATGTTAGATAGCAATTTGGGTTGGCCATATCATCAATCAAACACGACAGAACTAAAAATATAGATGTCAAACAGATCAAAGTCATTCCTCCAGGAAGTGAGGCTAGATAAGTAAAAATATTTGAGAAGTTCCATTTAAAAAAATACGATTTAAAACCGAATGAATTTTTAAAAGTTCATATAATCCCGGCGGAACTAAAAATATTTACAAAGAAAAACTTTGGATAATGTATATTAAGATATTCTACAAACTGTTCATAATTTTACATTGGAGACTACGGAATATTTAATTTATAAAGCAAGGATATATAGCATCATACCGTGTTTACGACAGACATGGATTGAACTAGATTTGTCTCTAAGACTCTCCGTACGAATTTCATTATTAAACTACGAATTTTCCATAACATAGAAGTATATCAATCAATCTAAATTTTTTAAACGTCATGAACAATTGTGCTATATTTTCTGTGAATCGTAAAGATTGCGATGAATGGATTGAAAGCGGTCTTTTTATGAAAATGACCCTATGAAAGTACGAAAACGGTTATTTTGTTATAGCTTATAAATAGTTTATAGCTTTGTAACATACTAAATCATTCATAAACCCTTTTGGTCATTTTATAACATTAATAGGATTGATTATGGTAAATCTGATCATTCGTCTTGTGGTAGCAAAATAATAATATTAAATGCTTCTACATGGAAAAATATGCGTATTCCAAATTTAACCGTCAGATGGATGATGATTAACTAGTAGCTAATACGTTATATCATTATCTATCATTAAATTAATATGTCATTACGATGTTTAATTGCTGTATTTCGTTCTATTGCCATATCTTTATTGTCAATTATTAGATAATTATCTATTATAATATTACTGCGATTTATTATCAATGTGTATTGTCATATTATCATTGCTTATAATTGCATTACATCCGAATATAATCGATCTTTTGTTCCAATTGAAGTAAGATGCGAACAAAATTTAGTGATCGCCGTAAGTGCTTGCAATTTATAATCAGCTCTATGAAAATACGAATATTACGTCGGGGATCGTAGAATCTTCCTTATCCAGAGAATGCTCTCTCAATCAATTACTCAGTGATTTGGCGTTGAAATTCAGCGGCAGTACTTCCAGCTCTCGATAATTTCTGGGATAAGAAGGAGCCAAAATCTCCTTTTCTTCTTTTCTTTTGGAGAGCGCCTCATTAGAGAAGACAGCTGTTCCCTCGACGCAGTGTCGCCCGCGGCACAGTTACAATTACGTCCAAATAGATGGCGCTCTTATCCGTTTCTATTCTGGTCCACGCCACAAATAATCGAAAGAGCGCCGAAGAAGAGAATCTTAGAGATGGCCCTGATGACAGACAGACTCGTTAAGAAGTCTTCCTCGATCGAGTTTAAAAATATCGATAGACTGAATTACGTTCTTTTGCCTCGGAATTGCCTTCTCAAGACGAGGAAGCGAACCAAGTCTTCCTCAGTTGTTGGGGACGGTGTATGAGGAAAGGGCCTTCGCCCAGAAAATTGCTGGCATAACCCGCACAACCGATACCCTCTTTCATTGAGATATTAGGCGTAAAACGGCCACATGTTGTTCCGTGGTGAACATTGGACGGACGGTGCGCGTACTCAGGGTTCCACTTTACAGGAGTACGTAAAATGCACGGTAACTCACAACGAAATTCAAATATCCGAAGATTAGTCTACATTAAGACTCCTAATAAACCAAAAATCTCCTTACAGTAATATATTGTATTGGCGAATGGCTATCTCGTTCCGTACCTAAAGAAAAGTATCACGATTTGTCATGTAATGCGTTCTAGAANAAATATTTTATTATTTATTTATTAAATTTATTTAAATTTCGATTTGATTTTACTTTAGATGTCAAAAATTGTTTTAATTTTTCGTGGTAGACGGTATTAAGTTGATTACGTTTTCCTCTATTCTCATTTACCTTATCACAGAGGTCTTTATATACCGTGGACTACCTCAACGTGCGCCATTCCCACGTGAGGTGAAATTGACCATAGACGTCTTAAACTGCTTTCCCACTCAGTTTGTTTAGAGAGCAGTGAATTGGATTGTAGGATTTAGGGCAGAATAAACGTAAGCACGAAACTAGGTGAAATCCTTACAAATCTGACCTACCTAACCTCATCCTCCTTAATATTCAGCAAGAAAATTCTTTAGGGTATTTCCCATTTCCTTATAGCTTCCATGAATTGCCACACCCGCCAGATTTTTGCTGCTTCACTGAAGACTAAATGATAATACGCACATTATAAAGTGCAGGCGTGTGTGTGTGTGTCTGCCTTAAACAGCGAAATTAAAAAAAAAAAATGATTCCTTTAGAAAGTCTACCCGAGTTTTCAACCGGGTTAGCAGGGCGGTTAGACGTTGACATGGTAACAAATTCTGTATCTATTTTCCGCACATTATACGCTGAAATAAAAACAAAATCGATCCATAGGATTCCTTTAATTTTAATTCCTTCATTCCACCTTCGAATGTCAGAATCCTGCAGATGTTAGGCTTCGATTTACTTCAACAGGCTCAACGAATGCACACTTTGTATGTTACCACCTCAAAAATACTTGTTAAGTTCGTTTTTATCGTCTGCAGATTTTTCATTTTCCCCTTCTTCTTTGTGGAAATTTTAATTGGCATCAATGACCGAATATGATGGGAAAGAATTATTCAGCAATGATTCTTATATTGATAACATGCATTTTTTGGCATTAAATTGCATAACATTCCGAAGTTTACATCTAACGTCGCTTGCATGAAATTACACGTGGAAAATAATCACCCGAGGAATATTTTAAAGTAGATGATTGATTTTTTTCCCGTAAATATGACTCACGGTTATATAACATTTTACCAATGTTAAAAATTACCGGTTTCAAACTTCACTCAATACTGAATACCTTTATGACGATGTCATTTGTGAATTTATTCTTGACATATATATTGTTAACTATTTTTTCTTGATAATATTGCCTTAATATTGGTATAACTTGGGCGGCAGAACAATATTTCACTCAAATATTAATATTTATATCGTACGCGGGAATCTCCATATATTTCAGTCGTAATTATATATTTTGAAAACGTTAGCATTACGAGATTCTTCTTTGACAAAAGAATGACACTTAACTGAAGCTATTATCATGGCCGGTATGCGTTAGAACATCAAAATAAAGAATTGGATTCTTAGCTAAATATACATCGCTCTGTCCCGTCTGACTTCACGGAAACTAGATATTTCTAAAACAAATACAAGATTCTAAACTGATAACTTAATCGCCCATACACTTCATCTTTTTTAGTACCAAAATATTTCTTGAATTATTACGGTGAATAATTCAGAACTAAAATATAAATTCAAAAAGTATCAAGTTATCTACAATTTCAAAGCGATTAATCAGGAGAGGAAGGACGATATTTTGTGAAGCTCTTCCTGTCTAGAGAGTTATGAGGACTTGGCGTTATTTATGCTTTCATCTCTTGTCTTACGAAAGAAGAAATGCAATGATATTTGTGTTAACGGCGGGACACAAGATAGGACTCAGGATAAACAAATAAAAAAAGGTTATGTTTAATTATTTTGCAGCATAAGTACCAATTAAACTTCAAGATATACCTCTTGATGTTTGTTCGGAATACAGTTACCTGGGACAACTGGTGACAACTAGAGAGAACAAAGATTAAGGAAGTGAATCGAAGAATAAAACAAGGCTGGGGCAACTTCGAATGAAACGCCCATGAACTTAAGCCAAAAATGCCAATTGTCTTGAAGAGGAAGGTTTTCAACCAATGCATTTAACCAGTATTGACGTATGGAAGTGAAACATGGGTGTTAAACGCAGTAATAACCCTACGACTTCAGAAAACACAAATCAGTATAGAACGATGTACGCTTGGCATCACAAGAAGAGACTGGGAACGAATAGTAGCAAAAATAGCAAAAATAATTCATAACACAAGGAACCTATAATGGATGTGGGCAAGAAATGTGGCTAGAAGAAAATACAACCATTAGGGGTCAGTAGTTATCAGCTGAACGTCAAGAGGTGTCAATAGATCGAGAAGAAGACCAAAGGACCGATGGAACAGAGATATCATCAAGTACGTAGGGGTAACATGGTAACGAGAAGCTCAGAATAGAGAAGCCTGGGAATCGCTTGGGGAGGCCTAGATTCGACGTCATATTGAAAATGGCTGATCGTGGATTTGTAAAAAAGAATTAATGATAAAGACTGAGAGCACTCGGGTTACTCTTCCCGAAAAATCAATGTTTGGAACGAATTAAAAAAATATCATTCTAAATAGAAAACGTTAAGGAGATTTGAGAAAACATCTGTCCTCTGCATACAGTTTTTGGTGGAAAAAAATAGCTTCAGTAGATAAGGAAGGAGACAATGATGTTTAGGCTCTATTTCTCCGACGTCTGAGACAGATACATTCTCATGTTCAGTAAACATGTACGAAACAATAAGTCTATTCCGTCAATATTAGAAATTTAAATCATACTCTAAATACATCATAATTTCCATATGCCACAATTTACCAAAGGTAACTAATATTACCATTTTCTGACTACTATAAACGCATTCATGCCTCATTGCAGTGTCCTTATGACTTACATACGGACGGAAATTAAGCGCCTAAGCTACATACATACCTATGTATGATGAATTTTCTCCCTATCTCTAAAGAAAACGACTTTAAAATAGAAACAATAAAAACTGTATCGAAAATCGAGTTAATTTAACCTATTAGAATTATTACAAAGTAAATTTATTTAATGAGTATTTAATTTAACATAGTTAAGGACTTGTCCGTCTTTACTATTCGTCTTGTTCTCCATTCCCTAAATCGTAAGCAAGTAACATTAAAATAATAACATAACAAGTTATTTCAAATGTGTTGAATAACAATATAATAAGTCAACTTTTTGCGAGAAATACTTATATTTTTAAGGGAATAAAATCCAATTCCTAATACACAGCCGTTTTTTGGTTTTAGTGAGAAATAAAGAAGACAATGGCTTCAGATGAGATGTAATATAAAGTATTGGTGAAAGACAGTATCTGTAGCGATTCATTTAATAGCGTAGTGGAATAAAGATCACAGACTGGAGAATAAATATGAATCCTACATCTTTCCATGCATATGCCGAGTAATGTATGTATATGTAAATAAATATGATGTATTGCAGCGATTTCCCCGTGATTACCCCGTGAACCGCTTAGCAGAAACGATTTCCCCCTCATATTAAACTGTTTCAAGTCTTTCAGTTGAAAATAATATATGTAAATTTTGTAAATTTGCTCGGAAGTGCATCATTTCTAATGAATAAGATGATGTAAATGAAATAAGTAAGGTTTACTGTAAACAAATTAATAAATACTTTGCGTGTAATAATGTTGACAATAACATAATATATTTCTAATTAGCAATTCGCAATAAATCTTGTTGTAAAGTTTCATCGTAATTCGCAGTTATATCAGATGAGAAAAACTTCTACAAAACATCTTTTATTGTCGATGTGTGGAAGTACTTGACTATACACAGCTTGATAGCTCTCGTAATTAGTGGAAAGTGTAAAATTAACGAACCGAAATCATTACCGACCATGGTAGCGGAGTAGTTAGTTTGCTAAGTACTCCAACCCCAAATTCTTGAGTTCGAGTCCCGGCTAAACGGATTTCTCTGGTAGGGGAATGGCTGCATTTGTTCGTCTATTGTTATTGTTCACACCTTTCCTATAATCATCCAATAAATGGATGTTTTTGAAGGCAATGGAGAGATAAATAAATAAAATTGTCGCTATGATAATACATTTAATTTATACTGTGGCACTAAAATATACCATTTATGCCCTACAGTGTAATAATAAAGTCAACATATAAGGCAGTTATAGTGAGAATAATCTGCATGCAATCTTGAGTCTTAATCGACAACATCGTATAAACGTTTTAGTGTTGTTTTGTTGAAGACAGTTAAAGAATATTTAGAGGAGAAAGAGTGGTGAATTTATTACTGGTGTGAGGAGAACTCTCATTCCCTTTTATCGCTGTTTCTTTATTATCCATTTTGAGGCCGCAAACATGCGGTTTCCTCTCCGCTTTGCGGAAGAGGCCAGGTGAGAGCAATGGCCACGGCAGAGGACATGCTGTGAACTTCGACCCCGTCGCTGTTTACGCCCCCGACTACTTTTCCTGTGCGTGATATTCCAAAGTCCTTCCGATCGCTTATCGCTCGCATTTCCTTCTCAATCATCCTTCTGCTCCTGCTCTTTGCCGCCGCTTCCTCGGCTGCTCTGACCGCTACCATAACAGAACCCGCCTCTCACATATAGACGCTTGCCGAATTCTTGCGGCGTTTTCTAAAACGTTGACTGGAAATGCCGCAAATTGGAATGATAAATTTTACCGAACCTCGCTACAGCACATAGTGAGCTAGAATCGAAACGATGGCTAAAATGCAGAAATGCTTTTTTTGTGCGAGGACTTTGAGACTTCTAATGTACCCCTTTGCAATTTTTTATATCCGACCCTGCGTATTTGTTAGCAAGGATTATTGTAGGCTAGAACACGAATGTTTCGGTAAAAACAGAAAAACTTATCGCGTCTTTTTTGTGAGTAAACTTACGAGCAACCGAATGTCTGAGAAATATATTGTAAAATGAAGCGCGCCTTATTAGTCCTCACCGTGAGTTTCCGTTGATAACTGTTTCATCGCAATTGATCCTTAGGGTAATTTTAATTTCAGCAGTAAGGCGTACTAATTTAAAGCAGGAGTATCCAACTCGCAAGCGGCCTTTTCACCTATTTCGTGCGGCCAAGCAGTTCATTCTTTCTTTCGTGTACTATTTTTAATCCCTAATTTTGATGACTGTCGCGGAAAAACCGTGAATTTCGATTAAAACTAATTTTAAACGTGGATCAAAATACTCACTTTACATATTCTAGCTATAAAACTATTGCAGAAACGGACTTCTACTGCTTGTTAATATTCAATTTTTTGATATTTTTCAGTTTATCAAGCCTCAATAATTAGCAAACAAATTAACTACGAAGAAGGAAAGAGAGAGAGACCGATGCAGGAATAAATGAATTAGAGTGAAGGGAAATGATCGCCTGAATTCTTACTCTCAGCTAATAGTAGAATAAACTAAAATGAATACATATAGAAAAATGCCATTAATGTGTTTCAGAAGCTTTGAAAGGGATTGATCTTAATTTCACTTTCGCATTGTCTCAATAATACTGAATATGTCTTGGAATTAGGATACCAATTCGGAAAAGAACTTCTAATTTGATTCAGACGCAGTGATGACCCTTTCTCGTCTGTGTCCATTCTCAAGGGATTTTCACTACATGAGAATACAGTTTAAATCATTTGTTATCCGTCTTCTCTTTGCTTCGCTCATCTTTTCTCCGTTTCCCGAACTGACAAACACTTGCACACGATCTAAAGCCACAGCTTAGTTTTTATACTTTTCGATTTCCCGTTCGTCTTCTATGTAATTCACTTCTGACAAGAAATAAGATTAACTTAAAGAAATAAACAAGCTATTTATATCAATTATAATCATAGTTTACTATCTTCTTCTTCTTCCTGCCAATCAGTTACTAATAAAAGTCAAATACGACATGATTAAGAGAAAGAAAGGCATCTTTGATAGTAAATTTTACATCGGAATTGCCAACATTTAATAATAAGCATACATGAAAGGCGAATTGCAAAAGCTGAAAATTAAAACGCATTTAAGAATAAGATCTGTAGAAGAACATTAACGACCGTTTGACATCCGGTATAGAAATCCCATTTTACAATATATCATTATAGTTTTAAAGTATTTTATCAAAAAATTGGAAAATGAGCCGTAAGAATATTTCAGTTTTTGAGAAATACAATTATTTTTCAAAAGTAAATTTTCTGTTTTCCTTTTAGTAGAAAATAAAGTACAATATTTTGGCCATCTTCCCTAACCCTAGGCTGACATGCCTAGTGAAGAAAATTGCACGTAAACAAAATGTACTGAGCAGAGAAATAATCTTTTAAAAATAAAAAGTTATTTATATTTTCTTTGAAAACCCATCGAAGTACCGAATGAGCATAGCATACATATTTCATACCACTTAGTTTTAGCTTTTCCTCCCACAAATATTGAAATTTTCTCCTCTCTTAGAGTAACTGTTTGTATTATTAATATTACCATTATTTTCTGTCAAACATACGTATAGTTTCCAAATGAAATATAAAATTCTGGGTAAGTCCTCACACTCGGAATCAATCCGGTGAGGAATCTATCCTCTTCTCTAGGTAGGCACAGTTTCCATCCTAATCAATCTACATATCTGAAAACAGTAAGTCCGTCCGCAAACTCTAGATATTCGTTTAAGACAGAGCATCACCCATGCATATTCTTGAACTGATATGCCAAGATATTTCCTAGTACACTACAATAGATCACAGGATAACAATAAACCGAATTTGCCTAATTTTAATTTAAAAAGCAATAGCTCGCTCCATATCCGTAACTATCACAACGTGCATTTATCAAAGCTCCTGACGTAAGAAAGGCAACAAAAGGTAGAGAAAGGTTCGAATGTCTACTGCTATCTTCGGCATGAGGTCTCTAAACCTCGACCCTAAAGATGGCACCAGAGGAAGGTGCCGAAATGATGGACTTCGAAGCAGTGGCCCAGCTGACAGCCCGAGAGATTTCCGCATCAGTTACGCCGTGAAAACACAACATTATTCTTAAAAAATGTTTACTTTACGAATTCTGCACATAAATTGAGGGAGGGCCCAACTAAAATTATCGAAACATTGGTGAATGACATACAATCGAAAAACATGGTTGAATTTTCTTTAAGAGAACGGCAGATTGTGACGTCGGAATCATCTGCAGGTTATTTTCATCAGATCGACGCCGAGACGCAGATACAGGTATGCAGTTTGTCTTATAAAAGATTTTTGTTTCTCGGGCCAACTTTCCCGTGAGGTGTTATTCTTTCTCTTCGGTATTTCGATGGCCGTTCGAGCGGTAGCATATCTGCGTTTGGGAGACAAAATATAGAAGCGAAAGACACTTTGGGAGTCATCAAGCAGCATCTGCCCATCCTTAATCAACTCCGACTTCAGACGGAGGAAGAAAAAAACTCCCCTAAACTATAATAATATACGTCTTTGAAGGGGAATAATGCGATTAAAGGGTCGATTTTTCTTTATTTTTAACCTAAATTTGGCTTCGATTTCGATTAGAGTGGATTCGGATAACTCATAATAGCCAAATTTCTAGGATTCCGATGTTGAATTTACCGCAAGAACTTAACATAAGGGACATTAACACTTCGCGACGTTGAAATAACTTTCAGATTTACTGACTTATGACGCTTGAGAATCAAATTTCAAGGATTGATTTACAAAAACAAACATGCGGGTATCATTGCAGCTCAAATGAGTTTTCTTCGATTTTTTATTACTTCTTTGATTACAGGTCTAGACTTTCTATGTCCTGGGACCAAATGTATTCATTTACATTCACCATCTGTAGCAAAACTGATAATTTACGCTTCTTTGATATTAAAGATAGCACGATTTTCAACTTTAAAACTGGGATTCAAAATGTATGTTTCCCAAGAATTTTTTGGGCTTCTCGATTTAGATCTTTAAAACTTTCATATTGTGCCTTCACACGGAAATGCGCCCTGGGCACGTGTCATTTTTGCCCTTAGGCCCTGTACAACAGCAATATATAACAACATACACACGTAACACCAATAACTTTTCAAATTGCAGCTTTATGAGCAATGAAGTAAGGATACGTGCTTTCACGAAAAAAGGGTAATGTGTCTCGAAAGGATTCGAGTATAATTGTATTTGCCATTCAGAGATAATTATTTGCCTATTCAGTCTGTATGTTATTGATTTCACGTCTACATTGAAAGTGGAATTAATTTTCGCAAGATCTTAGAAACTTCGACTTGAGAGATAATATACGGTCCTCAAAGGCCTCTATATTTTTTCAATCTAATAATACCTACATTATAAAGAAAAAATATAATTGCGGGTAAAGTAAAGCAAAATCATATCGCAGCATCTCTTTGAGGGATATGGCCAAGCCAGGCGGCATTTACAGTGGTTGACACACGGTCAGCGCATCGACGCAACGCATGGTCATCCCACGCAGCCGTATTTGGCTTTTCTGGGCCCGACTCGCTACCTCTTACTTCAGGTAGCGGGTTCATCATCATGCTGGGTGAGCACCGATAAATGTTGGCCCTCACCAACACCAAACCCGGGACCGTTTTCACCGAAGGCGAACGCGCTACCCACTTGGTTGTCAGGTGGTCTTTCACTGTGGGTGCAATAATAAAATAATAACATGCAAATGAACTTTTAAAATAGAACTCATACTTTAATACCTCTAAATTGAGACTCAAGGAATGTAAATAACTTTCTATTGATCTCAGAAGAGCTACTCATTAAGCATTATTTTAAGTGCAAAAGCATTACATATATGCAGTAATCTGGATTTTAAAAGAACTATTTCTCGGTGAATAATACGACAAAAATCCTCTCGGGTTCTCATCCGGGTAAGTTCATGGAATACAGAAGTATAGGCCCACCTACCTCAGTGGTTGTGTAAACCGGAACGTCGGTATTCCTTGAACTTACCCGGCTGAAAACCCAACATGATTTTCCTCGATGTATTAGATATCTGACTTGGGGAGTGAGCTTTAAAGTAAGAAGTACTGAAGGATAGAAACTTCCGCATGTTTTTCACACACCTTTTATCTTTGCGGGTGTTTGCCTGCAGTGGAAACATTTGTCTGTGATCAAAATATCATAGCTTTCTTCTTCACGAAACCTTTCTTTCTTTCCTACTTTTATTTTTATTTTCGCCGGATTAGTTAAAAATCTGTGTATATTCTAGTTTAAAATCTTATACTATGTATTCATACGAGTATTTTGTACAAACCAAATTCTGACAAGGATTAAATGGAAGATGGGACTCTCTAGTCCCAATTTTGCCCAATAAAGATGTTTTATTGTGTACTGCATTTTAAAACTAAAATAGAACCGTGGTCGTCACATGGTAATCATCTGGTGATTGTAGGAAGAAAATAGGGAATCTATTGATGGGGAAATGGACTAGAGAAAGAATGAAACGAATAAAAGGACGAGAATGTCAGAGGAAAGGGGGCGAAAATGACGGCTTGACAGAAATAGATGAATATATTGAAAGATTCCTGGTTAACGTTTGGGAATCCAAAATAGGGATACTCTGATTTTATTAGCGTTTATATTGTGCCGTGAAATAATTGATAATGCTTAAAAATCCATAATTTTCAGCGATTTTTAAAATTACGGCTTAGAAAATAAAATAGGTGACTGAATGATAAGTTTTAATTCGTTAACATTGGAATCTACATTTGCTGTTTAAAGATGCAACGCCAAGTCTGAAAGAGATGTGCGTAATTATGAAGAGTTGAATGTTCGGTCCCATTATCACTTTCCACACAATACTCTAGGCAATAATAGAAGATAAATCTGCGTTGGTATTCTTCACCTTGCACAGGTAGCCTATATATGTAAAGACATAATAATGTATACCTACATGTTTTACGATGGTATTGAATATTGTGCAAATCCTCTCTTGTTTGACTATGGAAATTTCGGGTACCTGAACGTGAAAAAAAGATCACTTTATTTTGCGTTACTTTTTCGATAATACGGTCTTAATAATAGGGTGAATAATATTAATTCTTTTACGTTAATTCTAACACGAATACTGTCCACGAACAAATGTCTTCAAAACCTTGAACTTATGACTGATCGAAAAAAAACAAATGTATTTGGAGTTGAATTTCAATGAAGTTATGGTTGTTGTTGAATGGTTATCGTCTCAGAGGCGAGCGAAACGATAAGTTGTCGAATGGAACAGATGTTCAGAGTAAAAGACGAGCTGCTTCGAATAGAAATGCCCAAATTGAATGTCAAAGAACGCTCTTAAATAAGATATCTTAGCCAAAACACCATGTTGAGACCTACGCAAACTCATAAACTTAACTAAGAAGGTTTGTTTCATCATCATCTACGTTATTTGATTAGGGAAATTCCGAGACCTGTATGCGACTAAATTATAACTTCGGTTCGTCGCTTACACTTGCTACATATTATTTATATATACTTCAGCTTTTGTAGCCAATGCGATGTAAAATAAATAATGTTTATAACATGTCTTATGCGTATTATATAGAATGGAGATGTGGTTTACTTATCTGTATTAAATTACAGTACGCTTATCTTTGCCCTTAGCGTTGGCAACGATCAGTGTTAGTAAAAATTTAGCTAATAGAATCTTAATCTTCTAATCGTAGATAACTTCATTTAGTGGTTTTATCGTTAAATCCAGCGACTTTTTCTTTCTTTAGCAAACTATTTTCTGTTTTAGCGGCATCTCCTACTTTATGGAGCATGTTCTATGACGTTGACTCACACATAAGTACTAATAACAAAACTTTTAACTTCTTTTAAATAAAAATATGATTACTTTCAGTTAATAAAAGGCATAATAATGATACAAAACATGTAATTCGTTTAATTTCTGAACTCATACTCCATTTATAGAAGCGAATTTTATTTTTTATCTACAATTTAGCGATATTTTTAGTGACTTTTTAGTTGCTTTTCAGGTTACATCGAGCCAATAAAAAAATGGCGTAAATGATTCTAATTTCATGTTAATGTTTATCGTATATTTATTTTTTTATTTTCTGTGTGTTATGTATTTTTAGCGTTGTATTTCTTTTCTTCATACTATGATTTTGTCGGTGATTTACGGTAACGTGGCTTTTTTGCTCATCTGCGTTTTATTAATTGATTAATTCTGGCGATGTTTGGTGGGACCTATTCATATTCAGTTCAATAAAATATCTTAAATTTACGTAGTCAGTTTTGCTTTTAATGAACCTAAAAAGGATTAATTTTGCCAGAAAATCGATTTTCTTCTATAATATTATATCTTTGAAAATATTGCAACTGAGTACATACAAGGTTTAGTGAAAGAGTATTCTAGGAACTAAACTCGCATGATAAAGAGTCGAAATATATTTTCGCGTAATCTGTATCCGAAAAAGTTTATGAGGAATTATTTGCTGAAGGCGGGAGGGATCGGAGAAGAGCTAAATCAATGTCGTTCACCCGAGAACTTTTGAAAATTATAATGATATGTAATAAAAAAATTGGTATATATGCAGTGCTTAAGGCTGGGGGTTTTCCAAAATTCGTCAGCATTATTTTTATATATGTTGAATAACTTTCCTTGTTACACGAAGAGGCTTCTTCGGAAGCTAAACCAGTCGCGTTGAAATCAATTCTGTGAAGGACTACGTTTTTATCTTTCATACTATGGCTTTCCACCGAGCCCCGCCTTCTCAAATTGATTTCTTTAAGAACGTTATCCGTTCCTCCTCGTCAAGCATGACGGAGCTTTTAAGCAATAAATATCGATGCATTAGTAAGGAAAAATTCTTATTTTCTCACTTTTAACCTCATACGGGTCAAATTTCCCGTTTATTCGTACGGGAAAATTCTTGAGCTAGAATTTAACGACACCACTGGTCGTCAAGGCGACGGAATATTGTAAACGCAACATTTTAGTGTGTGTTATAAAAATTTTCGCAATTTATAATCGATAAAATATTCCTCTACCAAAGGAGTATTTTTATTCAATTATCCATCTTATGATACTTGGCTCGAATTCGTAGAAACATTATTTTCAATTTAATTTTCTAAAACAATAAAGACTGCAATAAATAGACATTTTCCTTCATTCCCTAGGAACAAATTCGGGTTAATACTGAAACTATTAGGTCTATAGAGGCAGTAAAGCGTCGCATAAACGTCTTAATTGGGAATAGACATACATGATGACAGAAAACATTTGTAAAATATAAATACTGTGCATAAAACCCTTACGTAAGAGAACACAGAGTGATTTCACTAAAGTGATATTCTGAAGAGGTGAGCATGAATATGATACCTATATTTGCTAAATGAGTTTTTTCGAATGTTTCGTGGGTTTTGGAATGGTGATTTGTTTCGCTTTTCCTCGATAAATAATGCAAGTTTGATTCTAGCTCCCAAATGTTCGCAAAAGAGGGAATCACAAAGCGAAGTGCCTTCCTGTACTATTTGACACATATTTTCAGCGCTTTTCCATGAATGACCCGATGACACAACTTCCTGTTGCATTTCTTCAGCTCTTTGTGCTCCACTGAACCCAAAGGAATATCAACGCAGTGCGGAATATCTTTCCTTGCATGTCAAGAAATGCAATTATAATGATGTAACTGTTTCAACTGCAATGCTTGTAGTTTTTTCCATGAACTTTTCTATCATTCTACTTAGAATCGAATCAGATATCTAGTTAGATATTAGAGTACGGAAGTGTATATCCTTCCCTCTTTAGGCCAATGCCAGGCAATTAAAATCAAAATTAAAAATTAAGTTATACTACCCTCTAGCTTTACCACCTAGTCAGATATCAAATTAGCAATGTATTTACAAAAAAATAAGTGATAAATAAATAGAGTGAGCAGCAACCAGTGAGATCTCAGAGAAAATCAGCTTAATAAGTAGTGGGTAAATTTAAGAGAACGATGAGGGTGACGCGAATGTGAAAAAAATTTAAAGTAGGGACATACAAAAAAGAGAATACGAGTAAATATGTTGGTTGTGAATGTCAAATCGCTTCTACTAGATACGGTTGTGAATAAGTAAAAAAATATATCAAGAAATCGACATTCGAAGAAAACATATCCTCGCCACGAAATTAGCCATAGAAAGCTAAGAACCGATATCGTAAAATATTTGGATCTCTTATGTAGTTCTGTCCAAAAACTTAAATTTTTTCAGAGTAAATTTGATAAATATTATGTATAAAACGCTCTGACAAGAATTTTCCTGAAGGAAGACTGGGGTTGCTTGTGAGGATGATGCACGGAGATGATTTTTCATTCAAGCAGCTGAAGATAAGGATTTTCTCTAGGAATTCTCCTTTGCATGCACTCCAAAAAACAGCAGAACCAAGCTGATGATATGACACATATATACGTATGAACAGACTTCCGCCAGACGCAGGGCCCAATAACAGTTTAGCAATGATAAATATATAAATAGGAGACCTCCTTACGGATATGACCTCTGAAGAAGAACACGGGTATGCCCAAACAGGGTTCAAAAGATGCGGGAGCCTGATTGCACAATTGGGCCATGAGCCCAAACCAAAAGTGCGTCTGCGGAGACAAAGAATCAACAGAGAAACTCAAACAATGCAACATATTGAGTGGCCAAAGAGGGCATTCAATAGCAGTCCGTGAAAGCAACCCCCAGAAGCAATCAGGCGGATGTAAGATATTGAGCCGTAAGAGAAAATCTGAGATGTCATATACTCCTAAAACTTCCTCTACAGAATAACAATCGTTACAGTCCAATAAATAGCTCTTCCGATATTTAACGATATCGCATTGAAATTATTTATTTTTATCGAAATTTAATATGTTCCAGACTTAATGATGAATGATACTATTCATGTGTTTCAATAGCATTTCCTCTTAAATAAATTGATTGATTGATTGAACGAGTTGTATACTAAAGGAATAAATGTGATACTTAATAAAAAAACAAAGGGCTTAAAGGAGGCTTCTTCGCCGTATGTGGCTATACATACATTTTTGTTTTTCTACCTGCTTCCTTCTAAATTAATCGTAAATAGCATGTAATCCTAATTGTAATGTAATATTGTGTCATCTTAATTGTAATATAAACTACTAAAAATGAGGAAAAAATGTAAATACTACCTAAGCTAAGAATCTTCGTAGAATTTCTTTAACAATGAGCAGTAATTTTTAACGTTCGTGCGGAAAAATAAACTCGAAAATAACTACAACTTAGAGATTTGATTGGCTGCGAAAATATGAATAACTAAAACTAGCTCCATAAACTGTCGAATACTGACGCATTATCCTCTTTGGTTAGTGCTTATGTGTTGACGTAATAAGATTTCTTGAGCTCGTTTGGCAATTTTTCCTAGCTTGTAAAAAACTATTATTTCAATGAAATTCAATTGAATTTAATTGCGGGTGAATAATTCGATTGCGCCGCACATGATTCAAGCTTAATATGGCAATCAACCTACGATGCTTCCGTGAGCAAAGAGCTTTTTAAACCTCTCCGCCTTAATTGCACTCATTTAATGCCTATTATTCTCCTTCTCACCCCCGTCTGCCATTCATATGTATTTCGGCTTGGAGTTCGCTCGTAATTGCTGTCTTTTCGGCATCTAACGGACAATTGGTTACCAGCAAATGATTAACCGTCAGCTATTGACCGAACTATTGTCATTTGATTTGAATCGGTCGTCTAACAATTGATCAAGTAACAATGGATCGCCAACAGCTGAATGGCAGCAATTGACGAATCCTTTACTATGAGTAATTTGAAATGGATGTATTTCAGATTTAAAACTAGTTTTACACGATGTCAGACACTTCAAAAGAAAATTACGAGAAAAAATGTATTTAAAAGTTACTGATAAAATAAATAAATGTTTTAAACCACTTTTCAATTACATTATCTATCTAGCAAAACATGATATAATCTCTAAATATGCTCTAATATGCTACGTTCTTGAGAGTATCGCTCTTATTTTATGTTGCTATAATTGCATTAATAATAACAATTATTGCATGCGCAACAGATAGACTAATAGTCGAGTAGTAACTAACTATTACTATTTTACAATTATTCCAATACTAAACTATTCAATCATACAGTAACGTATACAATGCTAATTAAAATAATGCAACGTTTTTGGCTATCATTGTTTGACTATTATTTATTAGCTATATAACAAAGTATTACAATACACACATTTCCTAGCTACAAAATTACATTATTACGGTAAAAATATCTCCTAGAAATAACAATTCGATGTAACAGTACAGATGTCTTCAAGCTTTCAAAATACACCAATAAACAATGATATTGTCCCTAAAATTGTAAGACATGTTACATTAGCTATGTTTAAAAAACTTAAACATTTATAATTTCTTTCCGGAAAAAGGTTGGTACTTCATCCTCAGAATTTATGATTTTTTTCTCAAAAACAGAGAGACAATCGGTTTCGGTGAATGATCGTCAACATCAGATATGAGAAATACCGTGTTCAAAGATGGTAAAAATATAGTACTCCTGCATAGAAGTCTTAATAAGCTGATAAGATTTGAATTGACTGGTAGCTCGTCTTTAGCTCTAGTTTTGGTTCGGACTAATTCCGAAATTAGCTTCCTCTTCAATTTGGAGTACATGTTGAGTTCTGAGAGTGAAAAATTAATTTCAAAATCTCAGATAAGTTTACTCATGATTACTAAAGACGTAGTACTACGAGATGTGTGTGAAAATCCCATGATCGCAATGTCAATGACTGACAGTAATTTTCCCTAGAAGTAGAGGCTCCATTGGTTTAGCTGTTGAAAGATGTTCTCATGGATTCCATCCCTACACTTCTGCAGTTCGTCGAAATTACGAGGGGAACTTTAATATTCATCACGTCCTTAATTTATCTCAAACCATTTCGGAATCCTCCCCTCTAAACGGCCTCCCTCGCTAATCGGAGCGTGACAAATGCTCTCCAGAGGTTAGGGCAGATATATTTCGTGGGCGGCTGAAGACGGTGGGCCATTTTTTCGCGATTGAAATGCAAGCGGCGCCCAAAAATCGGATCCTTAAGCGCTCTCCAGATTGTCACTTGTTTCCCCGAGGGAATTCCGCGGCGAGGGATGACTCAGGTGACAAACAAGTTGCGCTGCGCGGACCCTCATACTAATAATATAATGACGCATGGCCGAATTGCGCGCCATCGGCATGCTCAATTAAAAAAGACGCATCATCTGCCTCCGAAGGTGATGTTCCCAACTTGGGAAATCCAATGCGTGTGAATAGAGTGCGTCCTGGAATGCCCCAGCGCCCCAAATGGCAGACGCTCAAAACAAAGGGAAAAAATGAGGCTCTCCTCTTATCCATCTCAACCTCATTCCATAATCCGATTCTTCCTCATCTATTCCGCATTCATTCGCGACAAAAGATTCCCTCTTTCCATTCCGACGCACGCGCACTGAGATAATAAGGCCGCGTATGCACGCATCGAGTCGGGTCCAAGATTTTGGTGGCCGACCATTTCTCTACAGATCATCGCTTTGTGTCGGAATGCTGACCAAAACAAGTACCGGGTTCATACGCGAGGTCGCTCTGAGGCAACAGTTATTGCTACCTTAATTGTTGACTTCAAAGACCTACGTTTCACCGTCCATTATTTCAACGTAACGCTATATACGTATGTAGTAAGCGTGCTACCTTAACAAAATCCACAGTTTCGGCCTCAACTTTGGGGTAGCTGTTAATGATGAGATGAGTAAAACCGACTCTTACACGTTCTCTATCTTAATCGACAAGGCTTCACAAAATAACTGCCGCTAAATTTCGCAGGATTATAAATTAATGGTTTCGACCCATACCCTAATCTTCAGGTGTGAGATGATTGGATTGTAAATAATTAAATCAGAGGAATCAAGTAGTTTGTATGTGAAGTCTAGTGTAACAATGCTCCACCAATTGGACCCCAAGACGGATAGTTGTCTCAATTGTTGACTCATTCAGCTTGCTTGTAAACAATCATGGTGCCAATTACTGTCAAATTTCAATGAACTAGAATCAACAATCATGTATTATTCATTCCTACCAACATATTAAGTGCAATATCGATGGAAAGCCTTAATTTTCTACCAAATGCAACTTGTTCAGGCATCTTTTACTTACTTTCCATAAAAAGTAGCACGTTTTCGATCTGCTCATTTTGCAGCTTATGAGAAGTGAGATCCCTTTGCATCCTTAGGGTATCATTTGGTCACGAGCTGAACCAAGGCCTTTTCAAAGAAATCGTAAAATGAAAACAAACGAAATACTACTCCTTCTTGATGACGTGATCGATTATTCGCGATAGCTACCAGTGTTCACCGATTGCCCACTCATCTCTTCCTTGGACCATCGACGCTTCATTTCTCATTTGGTTTACACTCCGTAATCGATTTAAAAAATTAAGATTCATAAATCTGAAGTACCTGAACCCCCGAATTACTTCGTATTTTACTCTCTCTCGTTTAGCACTCTCGTATATGATCTTTGGAATCTTTTGCGTGATGATGATGCTGTTAGCAAAATCGGTAATTGAATATGGAAGATAGCAAGAAGTATTTTGCAGATTTCAGAGATGTAAGTAACGTTTAGGCTAATTGAAGAGATGCAAAGGGCGAGAAAAATTAAAATTGAAACATTTACGAATTATTTCTGGGTCATTGATTGTTAGGTCAATCGCTTCTAATCCTTTCATATTAAGGAGGTAAGAGGAATTTTGAAAATTACATATCTTAGCAAAAGGCATTAAATATTAAATTAAATATCTTACTTTTTATCGTGACCACAATAAGAGGAACTATATTATATATTTATAAATGTACCCATGAATTATTATCAATCGCAATAATCTCTATCGAGAAAAGCTTTTTATTTTCATCGTTTATTCCCAATACTTCATACTTAACGATATTTACATTAAGCTTTTCCTTCAGACATTCCCATATTATTTTTTGTACACTCGATGTAAAGCACATACGTACATACATTAATATACTTTGGGAGGGGAATTCTTCCGGAGAAATAAGAAGTAAGGAGTTACTTAATTCAAACCGCAAATGAATGTCCTAAAATTGCCGCCGCTAAACGTAATCAATCGAACATTACGAAAGGGAGCAGCGTTTTTCCCTCGGTTTCCCATGAAGATGTGGTGTGTGTCCCTCACTCAGGTGTGACTGTGGATCGCAAGCGTGACCGTGCCGGAAGTAGGAGGTTACGAGACAGGAAGGAAAAAAGCCCTCTGAATGCTTGATTTTCCAAACACCGAAAAAAAACTATATTCAAATGAGCAGTTGATTTTGTGGGGAAATTTTCTTCGTTTGGAGAAATACCTTCTAAGACTCGGAGGGTTTCTCAATCATCCTATTTTGTGGAGAATTGATTTTGAAAGATTTTATGTCACATTTGAAAAGAAACTAGCATTTACTATTGCAGCTATTTATAGTGTTCAGCTACCGTCTGTAATGTATAATGTATATCTTGGTCTGTACTAATATTTGTGACAGTTATATTTCAATTCGTTAATAAACAGGTATGTTCTTTATCACATAGAATGTGTTTTTCTGTTGCCTCATTAATACGGACACTCGTAACTTCCTTTTAAGCAAATATCTAAATCATATTGTTAATGATAGACCATTTCATAAGACACATAATTAAATTCACCACTCTTCGCAAGTTAAGAAATAAAGTCCATCCAAGTTATCATCAGGGATTGTTACTTGTTAAATTATTTAAGTAACCTCCATTCAGTCAATTAGCCAGTTTACACAGAAAAATTTAACACGACCAGTAACAATAGGTAAATAAAATATAGAGTTTCTTTACAGAAACATGAACTATGGGAATCCTGTTTACATTAAAGTCTAATTAGCCTTTAAAAGAGGCATTCTCTTCTTAGTCTCTCTCCTGTCTAGCAAGATTTCATTCATAGGTCATTATCGCCGTTTTCTTCAGCTTTAATTTTTAAAATGTTTCTTAATTTGTACTAAGCAGATATGAAAGGGACCTATGATGGTTGACTTTGCGCATTATGATATTCAACGGCCACGTTTGCATATATAACTATGAATGCATCATATGCAAACAAAATATGCAAATTATGGAGCAAGGTTAATTTTATACGTTTATCGATCATATAAACATGATAGTTCCACTCTTAATACTCAACCTAATTTTCTTTTACGTGCATATTTCAGGTCCTTACCAGGCTTTGCCCAAATTATAGTATTTTGCGTTAAGATAAGCATGGAAGTTGAGCACTGAGGGCCACAGTCCACTTTCTAAGTGCAAGATATTGCTCAGAGGCAATGAGGTTGCTTTGAATTCCACGTAATCCTTCGCAAATTAAAGGTTGCTTTGGCACAGGGTATTTCAGACATTATGCAAATCACATTCCAGGATAAAATGCTGGAGGAAAAGTTGACAGGAAGGACATGACACATTTTCCTCTCCGTTCGCACAGTGAATCATAGGGAGAAAGCAAGTCGAACTCTTGCGAAAACAAAATGGCAATAAAAGTTACGACGTGATCATTAATTGTATTGTAAGGAAAAGGACAAAGATTAGCTTCGGACGATTTTATTGCTAACCTCAGCAGTTACATCCGTAGAAAGGAGGTTGACCCCATTTTTGTACCTTTCTTTTTCTTATGCTGCTCCTCTTAAAAAAAAAATAACATACGAGATTCTAATGTTTCTCAATTAATAAAACTTTACAGATGCAGATCATCCTGTATCATTTGAAACCTTAGAGTTGTAATTCTTAACCTCTTATGGTGATAGTATAATTTCTTTGACTTTGTTCTACGACCCCTAGATTCGATTATCTAAATCATATTCTCACGAGAGATTGAAAAATGTTCTGTCTGCACCTTAAGTATATCAGCCAATTTTTAAAGACCATTCTGTATCAGAGTAAGTAAGAAATCACATATCTATAGATAGTTTTCTTTTTAAATTATACCAGAGGTGTCCTAAATTTGTCTCCCTGTGGGCCGTATTAACTTCTTAAGAGATTTCACTAGCCGCTGATAATGTATGTATCCTCATGTGGTTTAAATTAATAATGATTCATCCAACATCATTAGTTTATTATTTTCATTCTATAATGTCTTTCCACGAAGCCACGCCTTCCAATATCGAATTTATTCTCATTGATATGTAAAGTGAGCATAGTGGCTGATTTTTTAGGGTAATTCCAAACAGTATTGGCCTTTTCCCATATTTAGCCATAATGGTCATAATCAAAAAAGCACTTCAAAAATTCACATAAAGCCTTCAGGAAAGAATAAACTAGAGTGACCGCACGGAAATTGTTAGAGGACTGTGAGTTGGATATCATTAAATTATATTGCTAACGATTTTCAATCTCTGATAACGACTCAATATCATATTTTTGATTCGAGTTATGGAATGGAAATATTTTACATGCATCACTGGTGTAATAAATTCCAAAATCTTGCATTACATATAATAGTGTGCGTTGCAGTTACGTAGTAAACGACTGAATTTCATCGAAACAGAGAAAAGCCTCCGAAGAAAACATGCCGTATTCTTATGGGTGATACTCTGGTCAAGATTTAGACTACCTACTGTAAGACATTCTCTCGATATTTGATGGCGAGAATCAAAAAAAAGTATTTTATGAAGTTTTTCTAAATATTAGTCTGATGATTTACAAAAATAAAAATGAAAAAGCACTCCGATGAAATTACTGATAACAAAAGGTCAACCATTTACATGGTTTTGGATTAATTTCTTATAGAAGCAATTACCTCCCATTACAATACTGGAAAGGTTATGGATTGAAGTAAATTCGGTATTTAAACTTCAGAGAATAATGAGAAGATATTAATATGAATATTCATTATAAATATATGGAAGCAAAACATGGTAAAATATTGGAATGAAAGTTATGAATGTTTTCAAATGAAGGTTAATATCCATGATAAAATCAGAGAGATGAATTTAACTTTCGCAGCAAAACTCATTTCATGCGATTTCCTTAGTCGAGACCAAAATTCATCATCAGCGGGTATGAATTTTCTCAGAGTAGTTTCAGATTACCGAAGATAACGTTAGAAAAGAAACGAACCTACAGTAGCAATAGCTTCGATTTACGTCTATACTTAGATCTGCACAGATTGAAAGGTTAATCTGTGAGATACTGTATCCTTGCTTTTTGTAACTCAGTCATTTCTTATATTCATTGTCCTATAGATTTCATGCCGGCTTCAGAGAGGATTTTTATCTCGGCTTGTTTTTACATGACAGCAAACGGAAAACATTGGGTCACTAAGAGAGTTCCACTATGCAGTGTCTCTGCTCAGAGTACTTGATTCCACACCTGGCTAACAGTAAGTTCATTAAGGAATAGACGATCATCGAGATGGTAATTAGTGATCTAATTATCTTTGATTATATCAATGCTATAAATTTATGATGCTTTTACGAATAGTTTCATTGTCTTAGAATGCAAAAATGAGAATAAAATATTCAAGTTGATAATAAAAATTTCCTAAATAAATCTGATATGATCAAGCTCGACTTTGTGGAAGGGAGCCATACTAAATAAGGTACGAACACTTAGTAAGAAGCAAATTAAGGGGACGTACTATCTCCCTGTACATCTTTCTCATATCTTACTAATATTACAATTGAATTCTGCTTTGAAGATGCAGAACCTGATAGCAGTGGAATATATAAGTATCAATACAGTTGTTTTTCATGATTCATAAATTTTTTAATCGAATAAAAATGAATAAATGTAAAAATATATGTTATTTTTCAGAGATATTATTGGTGGCAATAATAAATAAAATAATGGTGATTGGTGATGAATTTAAATGCGCGCAATAATTTATAACGAATGAAATATCAAATGTATTATGTACGAAGCTTTTTTAGCATTCATTAATTAGACTTTTGAAAATATAATAATTTAAGTTTATAGAATAAATTGATAATATAAAATTGTACATCTTTACTCTTTAATTATTTTAGCTTATCACTCTAATAAACCGCCCAATTCTTTTCCATTCATAAAAAGTTTCAATATATAGCCCTAAAATGCTTTCCTCGGGTGTAATATTATGAATTGCTTGAATGAGTAAACGTCACTTACAGTTCTTAACTGAGGCAGTCTCGGTTTCGTAGAAACACCCAAAGATCGTTGTGAACATGTTTCTAAGAAAATTGGCTATAACTGTTGAAATCGGAGAAGACAGGATCGTTAATAGCAATAAAGAGTGGCAATAATTTAGTGCTAAAATGGAATGATTTGCAGAACGGTATACTTCGTGGAAATGCAAATATTAGATTCTTCTCTCTCCTCCGCACTCATTGTTCTCGATATTTTCGGCGTTTCCATTAACACATAAAGACCGGAAGAGAATGGGATATTGACGGTTTACTTTCCTAACGAACGTGGAATTATTCAAAAGTGGTGTGACCGCTTTAACGCTACAGCGAAGTTCGGCTTATAACTATGGACATTTGGCACAAGCAATAAAATATGCCACGATTCCGTGAAAATTTGGTGGAAGGACCGGATTTTAATCGCTTATGATGAAATACGATTTCAGTCATGGATTTTCTTGGTCATTTTAATGTTTAGGAACTTCTGTGATATTTGCGTGGCCTCTTCTTAAATATGACTGTAGTAGCTTTTCAAATGTATGATCATAAATAATAAAAATAAAAATAATGTAAATTGTTGAAGATTTTATTTATGTAATAGATTTGTTATTAATTATGTAACTGTTTGATTTATAGCAGATGAAGTATAATTTATAACATGAAGTCCACCTTCTATTGTCAATATGCTAGCAGGGAAGCTCAAACTTTATAGCAAGAATAAAATAAATAATTCGGTCCTGTTTAAATATATCTGTTTTCTTGTTATTTTACTGTAATTTATTTGTTTTATAATTGTCATAGTATCCAATGTAAGCAACAAACGATCTTGTTGTGCTGTCCGACAATAAATAAATAAAATAAATAAACAGATCTCCATGGAATCCAATCAAGGGAGCATTCAGGTGTGTCCATACGTTTAAACGACCATAGAAAATGTTTGCGATTAACAAACAGACTTATAATTTAAGAACTGAGGAACCTTCTGCTGCAATTTTTTGATTGATTACCGATAGAACTCATATACTGATATTCAATTAACATTTTTCTGTTACTAAATTACTCAGTTATCTTATAAGTTTTAATAACTCAGGAGAATTTCATTATTAATAGGGTGCAAAGTAACCCATCCCATTAAAGCTGTTGAAAATTCAGCCTCATATCTTCAGAGCTGTTTACAAGTTCACATTTTCTTATGCGTTCTGCAACGATGATTTTTTTTAAGAACAAAATCTACCTCTATCAGAATCTATTACCAGTATGTGGGATGCTCACAATATATTTAATATTTGAAAATTTCAAGAAGGAAAATATCAAAGGAAAGCTGCGAATGCATTAAGAGGGGGCAGTAAAGAGGGCAGCGCAACGGAAATGCTGGAAATCCTAGGCTGGGAATCATTGGAAAAAGGAGGGTCAATGGTCTGCTAAGCATATTTCAGGTCAAATCCGCTGGCGAAGCATGGATGGAGCTAAAATGCAGAATAGAAGAGTTGGCAGAGAGGGAAGAGAAGCTAAAGCTAAAGAATTAAAGGACGGACATCGTTCAGAACTGGTTTATAATGGAAAATCGCAAAATCCATGTTGAACGAAATTAGCCTCAAACCCTTACAGATGATATCTCAGTATCTCAACAACTAGAGTTCAGAGCAAGATGTATAATATTTCTATGAGTGAATTTACATTTCAAGGATGAAGATAAGATTTTAGAGGTAAAGTGATACGAAATACTTACTACAGAGAATGTCTAAATTAGCTCATCTATATCTATGTATATACCCTGCAAGCCGACTTTCTGCGTGTGGCAGGGGGTGCATGCACCATGAGTCTACCTACCTAATATCGTTCATGGAAAAAATTGCTTCTTGAAACGGCTTGTTCAAGCATCTATTTTCCTGATTTTAGTATCAAAATGGGACTTAACTGGGAGGACGCATAGTATCGGCTACCCCTCGGGTCGAAGGCCTAATCTAGGAGGCGGCAGACGAAAAAGAATTATATCTCATCTTTCTTCCTTAATAAAGTTTTACTGGATTTATGGCATCAATTCAACTTCAGAAAATTGTCATACAGTAATTTGGTGGATAATTTCATCATTGTTTTTAATTATTTTAAATCTTTCTTCAGCTATGGCCTTACAGATATTAATTTTCATAGATTTTCATATTTGGGGGTGGTAT
Source organism: Ladona fulva (assembly GCA_000376725.2). Lineage (NCBI taxonomy): Eukaryota > Metazoa > Arthropoda > Insecta > Odonata > Libellulidae > Ladona > Ladona fulva. The sequence goes on along the minus strand of KZ308219.1, from coordinate 1,865,312 downwards.
GTATCCAAGGGGGCATGAAAAAGTTTGGGAAATACTGGTTTAAATCTTCTATCTTCTTGCGATTCCCATCCTGAGCATTTGAGCGATATCCACAGAGTATACGCAAGAAAAGAAATTATTGAATTAATTATATGATAAATAATGCATGTATATGTATTTAATACATTAAAATTTTTTCATTATGGCTTAAATTATAAAATTATCAACATATAATAAGCTAAAATTTATTTTATAAGCCCCCACAGCAAGTATCATAGATAATTATTTGAGAAATGTGTGGCAAGATTAACTCCGCTTGCTACAAATGTTTTATGACGGGCTTTGAACGGCTTTGACAGGCCACCTTACTTGCGCGTATTCCAAATAGTAATTGGACTAGTAATCCAACTGTTACATATGTGTGAAATAATAATAAATAATAATAATAATAAAATAAAATATTACAAATAGAAAAACTTTTTCCCTATAAAATGAATATGGTCTAGCAGTCGGTTCTAGTATAATAGAAATATCATCTGACGTTAGTCAAAATCGCCGCAAGGTTTGTAATTATATTACAAGCACTACAACTGATCCTGTACTTCAGCTTTCACCTTTAGCCTTGCTTGCATTAAATTGTCCATTTCCTTCAGCTGAAGTACAGTTTTTAGTATATTGCGGTGGGCTTTGAAATCTGAAGGGTCGAGAAACTATCTAAGAAATGTCAACGCTTTGAAAACCGAAGAGGTGAGTAGGGATCGACAGCAGTAAGAGTCTGCTTGCTGTTAAAAGATCGGTTTTAGTGTGGTTTGACTTTTAAGGATTCAGGTCGCATTGTTCTTGATTGTATCCGGTGTTATTAATCACCAGCCTAGGCATAGCTCTCGCGATGACTATGGAGAATTTGGCATAACCCAGAGTGCGTCAGTCGTGAGACATTGCTTTTATTGCATTCTCTTCCTGCAAATGAAGAGGAAAATATGTGACTAAATGATAGCTGTTCAACCCTCTTGCTAGTAGTGTTGGCGTTAGTGATACCATTTATGTGTTGGGTTTTTCGACACCCCACTGCGTAATCATGATTATACTATCTACATATACGTGCAAGTTGAATATGATTATGATTACTCATTGTCAGCAATTGCGTCAGCAAGAATCAAACGATGTGCTGCTTAAAAAACAATAAAGAGCAACGAAGAATAAAGCCATAAATGTCTGTTATTGTTTTATGTTATTGTGCTCTAAATAATTGAGTAAAGACAGAAAATCATGGACCCCGAATACGTTTATTTAATTAAAATTTAAACCGCAGAGTCACGTTCGGTAGAAATCACTCAGAATAGGGTTATATCGCGGTAAAAACGTCTTGTAGAAAATATGGAGGATATAATTGGTATCCCATTACGAAAACATTGAGGTGTGATACATTTATCGGACAAATTTGTGCAAAAATCTACTGAAAATATATATTAATCAACTATTTAAAAATTTAAAGCAAATACATTTTAACGGGGAATTTTAATTGCGTAATCATCCATTTTAATGTTTCTGTTTGACACCGACGTTTCGGGGTATTATAGTTGATTGCTGCAGAGACAACAGCCAAAACGTCGTAGTTTACCGAAACATCAACCCGATTGATAACCTGAGGAAATGTTCGTCATATAGTATGCCAAGTAAACACTAATTCTTTCTTATACATATTTAGCTTCTTTTGAATAAAAAATCAGGCGTTGTCGCAAAAAATACATTTAACTATTTTTCACCAATTTAAATAAGATGAGGAAAATACCTCCCCACTGCATGGCGAATCATGTAACAAAATGACAGATGTAATTATCATAATATATGTTTCGGGTAGTCAGACCATGTTTTAAATATGTCAATATATAGCATAAAAATCAAAATTTCGTAAGATAGAAAATTTACAATCGTTTCTCATTAATTCCACCAATTATCCTTCCAGTTTCAGGTTGACAAATGACCGTGAATTTGTGTGATTTATCAATTTCTCTTCTCGTATTTATCGATTAAATAAAGAGCATTTTTGGCAGAGAACAACTTGCGTAGCTCATGAATTTAAAATTAGCTCGAACAATTCATAATGATTCAAAGTAATAAATTTGGTTTCATTCTTACAATCTCGGTTATTTATTCCCGAAGTGTTGGCATTGGGGATTTTGATTAGTGAGAGCCATTTGGCTACAAAATTATAAATTGTCTGTATAAATTTAATGTAATTTTATATTATATCCAACAAGCTTTTCTATTTGACTTAGCTGATAAAATCATAGGAAAGGAAATTAATGTCACTTGAAGAAAAATATTCTGGTTTTGACAATTGCAAGTTGAGCCGCTTGGGCGGACTCCCAATACGTTTTTTAAATACCGCCAAACCGATTTTCCCATCTGTTTACGTTTCTTGAGAGATTTGAAATCCATTAGCTTCACTTTTCATAATCACCTTTAAGGTATTGCTCAGTTTGAATGATATAGTCACATAACGACATTCTTTTGGCATTTTAACTAAAAAACCATACATTTGCAAACTAATATTTATATCACAATAATGTAGACGAGTTTACCTTACCAATTCTTAAGGCTGAATTTAAGAAATCGACTTTTATATGAGTATTAAATTTTCAGGGACGAAAGTCCTGTCTAATTTGGATCGAAATTTTAATTAACAAAAGCCTAAGTTATGTATGAACCATTACAGAACAAAAATAAGAAGATTAATGGTGATTTACATATAATTGTGTGCACCACACACATTATGCTGTTACCAAGGCAAAACCTCCGATCATAGCAACAACGTGTGGCGATATGTTCCCCGTCAGTGTAACTAAAACTTATCTTCAACTCTTCCTGCTCTATCTAGATTCGTTAACAGAAAAGTGTCCACAATTTGGCTGCCCCAAAGAGTCGGTCATATTGTATGTACATGTAATGATAAGCTATATTTGGCTGCTCACTTGTTAAAACACACGAAAATCTAGGGTTTGACTTTTTGTAAGGTACGTAAAAAATTCTGAAATTTCTGGTTACAAATTTGGGGTTCGCTTTCGACTCATATCGAATATTAAATGGGTATATTGGGCAATTTTTTTGCTTGCTAGCAATACACTTCCCCGTTGCTCATAATAATATTATTCCTCAAAAATATAGAAAATATTAGAGGAAGCTATGACGGGTACACAGTTTTTGTAATGTAATTCTGAGTTCTGGAGTAATCAGGTGATTTTAAACTTATATAAGATGCTTACTTTTAATGCTGAAACTCCTTGTTTATCATCTCCTGAGAGATTCACGCCTCGCTTCGAGCTAAAGATTCCCGAAGAATAATAAAATTTTACCAAATGTACTGAGAATTAAAATCCGTTTAAATATTCCTCACTATTGCCATTTAAATATTCCCTACTATCGTATACATTGGATTTTTAAGTAAAATATTTTTATGAATGCATAGTTAATTGCATAAAATACGTCTAAAAGAAGTATAAACTTCACATCTTTTGGAAGTGTTTATATCAATGTAAATGCTTATTCTTTCAATATCTCTTTCCAAACGATTGAAAAATCACGATAGTAAAATAAATAAAAATATAAACTACAATTTTCCGAAAAATATGTGAAAAAAATCAGATGACCGAGAATCTCGATCAAATAATGAAATTCCCTGGTTACGTAAAATCATGTGATTTAAAAGAGCTATGCTGATCTGGAGGAAGGATTAAACTGCCATCCTCTATCCATTTAATCCCATTTCTTATTTCCTAATTAAACCATAGAGTTCGTAATTAACTCGTTTTTCTCGGATGGAAATGGGTTGTATAATCCATTCTTAATGCTTCCTCTAAATAGGCGAAATGAATATTCAATGTCATCTTCCGGTATCACATTTGAATATTCTTATTATTCGTTACGTAGACGATAATTAAAGCTGGTGAAATCGAGTTCCCTACTTACTAGGGTTCATGTTTGTGTCGTTCAATTCCCGACAACCCCTATTTCTATAGAAATGTCCTAACTTCACCCCGCATATCTTCCCCAGAGGTCTATTCGCAAAACTTAGCTATTGAACGAAATTTATATCATTAATAGTTCCATTGACAAGCGAAAAATAGATTTAAAAATAAGACAGGAAAAGAATGTTGAAATTTTTCTTTTGCATTGAATATCACGTTCTCGTATCATAAATATCATCCAGATGGCTGATTGAATCCTCAACCAGTCAACAGATAATTCCTCTCAAATGCAAACAGCTGAGGAGGGGTCGTATGAAACTTATGGTTTTATGTTATAGAGAATCATATACAGTAGATTGTAGGGGATTCACGGCAAGGGTTTAGGGAATATAAGTATAAGTTATATCGTTTTCTTTTGGTGGAAAAATATTGCTTAGATTTAAGCCAGGTGAAATCGATGTGGCAAGGCGTCATTTTTTAGGTGCTTATAGAACAGAAAAAATACTTGAAAAATGTTCCACTTGTCTGTGCTATGGCCATCCATAGAGTGACGCTTTCAAAAAGGAAAAGGTCTCTTTCCATCTATATTACAAAAAGGGCAAGGCTTCATATAATCCAAAACGGGCAAAATGCACTATAGTCTCGAGTTTTTCGAGTCCCGATTAACCGAGGTTCCGCATTATCCGATGTACATACATACGTGTGTGCTTTGCCTTTTTCACTTACACACATGTGTACTAGCGCACCGCTCAAATTATTTTAGCTGCAACTGCACTATGCCAGTTAAGCATAGACAAGCAAACGCCGGCGTGATAATTTGAAAACAACTGGGGAAGAAAGGAATTTGGACAACTGATGTAGGTACTATGATAAAAAGAGAAATATTTTATTTAAAAAAAATTACATCAAAAGGATTTTTTAATTGTAAATGGACGTTGCTCTATGGTAAGGCATGAAAAATAGCGTGTTTATTTCACAATTTATGTACGCAAGACTACCCTCTCCATTCCATGTGTTTTCGGTTATCTTCGTTTCACATGAACTCTGATAATAGAGACTCTAACGTATTCAACATTGATCGAAAATTACAAAGTAATTATAGCGTAAGTTTGACAATCTGTATAAGTAGGACGGAAACTATTTTGCTAGCCTTTGTGACTAAATTTCTAATTCAGAGAATTTTAAACGACCGTAGAAGTAAATTTCAGCAAAGTCTTTACCTGAGACTTTCTTCTCATATAATCACTTTTATTTAGCATTTAGCGTTTAAATTTGGCTTACTATGTGATATTCACAGTGAAGACGATGCTCAGTATGGAAGAAACAGAACCACAAGAGACAGAATGAAGAAACTGGGTGATGATGATATCAAGAGTTACAGACATCATAAATAAGGTAAGATCACTAAAATGGATATGCTTAAGATACGTGGCGTGGAGAAGCGACAACCGCTAGATATCAGCAGTTCTCAACTAGATACCCAATGGATATGAAGAGGCCAAGAAGGAAACCAAAGGACAGATGGAACAAAGACCTTCCTTAAATACCTACGGGTAATATGGCAACGAGATGTTCAAAATGGAAAAAATTGGAAAACACTTGGAGAGGCCTATACCCTACATTGAAAATGGCTGACGATGATGAGTGTGGAAGATTATTAAATTTATCTTATATCCAAAACCCCGATAAAGGTGTCTTTTGTATCCTAGTTATATTTTACTGTAGTATTCTGTAATTTACAGTAATACAGAAAGGGAAACTCTGGAAATTTTATTCTGTAAACAGAGCATCATATAAAGACGTAACTCTTTCCGAGTAATACACCCCAATTGGGTCACCTCTACACCCCTCTGAAAGATCATCCAAGGCAGGTACAACACTGTCCCCATGTAAACTGCTTAAACACTAACAAGATAGCTATCTTGCTAGTTAGCAATCCCATCATAGACACAAGTGGCTACCGCCCCCAATGTTAGTTGTGTCAGTGGCCTGGCACGTGCAAGACTGCATTCGACAGAAAATCGGAACTGAGTTGTAGCACAAGTAGGAAGTGGGAATGAAAGCGACCTGCTCGTTATTTTTTCGGAAGAAATTGTATGCCCTGGGAAGAGATCTTCACCTCGATCGAAAATAAGCGGGCCATCTGGTGGGAATATCTCGAAGTTCAAACAATGGGAAGCTCGACTAGCTTTAACGGTTGGCGCCAAAACGAATAATTTTTTGTGGCGTTTAGCCACGCAAACCTGGAAAGAAAGGAATCTGTGGAAAATTTTAAGAAAGTAGAAACTCTCCCGGGCGTAATCCATAATTCAGTGAGCTTTCGACTTTGAAATGCAGAGAAATTCTCGGATAATAATAAAGTAAGGTCAAATCCGAGAGCGGATTACGCTGAACGACTAATTTCCACCGTAATCTAGTGTCAACCTAATGATGAAACAATAGACTATATATCTGCGAACGCGAGGAATGCTATGGAGGGGGGGCAGTTTGCCAACCTAACAACGTCACACGTTGCGCTCTCATGTATCATAGCTAATCCACTCGAATATTCAATCCTCACTGATACAGAGTAAAACATTTAGTTTGACAAGCGAATTGTAGCTGCAGCTTAGCTACGGGAAACAACAGATTTGCCTCCTCTTAATATAATACTAATGCAGGCGGAAATTTACTGAAACCTTTAACAGGCCTTAATAATTAAGCATTAAGAAATAGCGGGATAACAACTGGTGATAAATCCCCCTGCCACACGCCGGAAGGCGGCTTGCAGGGTACTTATGTAGATGTAGATAAATAATGCTAAGTTAATTTACTTTGAAAAAATTAGCATGGAAAGCTTGTTTAATGGGTTTCACAGAATAATAAAACGCAAAGTATAAAAATACATAATAATAGTAGTGATTTGAAAAATGCTTCGACAGCTAAGGTCAATACTAACGAGATCCCTCAACGGAATTCGAACCTGGGACCGCTTTTGCCGAAGTTGAAAGCGTTACCCCCTTGGCTAGACGAAGGTCCAAAAATACATAATAAACAGCTTGTAAAATTCTACCACTAAAATAAATCTTAGGCACGTTCAATTAAAGTGTAGCATTATCAAAATTGATTTTAATTTTTTGTGAAAAGGAAAAGATATCAGAACAGTGTTAGCAAATATCACAGAATTTTGCTAGCAATAGCTCATTTTGTCTATATGAAAATGCATCAAAGTGTCAGCTCTACGAAAGCTACGTATTTTATAACAAAGGATTCAATACAAAGAAATTAAAAGTTAAATAAATTTTTGTATTTATCGTTTATGAGTATTGTTATAAGTCTCTATCCCGCAAATTTTCGCAACAAAACTGAAACTTGCAAATTATTATTATTTGGTTGCAAATAGACTATTTGCTTATCATTAAATAATACTTTATGAAATTAAGGCATCAAATAAATGTAAGTTGTACCTCATCCTATTATAATTAAGGCGATATTTTAGCGAAAGCAGAGGAGATACCAAGGAGTGGTTGGCAACATTATAAATCGTGACGAAGATTACACGCAAGAGGACTTAGAATATCCTCAAGGTATAAGGAAAAATATTGCGGTTTATAGGTACTGAAAATATGTAGCATATGCGTCGAATGAATAACGCTTTTGGCGACAATTCCCGAACAATATATTCCTCAACTAAGGTGTTTACAATTCATGAAGACCTACAAAATAATATCGTTTGCGACACCTGGAAAAGATATGAAACCTTTTAATGGGAAATTTCCCTTATTTAACGTGTAACAGTTGAGCTTCCGTTTCGGTATTTGGCAGTCTAATCATGGCAAAGATCCAATTATAAATGTCGCTGTCGGAAAAAATAATTGAATTGTGCGATTTAAAGAATAAGACAAAGGCAAAGACCAATCAATGCACGACGTGACTCATTGTTAAATTAAATGTCTCAAAAATTGTATAAAACGAAATGTAGATACTGCATCAAGATAGTCATTTCACACGAACATGGAAGAAGAAGGAAATCTTAAAAAATACTATGCTTGTGTACAATCTATTCAACTACGACACTAACGACCGACGTTGTTTGGGTGGGAGATTAACATTTTTTCCAAAGTAAAATTTTTATTTGACTCCAAAATATGCATCTCCAGAAATAACATTTTAAAAATGTATTTTCCACAAATATTATTTAATTGCGTGCGTATTTTGAAATCTGGAGGAGAAAGGCAGTCCTAAATTGCCTGAATACAGAGTTAAACTCAAGTTCATATTACCTTGCGGATCTCGTGATAATGGCAAGAACGTAACGAAAATCAGGTCTCGACTACAGAATTGATGATAGAGAATCTCCGAAGTGACGTTGGAAAGTGACGAATCTTAGTAAAATTTTAGAAAATTTTATCGAAGTGTGCGTGTCTTCAGACCGGAAGCAATGTTTCACGATGAAATCTTCGTTTTTTTATAATTATATTTATCTTGATCTCGAACGGTATTTACTCAATACATTTTTCACAGGAAACAAGATATCCGAAGACAATTAAAAAATATTTAGCATGCATCTCTTTTGAATGGCCTTCAATATGAGTTTGCATCGAACTTAGGACGATTGGAAAATTGAAATTAAAGAAAGAAGATGAAAATGAGATTCAAATATAATTAAGAAAAACCTATTCCAGGAAGTTCAAAGAATATGTGAATATTTTCATCAAAAGGGGTGGTTCTACAAGTTACTGCTGAGAATTTAATTACTCTTGAGACACTATACAAGGCAAAATCCTGCAGAATAATTCCGTGATGCTGCAGTCGAAAAGTTGCTCTCTTGACTGGATGCCAACTCGAATTAAATCGATTTGTTTCGATTATTAATTATTCATATAATAACATAGTGATACCATGATAAATAGTATGTACATGGCGTATTCATAGGGGGTTTTTGCCGAAAATCCTTGAACATAAGTGGAGTTTTTAAGTACTAAATTTCTAAAATATTGTATAATTTATTTTAAATATACTGTATTCGAGCGAATGCAATAATGAGCAAATGCTTAAAATATAAAAATGTCCATGTAAGCCCTCATTCTATGAAGCGGAAGTCTGTGATATGTGATAAAACTGTTAAAGTGTGTAATCACTCGTTGTTGTGTAATGAAAATCCATAAGGTAACCAAAGAAACATCAACCGAATTTTTTTACACTAAAAATTAACCACTACGCAGTCAGTTTGACACGAAGTAGGATAATAAAAATAATTTGCCTATTCGAAATACATTGAATATTATGAAATATAAGTTGTAGTGTTCTTTCAAAGAAAGATAGTGAAAATGCGTTACCTCTTACAAATACATATAAAATATAAGTTGTAGTGTTGCAGTGTAACGTTTTGAGATGTTATTAAAGTTAAAATACCTTTTAATACCACTTTAATTCTCAGTTACTAAGAGATTGCATCGCAACATTTGTTTATGCAAATAAGTGTACTTGTATTTCCACTCCTCGCACAATGGCTTTCAACCTACTGCTCGGCAAAGTATTGCCCAAGACTAACAATAAGCATAAAATTATTCCCAGTAAGAGGTGTCGTGTTTACATCGCTCTTTCCCGCCCTCGAATCTGGAATCTTATCATAATATCGCGATTTGGAGCAGTAAGAGACAGGGACCGAGCACAATCCTGTGAGGTACACCTGACTTATTCTGATAGTAGAGAGGAACTTGCCTTTCCCACATCCTGGAAGCCACGTCATCGGCATCCCAATTTCCCTCTGCTGAGGAGCGATGGTTGAACGGCCGCCATGGGAGGTGGGCGCGTGGGTGGAGGAAGAGGAGTGGCGGCAGGTAATGGGTGGGTTGGCAAGAAGGGTTCGGGGAGAGAGGCGACCCATATCATTAACGGGTTGGGTGTGGGTGGAGGGGTAAAAAAAGGGTAAGGGATTAGGGGTTTAAGGGGTGTGATGGGGAGGTGCCATCGTGGGCGGCAGACGCGTAATCGCCGTCTTTTGTTTGCATATGCGTGGGATCCTTCGATATAGTCATAACACCTCCGTCCGATGCGTAAATACAGAATATGGACCTTTGGGAGGGAACTTTTTTTTGGTAAACTGATACCTTTGCTCGTTTCGCTCTCGAGTCTTTCATCCGCTTGGGCGGAATGGGCACTTACACACTTTTGAAGCGTCGGAAAAGCGTCTGCGCTACGAAATGTATCAGTTTGCTGGTAAACGAATAAAAATCGGCTTCCTTTTTTTTGCTTACTGGTAATGGAGTGAATTGACGGAAATTCTACTTCTATTAATCAGAGAAAAACAATACCTTGTTCTGCGTTACAATTAGGCAGAGTTGCAGTTGCAGACAGTAATCAAGTGATGTAATAACCAAGTTATGTATTTCTCGGGGCCGTAAGGAGCGTCATTACTTGAATGCCTGAAACATGATTTTAAAATTAAGTTATGGATTGATTCACATTTCACTCTTACATCATTACACAGAAATCATGTATCTTCACACTCAAATAAAGTAAAAGTTGATAAAGATTAAATATGAAATAGTTAATAAATAGTTACATTAAATAATGTACAACAAAGTTTTTTCTGAGTTGAGTCCCTTTGTTATTCTTAGGCCAGCATTTAAATTGCATTAATAGGAACAAATACTAACAAACTAATCCACAATTAAAAGTAACAGTTCTTTTCACGCTCATTAATAATTCTAATTACATATCGCACATATATTGTAATCTCAAACCAAATAATTTAAAATATTGAATTTTCTTATTAGCACGGTAAACAGTAAAGTATGACCATTGTAAGAAATGGAATCCGATGAGGAAATGTATTTAATACGCTATAAGGCACAAAAAATACCAATAGAAGACAACCTATCGGACATATAATCCTACATTACGCATCTCTGAGAAGTATACGAAACAGCAGCATGACTTAGAAACATTTCTATGAATTCATTACCGGAATCCTGTATAAGGAAAGATTAAAGTCAAAACAGCTGAACATTTCCATCGGTATATGTGAGTTGACATGCGTATTTGTATGAAGTATATTTTATGTCAATTTGAGCTGGATTTACTATTGGAAACAACATTTTATGTGAGCTTTAACACTGAATAATAATGTCTCTATGCCTGAAACTTATCTTTACATGTAAGTAATCAGTAATGTAATAGCCTGTCTGCACAGTTTTCAGCTTCGAGGCTGGTCTGAACCTCATGCCTCCACCATAAGCAACGAAAACATTTGGAGGGGGGGCTGTGGCGACTAGGCAAAATGAGGAGTGAAGTAGATTGCCATTGCTTTCCTCACTGAGACAGAATGCTAAGTGGAACGAGTCTACGTATGTGAAGCACAATGACTCCACAAGTAACACTTTTCGTAAGATTCAAAAAGGAGAGGCCTTAATCAATGCAACATTACTTATACCTCAGTAGCTTTCATAATATTACAGCTATGAACAAAATTGAAATTAAAGATAATGAAAGATACATTTTTCTCTTGTACCAAAAGAGATATGAAATATATTCCACTCATCAGGACAAGGTAGCAGGACACTGTAATAGCATTGTTACATTGTTGTGCGTAGATATTTGATTAGAATTTCGCCTCTCGACTTTTGGTCTGCTAGCAACGCGGTCGATAGCAATTACAATAAACCTAAACAAAGCTATTGCAACAAGGATTCGATTACGTTAATGCCCATATATTTTCAGGAGAAACTCTTTTCGCAACTAGAGGGTATAAATCGTAAAAGGGCGTTCATGCGCCATTTAATTGCTGCATAGTGTGTCGGGGAAAGGAAACTCTGTGAAGAAGAGGCGAGCGGTAGAAAAAAGATTTTATTAAGGAAGGGGATTTGGTTGAGAAAGAGGCCGGAGGGAGGAAGTGCGCCGAGGATATTTCCTTGAGATAAGCGACCGCCCTCACAACCCCTTATTAATTGCGTCCCTCAGAGAATATCCCACGCCCTACTCACACCGCTATCTCCCATCTCTCCCCCCCCCACCACTTCCACTTCATTTATTAAATGGCTGAATATGGGAAATCGATGCAGCTCTTTCACGTGCAATCACCCGTTTCATTCTAACACATGTGTGTACCGATGAAGATAATATTTATAAAACTATTCCAACTATGAATCTCTTCTTATCACAGCCTGTCTTACCGTCTCTGATTGGCTCTTTCTTCCTTTAACTCTTCCCGCCTTCATCTTTCTCTTTCGTCTCTGAAAGTGTTCGTATTCTAATGAATTTGGAAGAACCTTGACAAGGTATACAAATGAGGTAACTACCTCAGATCCAATCGGTTAATGGGACGTTAATTCTTGGATACTAGGAATGTGTGCTTCACAACTAGAAAAGTGGACATTTTCCTGGTACGCAATAATTACGGAATGGAAGATTAAGCTGTGATGAATTCAGACCTTAAAATGAACAAAAACTTTCAAACTTAACGTTGATCAAATAACGAGCGATAAATGTTTGTTGCAACGGTTGTTGCATTTCATGAAAATACACGGCGTCTAATTGTTGAATCAAATAAAAAATAAAAAGAGGTCAATAGTTGTAAAAAAAACAATTCAACGAGACAAATTAAAATATTGAAAAGAAACTATCAATTAATGCATCGAGCTAATTAGGCCTACGCTCTCTGTAAATAAAGGTAAAAAGAAATTAGTCTGTTCTTTTCTTACATTTAATGATGATGAATAAAATGGAGAATGGATAAAAAAATTCTGTTGCATTATCGCTGATGAGCATGTCGCCATTGGTTTACTTGCACAATGCATTTAAAAAATAGAACTTCCCGCCTCACCGTGAGATGTTATACATTTGTAACAATAATACATTACGGTGAAACATTACTAACTCTATCCTTATTACTGTTTTTCTTCCTTGAATTTCTGTCATATCCATAAATGTTTTAACATACTATCGTTATCTTTTTCTATTGAGTTGATTTGATCTATTACTCCTGGCGATACTGTGATATTTTATGTTTCATTGATGATGAAAAACACGCAGAATAAAAGTTTAGGTCAAAAGTATTATGAACACATCTTTTGTATACCTATGAATTTTAAACTTCAACATATTTAAAGGGTCGAATAATTTGTTTAAGAGATAAAAATTTATCAAAACTGAGTTCGCTTTTCACGCATTTTGATAGTTTAATCGTTTTTGCATTAATTATTGTTAAAAATAGTCGAATGAAAATGTTTCTCAGTATATTAACTAACTCTGTCGATGCATAAAGCAATAGCAAGTAACTTATGAGAATTTACTCGTCAGAAGTTCATATATCTACATCTACATATGTACCCCGCTGGCCATCTTTCGGCGTGTGGCAGTATTAACAATAAGTTGTGGAAACAAATGCACATTCAATAATTGTAATATTACTAATTTAAGCAATACACTAATCGTAGCATTGTCAACTGAAACAATAATATCAGGACTATTTAATAACCATAATTTTATGCTTCTTACTAAGTAAAGACAGAGCGATTATATTAAATTTGAAACTTAACGTGTACTTTTTAATTAACCCATGGTTTAGCGTACAAAATTTACTTTAACGTGAGCGGTAAATTTGAATCTTAACATCAGCTGACAACTTCGTAGGAGTAGACCTGTATTTACGATTGCGAGAAAAATCTAAGCAGGAGGTTTTAAACGGCCTCAGTTGCGATAGATCAGATTTAAACTACTTCCAGGGAGGCGAGCGAATAAAAATGAAATTTCATCGCTCTAAAAAGAGAATTCCAGTGATAAAGCAGCCTCATTCCGTGCATTGGAAGTGCGAGGATTTCCCTGCAGTCCCCTTTTGAGCAATTACTTGGCTGTCTTCGCTTATCTCCTTCCTCTGCCTCCTTTTATCTTCGGCTCGAATCTCTCTCTCACTGCTCGCTTTCCCCGCCGCTCTCCCATATTTTTTTCACACCACCATAATTAAGCCCCCTTTCCTCCGCCTCCCTAATTACATCCTCCCCATTTCTCTTCCCCGGAAGCCACGCAAACAATGAGCCCCGTCCGTGTCACCGCTGACCATTTCGGTGTCAGCGCTCGATCGACGCGGAAATCCTCCACAAATCCATTCTTTACTTCGCCATTTCCTTATTTTTGCGCATCTTGTGCCACTGAAGGAATTCGCATCGCCACCTCTCGACGGATTACATTCGAAAAGGAGATAGAGGTGTTGAAGGCTTGAGGTCAACGTTGGTGATTAACATACTGGTAAATGGGGGTGATTTTGATAACTAATGATAAATATACAGTGAAATCCCGATCTAACGGTCTCGTTTCTAACGTTTTCCGGCTCTTAAGTTGAAATTTTGAGGTCCAAACTACAGCAACATTGATTTTCTATTAGTAAGATATCCTATATAATAATCGCAATCGTGCATACATTTATTTATCCGATGTCAGTAGCTCCCATAAGAAGTGCTTTGGAGTAATTTTTTACCAATTAATTTCACGAACTTCATTACGAGTTAAATTTAAGAATTCGTTATAAACCTTAAAAATCGTTGAATACTCAGATTTTTATACCAAACGTATCCTTGGTTCGAATCCAGATGAAACCCTCCCTTAAGAAATGCACGTAAGTTTCATTTTAATCTATTGCAGCCTTTTTTCTTTTGCAAAATTAAATTAGAAATAACGGTCCTACAAAATCGAGACAAGTAGTAAAAGAAGGGAAATTGAACAAAAATTCTTATTTTTGTCGTAGAATATAAATGTAAACTCGAGATCGCGTGAATTCGAACAAGAAAGACGAAAATTTTGTAGAATGATGTGGTTGTAAAACAACCAGTCCCCTTGACGATCGAGGAGATTGTTGAAATCGACCCCCATACGAATATAAGAGAAAGATAGAACGTAAGAAATGCATGGGGAAAGAGAGCCGACATTTTATGGAAAAGCTTTTGTAAAGTTTGTAAATTGAATCTCAACAATAAATTCAAATAAATTATATAACTTTTTATGTTTTATATTTTTTGAAATTGTAGGTCATGTAAAGTTTCGAAAAAATTTTTCTAATCACAAAATAGACATTGAGAGATTTATTCGCCGACATATCTTATGCAACAATGTAAACAAACGCAAAATTGTTTTATCAACCAAGTTAACAAAGTTATATCCATATCGCTGTATCTGTGTAAGCTATAAATAAGCTATATACATGGTAAAAGTAATTAAATTGAATTTCTATAGCCTATAAACTATCCACGCTGTCTGGCTAACAAGGATCAACTATAAACAATAATATACACATCCATTTTTAAATAAGTTAAATTAAATACCTTCATTTTTGACGGGGAAATTCACTGGTATGATAATAAATGATATGTGCTCATTTTGGAAATTGTGCCACTTCAAATAGTGATACTTGATGAACACAGCATGCATTACATATATTCGAAGAAAGTAAATTTCTCTGAAAATCGAATTTGCGACTTTTATTGGAATCAGACATTAATTTTCACAGGAAATTACCGGTGAACGTGGTTCAATAGGTAAGGTCATTTATGTTTTATTTAGGACTTTTTCTGAAACCGTAGCGCATACGATATCGTGTTCTGCATCCTCCTTGTTGCATAGACTGATCAGATTCCGCGATAAAAATCAGGCATAATCGCGGAGACAGTTCAGAACAAGTTCGGAACTGCAATGCATGCTCAGGATAATTTCCCTTGCCGCCGAGAACGCTCAATACGCGAACTGCGCAAGCGCCGCAGTTCCGAACTTGTTCTGAATTGTCTCGGCGAATACACCTGGGTTAATAGATTGATCGCAACACACATCAAACTTCTCGAGTCTCAGCAAACAGGATCATAAGTTCCTCTAGTGGAACGCGTTCCATCCGTTAGAAAAAATTGCTTTAACTCTTTGTAAGCGCATAAGTTTCTGTAATGACTTTGTGAACCAAAGATAATGTATATATATACCTATAGTACCGCATGTATAATTTATTTAAAAATATGAATTATTTATCCAAAATGTTTTTCTGTAATGACATTGAAATAAAACATGGGAGTTTTAAGTTAGGGTTTTCACAAACATAATCTGCTTTTTCTGTTCAGCTATTAGGCTTGGTTGAAAACATATCGCAAAAAGTTCAACGAAGAATCGCTGAAATATTTATTACCCGTAAACGAAAAATATCCATACATACGAACTAAGGCCAGGGGGCGGAAATATATGCATAATGATTTGTCGGTAGACTGCAAATTTTATAATCTTAGTAAATAAATGAGTTTCTTGAACTCGATAATTAGATTTTGGTAGTTAAATATGCGGTTTTGACATTAGGTAAGGAATGAAATAATACCGCAATAAAAATTTGAACGAGAAACGTGGGAAATTTAACGAAAGAGGACAAGCATTAGAATTTATGAAAGATTTTCAGTGATTGGGAAATGAGCCTTGTTAACTGATAAACATGAGAGAAATTGGAAGAAGAATACAAGAAGAAAAACTTATTTCCAAAGATATGGAATAATATCTGTAGAGTGGTTCCACATTAATGACAACAAATGATTTAGATAATGCTATGTTTACCTTTTTTGATGAGCAGGGATGGTAGTTTATAGTTGGAAAAAAATAAAACAGTATATATGCTGCAGAAATGAAATAAAATTGAAAGTATGGCGATGGCTACAGAAAAGAACAGGCTTGTGGGGTTTAGCAATGGGCTGAAGAATGAAAAAGAAATATAACCTTATACGGCATAAAAAGAAATAAGAAAGGAAAGTACCGGTAAAAAGTAATCGTGAAACCAATGAAGAGAAATTTTACATCTTTAAATATATGATCATTGAGGAATAGTGGAGAAGTGAGAAAGGAAAACGAACCTAATCTATTCTTCTTGGCATTCAGAGGAAGGAGAGAATAATAAAGGCTAAAGAATGTGATCAAAGTACGCTAGAAAGGGTTTAATCATAAAGGGGCCGTGTTGGTGAGTTATCGCTGGAAACTACGGGTTTGGTTTTAAAATTATTAAGTTCGTCTTGTAATGAGTGCACTACCCAGCGTACTGTGTACAGCTTAGAAAGAATCTACTTTGAAAGGGAAGAAGTGTTACTTCTACAGTATCCAACAATGTTAATGGAGCACCATGGTTTCGACGTGAGTGGACATCATAAAGAGCAATAATACGAAAAATAAGAAACGGATGATGACTTAAAATCGAGTCTAAATTACTACAGAAATCGCAGATCAATAAATAATTTGCAGTATGGTTGTATGATAAGTTTGTATGTACTTTATCCCTCATGGAAAAAAATGAAATAAATAGACATAAGCGCCATATTCCTTGAAACTTGTGGTGTTTCACCATTTTGTTTCCGTAGTTAATAAATGATTGGCTTTATGTAGAAGTTCAGCTATTCCATTTCCATCGCAAGAAAGAGGTCCTCCATGTGGAGGTCAAGAGGTTGCAAGAAACATATGCATTTTTGCACATACGAAATGGGATTCTCGCTAGCTTGACTTGCTTTCAGCAGTTCTCAGATACATCAAATCCATGCAATTTTGGGCACTTGGATAGTTAACCGAAAAAAATTCAATCAATTTGCGTTATATATACATAATGTTGAATACATTAATTTCGAGAATTATTCGGGAAAGATCTCGAGCGGCTTATTTTTTTATTGTAATGATTCTTAGAGCTGCCGAGAGTTACTTCTTGACCTCCGAAGAAGCTATCGGCGACTCTAACCTCGATGAGGAAGATTTCTCGCGGTGGACGAATTCTGTCCTTGTCCCAGGTTCTCCTTATGCTGCACGCTTCCTCCCAACTTGGTCTGACTGACGCATCTTAGAAACATACTTTGATTTTCTGGAAGGTCTGGATAAGAAGCCTTCGGTGAAGACTTTTCAGTTTATTGCAACAATTAAGAGTTTTGTCTACATTTACTCAAGTTTCGCCGTCACTTCTGCATAATTTATTCCTTTTCGGGGGGCACACCCATTGCCTCTGGTACTCATAATTACTCCATACTCTCTTACCCTTGGACAGATATATCGCTTCAAATGAGTACATTCAAAGAAAAATGTACTTGTAGCGACTTGTACTTTCTCCACAAATGTATTATTTTCTTAAATACAGAAAGGCGACCGGTTTTAACGAATGACCACCATCATCAGGTTTTCTTGTCTTATCACTCAATTTTTGAACTTCGAACCTCTCATCGGGATTTAATTAACTATATAACTATAACATCTTATAAAAACACTCCTGTCACTTCATCTTGACCTATTCTTATCACTTTTGTTTCATTCTGTTTATATTTAACCCACATTTATCTTCCATACTTTACTATTGCTTTGATATTTCCTTCAGTTCTTCCGTGCTCTTTGCCATCGATACAATGTCATCCGCAAACTTAGCGCACTCTCCTCTCTCAGATACTTACTCTCCCTTCCAACTCTCCCGGGCCATTTTTTTATTCCATCTTAAATCCAAAATATTTGATAAACACGTAAAGTTGAAACAATAAACTACTCTTCCAAAAATGGATTTACCGTGCCCTTTTCATTACATTTCATTATCTACCTCCCGCAACGCTCTAACGGATTATAAAAATGTCTCCCCTTGCTTTCAAAATAAATATTATTCAGCCCTTAAAACAATTTTATATATCTGGAAAGACTGTTAACCTTGACAACCCAAAACAACTCATTTCAACCACAAAAGTAGGCCGCACACTAACAAGAAGAACACATATTGGAGCAGTATCAACAATAGTATATAGTCCAATAACTAGCTGAAGTGCACGTTGATTCTCAACTGGGAAAATGGAGATAGAATCAAATATAGTAGACCCATATTTACAAAAGGTAAACTAGCATCTCTCATCGGACCTCAATTCCTAATGTATTCTTATTTAAAAAGGCAGGAGATCGGATACAATAATGAAATTAGTCTCCAGGGAGACCGGTTCTTCACAACCACGAAATATCAGAAACTGATCGTTTATTTTATGAAAATTCTCGCTATTTCGAATCGAAAGTAATCTTCCACGGCCAAAATAAGAATTTATATCCAATTTCCCTTCTTTTGGTGCCAGTCTCGATGAAGTGAGACTATTCTTTATAACTTTTCTAATTTCTATTTTGCAAATGGAATAAATCCTGCAAGCGATAAAAGTGAGCTTTACTTGCATAACTTACAGAAGCAGTTTTAAACGTCTGGAGTCAAACCGGGGACAGTTAGGCTGATAAGAAGTAGCCTATTTTCTAATCTGAGAAGACACTTAAAAACTTCGAAAATTTGAAAGTCGTGCAAATTTGATTCTCGAGTTTTAGGCGAACAGACATACATACACACAAACACACATTATAATATTTTTATCTAATTAATAACCGAAATCGATCGTGGTGGAGCTAGTAACGAATTATTATCGAAGTCGACCTCAGAAGAAGATAAATTGGTGGTCCCTGTAACATACGCGTACCTACGTACCCATAAGGTGTCGCAGTCTACATTACTTAGAGTAAGCCGGAGTTAATTGGTTCTGAGAGACATAAATTCTGAACGAGAGAGGGAAACTCAAAAGCGAAGGTTGGAGAGAAAAAGGAAGCGGGCACCCCAAAAGGAGTTCCCCGTAGGAGTGGCCGAAAATAACAACCCTTTTTCGGGAAACATTGAACATTAATTATCGATTTTAGTCCGAATTCTTGGATGGAATTTGCCTGCTTTTCCGTTCGCGTGCCTCTCCGATGCGATCGTTTGTATGAAAATGGCGGATCGAGTGCGCGGAGCGACGCCGTGCGCACACTAATGTCGCCGCGCTTTCCGGCCGCAGCTGAAACTTGTCTGCCCTCGTATGTGTGTCCCTCCTAATATGGAATACGAAACGAGGATGTGTTTTCGGCAAAGGGAATTTTGGGAAGCGATTAAATTCCGCTCGAATATATAGGGGAAGTTCCTAGAAAGCACGGCGAGAGCATCTCTTATAAAATTAGGGACTTGTGTTTTGGTATTGAGACACTGATAGACCGTTCCGCATTATAATGTTCATTGAGTGAAATATTACTGTTTTCATCGCTACTTATCATAAATAAAGTCCAAAATCAGATGTAAACGTAATTCCATTGATTCACAAAACATGTAACTAACAATTACTTTCAAAATTTCAAAACAAGTATATCCAATGACTTACAAATAGATTTCTTACATTTACATATTGACCCTGCAAACCGCCAGTGGAGAGTGGAAGGGGAAATGTAAACGTCGATAACCCTATCTAAATCTAAAAGCCGTTCGTCTTCGTGACTTCTTCTTCCTCGTCTTCTTAAATTCGTTCGTCTAATGCTTCAAAGGAAAAATTACCAGAAGTATCTATACGTCCTGACAATTGTTTCCTTGAAACACTTTTTTGGTTCTCCTTTGGAAAGCGTTGTCAACTTTAGTAACAAAATCCACTATCTCGTCGACGAGATCTGTAGTGATAAATTATCCGAATAGATTTCGTTAGTAATCAAGTCTTCCATCCTTTAGAGAATCCACTCGAGCGACTCCATTATAGCCGAAACACTACTGTATAATCTGAAATCTCCAAACCTATTTGCTATTCGTTGAGCCATCTATAGATCAGACACTAATCCTACTACGTGAGGTTCCTAAATGGCACAGATACATTTTAGAAAAGACTGAATCAGGTAAAGGACGCTAATTCTAATTTTCGATGAACAATCCTTCCAAATTTTACTGGCTAATCCTTGCAACCCATTCGCCTCTCTCATTACGCTGCGAATATACTCTGAGCAAGCAAACTACCACTGAGTGTAATTCATAGGTATTTATCACGACTATATGATATGGTATGGTTAGTGGTACGCGTGAAAGTCGTATCAACGACTTTGTTACATTCAAATAGAGCTGCCAATGCCTGCACCAACTTGAAATTACTCTTAAATCATTCTGTAATAAACCGGGGACATCTTGTGACTCCACCTCTCTGTAAATGACAGTATCATCGGTGAATCATCTAACCTTGCTATTAGCATTAATGTAAATTCGGAACACAATCGGTCCTAATACACTTCCCTGAGGAACACCAGTTGTGATTGTGATGCAAACTTCATTGAATAAAATTCAGCCCAAGGTAGTTTCTGCGATCTGTTTCCGAGAAACCATTTTCTTCATTCAATAACTCGTTCATCAATAACGTAAGCCAGAAACTTTTTTGATCAATTTAAATCAGTGGATTGCTTTCCTGAAATCTATAAATACGTTCTATAACCCTGAGTCTTAACTACATCAATGAGGAAAGCGGTAACTGAGTTTCACATGACCTACCTTTATGGAAGCCGTGTCAGCATTGACAGATTGCCTCATTATCAGCTAGGAAACGCAATATCGAGCTCGCAATAATATAATTATTTATTTTTTAAATCGACGTTTGACATACTGACAGGTAGTCATTTGATTTCAAGGTACGTCCTTTATTAGGAACTAGATTGCGATGCGCGATTTCCCACGACATTGGTAAAATGCCATTCCAAAGTTTTAATCTATGAAAATGTATAAAATCTTCAAATGAAGCATGAAAATATAACTCAGAAATTTAACCTTTGTGTGAACGTTTCCATTAGATATTGAGTTTTCTTCAAAACCAAAATTTTCTTTACTCTCAAACTTTACACTTTTCAGTCTTTCGTCATTTCATGGAAAGTAACATACATTTTAAGTCTTAGGTTGTCCTCCAGATTTGTCGGACCTATTTAAGAAATCCAATTGAAGTTCACATATATTCACATGCATAATATATTGTATAATTCCGCATTCAGGTTTTCCATAATTCTGTAGAGGAAAGAAAATCCGTATTTGCTATTCATCTGTAATTGACGTCTTAAATACGTCGGCCAACACTTTACTCTAGATACAACAGTTTTACTCTAGATTTGATTCAATTTCCCCCTCTTATTTCATAGCTCACTCATCACTTGCCACCAAAAAAAGCATGTAAAGCTAACGTTGTCGTTAGCAGGACTTAGTTCTTATGAAAACATTAACAAAAAAGGTAGCTTTAGCAACTAAAGGTTATAAAATATATGAAACTTTTTCTATCAATCTGATTTTACATTCGGAACCGCGAGATAAAATGTTGAAAAATTTCCCCAAATCACAAATATTTGTAAAGCAACTATTTGGCAATCTCTATCAAAGTAATAGAATACATTGGAACTGCCCCCAAAAGGAATGAACGAGGAAATGTTTTATCGCCTTAATTTTTTGAAAATTAAAACATATAGCCCTTATCGTAAAATACATTACTAAAAACTGCAATATTTAGCAAAAGATCTTCTGTAATTAAACCCTTCGTCTGAAAATTTAGTGAAAATATCAACGATAAAAGCGATCAGAAAACGGAATTGATAATATTTTTTATGATAATTCTGAATAAAATTCGCAATCTGTTGAAGAAGCCAATGATACATACTAGGCATAATGAGTCATTAACATGATTATTTGAATTAAAACGGTGAAAAAGAAAGTAAGGGAGTGATTATCGAATATATTCCATTAAGTCAGTATAATTATGAATAAATCATATAAATCTTTCTTCCTTCTTCTTCGCTTGCTTCAATTTTTTTCGGTAAATATCTGGCTATGTAGCCTTCCATATTTCATACCTCGAGATTTATTACTCCTAAAACCGGTAATGAATCTCGATACAAGCACGCCCAGTGTCACGAATGCTTTATGGATGTAATAACAGAATTATCCTGCGTATCCCGAGTGTAAAATTGATTCTTTGGCAACATTTTTTGAGATCTCTGCATGTGGGTCTCTAAAATTAAAAGTAAAGTATAATAACCTTATTTTTCCTTCGGCCTAGAATTCATTGGTATCCGCTGCAGCGGCCATAAGTCAAATATCTATCACCGCAGATTCCCGAAAGGTCAACTTCATCCGGTTAACTCAGGAGTTCGATTAGGGATTAAACATAAATTCTACATCAAGAATGACATCAGTCGTTAAGAAGACGACAAACATTATTGACATTATACGTTGTATTATTTTTACGTAATTGTGGCCTGTACTTATCAAATTTTGATCGTCTGAGTATATTTTAGCAATTTTATTTTAAGCATTATGAAAGATGCAAGCCAAATCAGACTCATAATGAGAATTTGAAATTTGAGTAAATTGTATAAGGGATTCTCGGGCTTTCACCGGGGTAAGTTCTGGAGACATTGCTGTCACCGACCTTTCGATGACACACTCTCTCATCTTCCTCAGGACTGACCTAGAGGTTCGATACACCACGAGATCTTAAACTATTCGAGTAAATTATTTGTGTAATGATACAGCTCTTGATATTGCTCAGTGTATTTTTAATAATAAACTATTGGGAAACATTCTCTCGTCGATAAAATGGATTGTTTTCCTACGAAAGGCCTATGTAGATTGGTGTCAAATATAGCATGATTAGGAGACTAAAAGTAGCTGATATTGAGCAGCTTGCTGATACGTATGTAATCATTTATCAGTGGCGTAGCCAGGGAAGCAGGGGGTTAGATCCCCCCAGAACCCAAATGGGCTTTCAAAAATCAAGGTTATGGGAGTTAGATTGTTATTATTTAAATAACTGCAGTCACAGATACCACTGATGACTCACAGGGAATAGATGTAAATATATATCTGATTCTATTTTTATTACACTCAGGGCAAAAGTTTGCAAGACACAGGTTTTGCTTTTAATCCATGGCTCAGAATCCCCCTTCTTTGAGACAAATCCTGGCTACGTACTTCATTGATAGCTATGCAATTTCCCGCTCTCGAATTTAGGTGAACATAAATATGTATGGAGAAAGATGATGAGAGTGAGATGGAGAGACAAGGTGAGGAATGACCAAATTTTGGAACGAAGAGAAAAAATTAATCGTTAACGCAATAAAAAGAAGGAAGGCAAACTGGTTGGGGCACGTCATGAGGCATGACTGGCTACTTTGTAGGATAGTAAAAGGAAAAGAGGAAAACGCAGGAAAAAGAGGATGAAAATGTAATACGCTAACAGATTTGTGGGAAAACAAAGCTTACCAGGAAATGGAAAAAACAGGCACAAAATTGAAAATTATGGAAATGTTCAGTTGAAACCTGTCTCAGGACAGATCCATTCTGACGATGAAATACATACCTATACAATAACTCGAACATCTTAAAAAGAAGAGTCCTAGGTATAAATCGCATTTGACACCATGCAATAGAACAGGGCGTACCGAAATCAATAAATTTATGGAGTCCACTGGTGCTATACATGCTAAGGAGCAAAGTTGCTGTCGACTCAACAGGTCAAGAGTGAGGAACACCCGCGAATCTTTAAAGAAAAAGGTCAGTAGACAATGTGTGAGTGATGTGAATCTAAAAGGAGCAGCATGTGCATCAACATGAAGCATCTCTGTGCTCCAGAGTGCGATGAACGTCACCATCCACTCACGAACTTGCCATTGTGAGCGTCTATTGTCTTTGAAGGCAGAGGATAACAATTGAATAACGCTTTATTTCTAGAGATTCTAATGAGAGGTAACGGAATATCGTGTAAAAGTTGCTCGAAGATGTGATCGGGGATATTTTTATTGTTTGGGCGTCGTAATGCACCGGAAGTTGGCGACGCATAGGAAATGTTGTATCAGAGAGGCGGCGCATGCGCGGACGCTTACAACATAATAATAGTGGGGGTTAGACCTCTGATGTCAATGAAGAGTTACCTTGAGAGAGGTGTATGCTATAAGATAGATATCAGTAAAATTGTAATGCATTTAGTGCCTCATTTCCGGAAATGATGGATAATTTTATATGAATACAATTTTTCTTAGGACATCGATTACTATTTGAAACTAAATCTTCATCCATTCAATAAATGAAAGTAGGATTTCGTATTATTCACAATTTTATTTTAATCTTGGCGTTACAGCCATATTTAGTACTTCAGTACTGCACATGAAATACTACAAGAATTTATACTTTTGCTCCTCGAAGTCAATCGAAGAGGGAGAAGATCGATTGTCTCGAGATCTTGGAAATCATGGGCGCATCCTCTGGTCAAACAAATGACATCACTTTCAGCAGCACCTCCCCTATCTTTACTTCACCCTCAAAACTACGTGCAGAAGTATAAATTCTCTTCACTATACTCTTCTCACTTCAGTATTTCCTGTGCTATACCTGAAGATAGCAACAAGGCCGAGACCGGTCGAAAATTAAAACATTTTTGTGTAAAATACCATTTAAATCTTGCATTTATTTATTAAACGGTGTTCCATCAATTCAGGTCGAATCATATTGATTTAATTAATATATTTCGCACTGTAAGCAACCTATTAGTGACTGGCATAGGGTGCAATCATGAAGTGGTCAACCTATTTCTCTTGTTTGTAACTACTACGAATTTTTTCAGAAAAAGTGAGAACGATTTGTCTTTGCCGCGGTCAAAGTAACGGGTATGTCGCATAAATCAACCTTCCTTAAATGAACTCCCGTTTAATTAGTCTAATAACCTCTCCCTTTAGCAGCAGATCTGCATCCTTCAACTTTCCCACCTTCGTCAAAGAGCATTTCAGTTGTGATGAATATTTTACAACGCCAACTTTTAAGCATAAGCTCCTCCTTTCGTTGCACCTTCTCGAATTCTCACAAAAAGACAAATACTTCCTCCGGAAGATCCCGTCACGTACCTTATTTTCTGGGTGAGAACCAGACTAAAGCAAAGCAGCATCACCTTTTTAGATTTGCGTCAAACATGCTGACTATGAGCTAAATAAAACCGAAGTTATAATCGCTTGATTCTTCCGATACAGAAAAAACTACCTTAATGAAAAGTAGCTCCCGTCAACGACTCGATCGCCTCATGAATAGAGCTCTGTTTGTTATTTATTATGCGTTAAAATGTAGCGTAATATGTAATATTTTACATATTCTGATTAATCATTAATTAATGGTTATCATTACTAACTTATAATAATAATATCCCTGATTAAATCATTCAACGTAGAATATTTAAATACAGTACCTTAATTAATATAACTGTGAGGATAAACAGAAGTAAAAATCGCGAAATGACTGGGACTCGAACCCAGGTCTCATACTTCACGGACAGGTATACCTGGGTTCGAGTCCCAGTCATGTCGCGATTTTTCAAACCTGTTTTCCTTTGAGATTCAGGCGGCAGTTCGTGCCACTAAGTTGGAGACTGCCCACCTTGCTCACAAAGCATTCCCATAACAGTGTAGAAAAGACGAGGCATGGTAGTTCAGTGGTTAGAATACGTTCCCGGAAAGTGGGAGACCTTGGTTCGAGTCCCAGTCATGTCGATATTTTTCACACTTGTTATTCCTTGGGATAAATGAAAAAGTCTATTTCGAGCTTGGATCACCTACTAGCTGCAACATCCTTGCCAGATAATTTTTTGTCAGTTAATTCCGTGAAGCACTTCAAATGAATTTTGTTTCGTCATTGCTTTCCTTTTTTCCTTTGCTCCTTTGGTATCTTTACTGTACGTACTGTCAGTTCAATATAATTTTAAATAAGGGCTGTAACAGGTTTTGACATTGTAATATTCGCCAATTTCGTGCATCATGTGTAACACATTCCATTAAAGAGTACATCAGGCATCTCCTCAAATACCTTATACAATAGTTCTCGGAGAAAATTACATCTCGAAATCCTTTGTCATTTAATAGACATAGCAAATCTTTTCTTAAGCAATGGATATACATGTTTATACTACATAGAACGAAACATTTTGAATTTGTCATTCCTTGAGAAGTTCATGAGTGTTATATTGAGACAAAGTTAGACATTTTGGTACATCTAGCGACATAATCAAAATTAAATTTGCATCTATGGCCAGACGTCGTTGAAAAGATGAAAAAGAAGAAAAGAAAATTTTGAACAATTAACCATCACAGATCGAGAAAATGATAGAAATATTATAAATATAACAAAAATAAAATTACCATTTAAATGGTAAAAAGAATACATGTAGGTATGTATTAGCATTGTTGGGTTTGTGGCGTCTGAGGATAAAATATTGCTGTAATTTGTTAAATGGTAACTCGAATATGATGAAGAGTTTTCTATCAAACACTTGATTTAGGATATTACTCAAGTGCATATGCGATACCCCCGTAATCTGTTGATGGTGAAAGTATTAACCCATTGCTGATCCATAGGAATAGAGTGTCTTAATGTAGTGTTTTGTGTGCTTATTTGCTTACAAGCACCTCCAACTGACTAGTAACTAACAATGACTGAGAAAACCGATCCCTTATGATTTCAAATAAAAAAAATTAGCTTAGATTTCTTTCATATAATTCAAATAGTAAGAATATACCTCCTACTTAAAAAGAAACACTTTCCACGTAAATTACCTTTCAAAACAGTTAGATATCTCAAAAACCGAACACGAGGACAAGTAAACCTTGATGGAGCATAGGTTACGAACGCATCAGAGCTTCGTCATCACCCGAAAGTATTGACAAAAAATCACTAAAGATATGATCAGCATTTTTCATTCTCTGACACAACTGCGTCGACGCTTCTTTTTTTCCGAATCTGTCCAACCTTCCGACCTCGGAGCTATGCATCTGGAATTTTAATTTATCTAATATATCATTTCCATTCTGCCCATTCGCATAGCTTGAATTTTATGACACCTAGAGAAAGCCACCGTCGATTTTTAGTTCCCTTACAAATGGTAATGCATTCAACGTAATATTTTGTGGTTAGATCGATGCAGTATTAGTTCTACATACCATAATCGTCTAATATTATCGTTAAAATTTAAATGCAAAAGTTCTATGGGGCAATTCAAAGGTGCAATAAAAGACCAAACCGATATTAAACAAACAATTCTACCATCAGTAGAATTGTTTGTTTAGGTTCATTTTATTCATTTACTCTAGAATTGGAGAGTCTAAGGGGCATTTACATTTAAATATTTGTGAGACTATTCAGTTTTTACAAGGCCTTCGTGATCCGTAAATACACTTGGCCGTATTTTTAAACGATAAGTCATCGAAAACCATTGTTTGAAGGTTTTATTACAGTGATATTTGAAATGAGTACTATTCCCGTTTAAACCGAATACAATAACGTCTTGATTACCCAAGTTCCGATTACCCGGAGTTCTGCTTTATCCGAGGTACTTACTTGTGTGCCTTTTTCACTTACACACATTACACTCGGAGCACTGCTTAAATCACTTTTGCTCTAACTGCACCATGCCAGTTCAGCATGTACATGGTATCAGCAAATGTCATCATAATCTGGAGAAAAGAAGTGAGAATTACACAGGAAAAACTTTATGAAAAAACAGAACTATATTGTCTAAAAAAATTTTACATCAAAGTGACTTTTTAAATTGTAAATACACGTCGCACAACTGCAATGCATAATAATAGCGTGTTTATTTCATAATTAACGTACTCAAGACGACCCTATCGTATTAATTGAGTTTTCAATCATCCGTGGTAGCCCCGGCCTACATTAACTCGGATAATCAAGACTCTACTGTGTAGCTTTTGTCTGCTAAGGTATATAGCTTTAGGAATAGAAATCTCAATTGCAACTCTCAAGAAAGAAATAGCGACTGGGCCGCACGAACTAGAATAAAGGGCAGCTCGTAAACCCATGCTCAAGGAGGCTCTCAGAAACTTTTTCGTGGGTCTCTACGATTAGGTAGCTTATTCTTGTAGAAGAAACTTTGTGGAGTGGTATTTGAGGGGAAGTTGGCTTATTTAAGCTTCTCTCTGTTATGGTAAATATGTATTAAAAAATTACCACCATTCTCCTCTTTGAGATACCGTTTAGTACCACTTTTTCTTGTTATTCCTTAATACTTTTTTACTAAGTTTATTTTGCCTTTATTTCAATATCTTGTAATCGCTAAAACTTGTGACTTACAGTTGCTTTTCCTTGAGGATCCGTGAAACGAAAACAAGTGTTATATTTAAAATTGATCCCATCCTTAATTCTTTTACGGGCACTAATTATGATAAAATTCATAATTTTTGTCAGCTGATAATGTAAAATATATAACATTGCATTGCAAATATAGATCTTTGCCTCCAAAATATTTCCGCCCTAAGCGATTCAAGGCTCGCTTGTATTCTCTGTTTGACCCTGGTTTAAGGATCTGTACAGCTCAGTGGACATTTTTTGAGATTTAATAGATTTCTGACATTGAAGATAGAAGAAAGACAAAGGGATACTGGGGAGACTAAGCTATCTGTCATATTTTGATGGAAAGCTTACCTTAAAATGAAAAGGAAGGCGAGTTAAGAAGAATAATGGGAATTTTCTGCCGCCAAAGGTACGGGTCGAGCACCAAAGAAAAGTATTGCGGCAGATTTGATGCCTGCCGATAGCAGAGGCAACCTTACAGCCACCTCTTCTAAAGTAGCAAACACAATGTATTTGGACGTTTAATACGGTCTGTTTTTCCGGTAAATTTACTTTTTCACGATTCTTAATCGCCAATATTTCTTCGGAATCGAATTTCATGCGTTGATTTCATACATCATTCGGCATCGTAGTACATCTTTTTACACGTCTCCGGACAGCAACTAATGACGTTAGCAGTCTCCGACTTGCTTACGTAATCGACCAATTAATTCCTCTGAAGAGGAACAACAATTCTTGAAATTTATAAGGAGGCCACGTTCTCTTTTTAGAGGCCCGTCCGAATGTTGCGACCGCTCTTCTCCGATAAACCATATAAAAGGAGCGGACGTCTGTAGAGAGGAAATATCATAGCATACATATAATGATGGGGAGGGGAGGAAGGATCGGAAATAAAAGGAAGAAACGTACGTCGAGAGATGAATTGAAATCGGAACGAGTTGGGAGATTGGAGAATGATATTCGGAAAGGGAGTAAGGGAAGCATTGAAATGTGGACTAAAGTACAAATCAGGAGTAACAACAGCGCCAAAATTCAAGCGGTCAAAGCGTTTAACTTCCGCAATTCTTTCTTCAACCCGGTTAGAGATTAAACTGAGGGCATCCGCACAAAGATATTGGTTGTAAAGTAATGTAATCAATTAAATACGTGAGCCGATGAAACAGTAGACATTATTACGTTGACTTAAAGATGTATAAGATCGCTCTTGAGCTGTATGAGAATATAATCCA
The DNA here is from genome assembly GCA_000376725.2 of Ladona fulva. Taxonomy (NCBI): domain Eukaryota; kingdom Metazoa; phylum Arthropoda; class Insecta; order Odonata; family Libellulidae; genus Ladona; species Ladona fulva. Next base: position 1,835,226 of record KZ308219.1, on the reverse strand, counting down.
TTATATAACTGTATTATACATAAAATTTAATTTTGGCTTTGTTTAATTTGATGCTTACTTTATGAAACATAAAGCGATAGGATACCATCAATCATCGTTAGAATTGAGAAGTCACCTGTATTTAGTACTGTTCAATATTATGGTAATATTCAGTGTATAGAACAAGTAATTTATGTCATAAGCAGTAGAATTATTTCATTGTGTCACAACGTGTCGTTTATTGTGATAATGTTGTACAGTTTTTAAGTTTATATATAACATGGACATAACGTCACGTGGGTTTAGAGCCTAAAGTGCCATAGGGCTAGAGAAAGAGATCAAATCGTGAATTTACGGGGAGAATGATTAAATAATCCATTATCTGAAAACTTTCCTTGCTCATCGCTCTCTTATCCTCTTTAGTAACTTCTTTATCATGTACTATTCTGTCAAATAGTTAAGATCAGATTATAAAATTAAACAAACATACATAAATCACAACAATATTAGTAATATATTTAATATGCGAGTGTAAGCTGTCTGAACAGCAGTCTATCTGCAATAAAAGGAAAACAACACTTGTACAGTTTTTATTGCACGACCATGTTTTCGACCCTTCAGGTCATCATCAGGCCGAATCAGTAGATTCTATTTAGCTTTTATATATTTTTTATATTTGTAAGAAAGATTACTGCATTGGTATAGAGTACAAGATTATCTA
>KZ308219.1:1691979-1814244 GCA_000376725.2 Ladona fulva | reverse complement strand
GAAATTCGACAAATAAAATGTGGTCTTTGCGCCAAATGATGGGGTTAACATCGCCCACCATGAAAAGCGATCGTCGTGAGTGCGTATGAACGAACAAATGAAAAACACCGTCCGAAAGCCTCTTTCAATGGTATCGGAGAAAGTTTAGCGGAGAGGCAGCGGTTAAAAATAAAACCAGCCGTCCCCACCACAGTCAGTATTTCCCTCGGTGGGTGAGCGGAGGTTATCTCGCCGTGGAATCGCACATCCGATGTTATTCCATGCATATAATATGGCCGAGCGGCCCGCGTTTATCTCATCCCGCGCTGTGTACTTTTCCTTCCTTTGGCCACTCCCACCGCTGCGATAAAAAGAATTTAATACGTGCCTCTTACCGAAACATCGCTCATTTCGCGGAGATAATCAAAGGGGAATAGTTGCATAAAAATGGGGATTATTTCGATGACTCCTGGCCTCTTGCTTTCCTCTGAGGAAGGGAACGAGAGAGCGATTTATAGAGAAAGATATTGAAAGAAGAGACAGACGAATTCGAGGGCGATCGAGAGAGATGGAGAGAATACGATGAATGGCGAAGCAGATCAAAGATATGATGAGTTAGAGAGAGAAACGGTGGTACGAGAAGAAGGGCGTCTAAGAGGCTGACATAGAAAAGGAATTCGTTTATCATAGACGCAATAAGATGGAGGATCAAGGTGGCGACGTTAACTCACACTAAATTTGACTATTAACTCACAAAAATTCTTGATCATTTACATAACTATTAAATACGCAATATCACAAACTAAAGATAATAGTTATAATACAAGTTGTTACAACGTAGATGAATTGCTACAATATGCAAATCAATTAAAATTAAGGAAAAGGATAAGGTTATTATTGCTCGAAAAGTCGTGCGGCTAGGTATATCTCCAAGGAGAAGTGGACAAAATATGTCTGACATGACCGGGACGTGGACCCTAGTCTTCTGCTTTCTGAGCAAATGCTCTACCATTGACATATCTAGCTAATGTATAATTACCTTGAAATAGCATTCAAACGACTTCAATCAATATCGAATATCACTCGAATCACAGGATTTTTAGTTCCATATTTAAGACTGCGTTTAACAAACGAATGAGTAAAATAAATGAAAATGTGGTTTTAGGACATTTCTCGTTTATTATAATTCATTCATCATTTAATTACTAGCTTATTCATAATTATTCATTTTTTCCCTAGTTTTTCCACATTTGGGTTGCAACTCACTACTTTATTATTCTTTTCTTCTTTATAAAATTACTTCTTTTGCAGCTTATTTTTAATTATGCGTTACTCTGACGTTGGGAGCACATAAAAATATTCTTCCGTGAATAGAACCGTAAAATAATTGATTGAGTAACTTCAAATCAATTAATCCTTCAGGAAAATGTAAAAGATGTGACTTCGAAGGATTGGGGAATTCTTTTAACACTAATTATGTTAAATTTAAAAAAATCGTTGCTATCTCATATGCTTCATTTAAAATCGTATATAGGACCTGCGGAACACTGCGTTTTTGGTAAACTTTGGAGGCGTTGCTTCATGCTTTTAGGGCACGATCTCTGGTTTTTTTATTGAAAGTCTACGTTCTTCAGTCTAATAGTTTTTTTTTCCTTAGACTGAGGTGGATTTTGGGAGAGTTTATAAGCGTGTAACTACTAATCTAAGTTGTTATAAACAAACAGTACATCTACATTAGTACCCTGCAAGCCGCCTTTCGGCGTGTGGCAGGGGGCAGTACAAATGTGGCAGTACAAATGTGTTAGACGTTGATTTTGCAATCTGACGGCATTATCCTTTTGTATAGTGATTCAAAATAATAATCATAAAAGACATTCATTCCGGTTAGTACTGTCTTAGTTACAACAACATAAGTAAATATTTGTGATCGTTTCTCGCCATAGAATGTTTCTATTTTCTCCTTCATGTCAAATAGGTGACAATGTGTTAAAAAATTTGTAACCCTTAAAATGATACCCTTTTCTTGCAAAAATTCCCGTAATGAACAAGGAGATGGCTCTATGAAAGTGGTCTATCTTCCTACATAAGCTGGATCTGAACTTTGATTAATAAGGAAAACATCTTCGACTTTGGTTGTCTTCTTTGGAAAATAGATTAGTGGGTCAGATGAGAAAATTAAATATATTTAATGGGAAAATTATCTTCGATGAGGATTGAGCGCTTTCTATTTAACTATTCCGATACTTTGTTAAAAACGATAACTGGTTTAACGTGTATTTGTAGTGGCTCTCTAATGAGTTGGCCAAAAACAAAAAATTGCATACAATTATCAGGGCTACTCACAAGAATGAATATTGAATTTTTTTTCAATATACTAAATAAGATCAAGGATGAAAGTTTCTCTGAGGCAATATTAGTACATCATACTTAATAGACAGATCATACAAAACAAGGAAGATAAGAAAAAATTACAGAAATTAAAATAAATGCTAGAAAGCATGTCATCCAGAATCAATATGTTGAAGTAACCGAATAGAATAACAGAAAATAGGTCGAAAGATGCATGCACCTACTGCCTCGCTTAGGTTAATGTCTGGGCAAATATGTAGGTGTGTAATTGTGTATGTATGTACTTTAACTCAGTTCATGAAATGTATTCTTCTTTTGTTTAAAGGGATATATGAGCTCACAATTGCTTAGAACTAAGTCATCGTATTGTCCTCTCTACAATGCTGAACAATACGAAAAAAGAAATTTCATAAGTTCAGGACTACAGAAATAAAACGAAAAATAAGTTACTTCAGAAAGTGCTACGAATCACGATGAGTCGATTTCGTTCGTGGGACAGCGCAGATTTAAACTCTTTCAAATGAATAAATAAAAAACAGGAACGAACGAGCGATAGTGTAAGTAATGAGGGGGAGTAGGGTTGGGTCGCAATGGACGATAGGAAAGAAGACAAGCGAGGGATAGATTGGGCGGAGGGCGTGTCTCGGACGGAGATGATGGAAGGGCGGAAGGCTCTCTACGAATATGAAGAAATTACGCCTCTCATCTCTTTATTTCCATTCTTCAACTCTCTCGCTATTTCCACTATCTTGCGTTTTCCTCCGTGTCCCATCAAATAAGCCCTTCTTAGTTATCATACAGTTTTGTCGTAGGGTCTCCACCAGGAGAGAGGCTTATATTGGAATCCCTGTCTGGGTTAAAAGGTTTAGTACTGATTTTTAACGAAAGAGATTTACATCTCGTAACATGTGTGTGACCAACGAAACTTTGTAGTATTTAAATCATCTGAGTTTTTACTCAAATTGCAATGGTTTCGTTGATGTTCTTTATCAGATGTGACGTTTGGGGTTTAGTCTGTTATATATGGTTGCATGAAGACTGACAATAGAGCACCATGATATATATAGGTATGTAGAATAAAACCATGTCATAAAAACCATGTTCTTTATGACAGATAAGAGAATGTAAGAGTGTAAAAGAAGTTTATTTATTCATCGAAAGGAGCTAAATATGTTAAAATTTTCGTTGCTGGAATGCTTCCAATAGAGTACGTTCTCGAACATTGGAACGAAAAATAGGGATAAAATAATCTCCAGGATACAATTGCGTATTAAATTGTCATATTGTCTAGTTTAGTGCAGATAAGTAAAGACGGGGATGACTTTTTCTAAAAAAATTGCTCAAGGAGCAGAGCTTACATACACTGCAAGAAAATATTTATGGAGCAGAGTTTGTAGGAATGAAATTTGTATATACTCGGTACTTGGATCTTTGCGTTGGAATGTATTCCTGCAATTTTCGCTCTTGAAACTTCTAATTTTAGGCGTTACATTGGACATTGAATTGAAATTGGAAATTGAATGCTACGGAAAGTGTTGTCCATAGGTTCATTGTGTTTAACTTTCGACGGCATTTTACACTCATAACATTCAGGGTTAGGGGAAAAGCCAGTACCGGTGACCTCACTCCTCATCTTGTCTAGTATGCTTGATTGCTCGGCTCGCTAATAAGGAGGGGCTAACTTTCCAACCAGCCTTTCGGCCGAATGCTTTAGACACGGACATAGAGAATTAGAGTTTATGTCGTAGCTACTTCTGCAAAGTCACAAAGCTCTCGTGAGTTGAAAGGTAGATATTTTACAATTCAAAATATTTTTGGAGATCATTAAATATAATGTGAACACTGGATTTGAGTACTTAATAAAAGACTATATTTTACACAAATAGTTAAAGAACGGCCGTTAATTAGACATCTGATAAAGGAAGCATGTACGACACTAGTTAGTGAGATTCAACAAAATTCATACTTCAAGTAAAATAATTAGCAAATCAATGAGATTAACTTGGCCGGAAAGCATACAAATATCCTTCTTCGCTGATGCTTAAGAATTAACGGAGCCTCTTAAATGACCAATAAGTTGTTGTTGTTTTGAATTTACTCACGCTTTATTTGAGTAAATTATAACGTTGCAATGCATCTAGCATGCCATAGACTTTTAACATCTAAAGCAGATAATTTAAACAACTGAACAGGTGAATAGGAAAGTCCAGCAACCAGGGCAGTCCAAGAGGGGGTTCTATGGATGCCTAGCATCCGGACCCTGAGCTTGAGGGATCTCATTTTCAGAAAGTAATATTAATTTTGTAGAGGGTAAACAGTATAACCACTACACAGTTTGGTTAGGCAACGCTTGATTAATTAGAAATTGATAATCGCATGGGCAGAGAAAGCGGGGAAATTTTCATGGGGGCCCCATGAAATTCGCTCTCGGGCCCCCTTTTGTAGATGGCCCTACCTGTGCCTGAAGAGGGACCGAAAGACAGTCTAAACGGTAAGACTACTTACTCTCTCCGTACACACCGACCCGCTTCAGGGATGGACTGATTAACCATACATGTGCAAAAAAGACAATCGCATATACAAGGAATGAAGAGGATGATGAAAACATGATGACTAAAAAAATACAAATTTTATATCAAGTTAAATCAATATCAAGTAAAATTAATTCTCATTGTAAAATATATTATATATTAGATGTATGTAAACGAAATAGATCTAGTTGCCTTCTCTTTCTCGGCTTGGGATGATCATTTATTTAGAAACAAAATGACCTCGTTCACTCTAGTCTAAATTATCTAACTTAGGTTCACTAGAGACGCAAGGATTAAAAACACGCTCTTTTTAAAGTTTGGCTTTCATTTTTCAGCCCTCGTGTAGATTCTGTATTGAACTCATGATTCAAACCACTTATTTTTCTTCCGTTTTGTATTCTGTCTCCTCACTCGCAATTATCGTTGGACTCCTTCCATTCACCCCTCAATTTATTTTCCATTCCGGTTTTACTTGTAGAATTGACTTCCGTTTATCACTTTTCCCCCTTCCAAATCTCTGCCTTTACCTTTTTTAAGAACGTCAACCTCTCGAAGTACTCATCAGATTAAGTTAGAAATACAGATAATAATAATGAATAATACAATGAAATAGAATGATTCGCTTATTACTGGTGTGAAGGACGTAATAGCTAAAACAAAATATTGGAATTGCCCGAATTTTTATTAAAGTGTCAGTTTAAAAGATATGGAATCAAAATAGAATAATTCAAGAGGAAATAGTTATTCAATTGAATAATTCAAATAGTTATTCAATTCAATCTATTGAGTAAATTATTCTTTCGATATAGTGAATTGCTTATTTAAATATTTTTATTCAAACGACCAATAATCTGGTCTAACTTTGTGGTATTATTGAAAAAAATGCTAGAGATGAGAGAAAAAAATTACTTAATCACATACACATGTGTGGTTTAGCAAATTATTTATATAATGGGTCATTTTTATTTATTGTCATATTTTTCGTAGGAAGATAGGCATTCTATACTCATTTGGCTTCCTCAGAGTAGAAACTACGATTAACCCTTCTATTGAGAATGTCACATATTTCCTAGAAATTGGAGCGTATTTTTCTCTCATAGGTTTGAAATGGCACATATCAACATCTCATCGAAACTGAATTGAGAATTTTTATTAGTTCCGTATTTCAGTAAAGAGATCATGAAAGTGTATGGCTATTTGTAAGGCTATACCAAATTTTGAGAAACTTTTCGATGTCATGCCGTGCGAAATTCACTTTATAGTGCATGAGCCCGCTTAATTTTGTAGTCTTTAGAAAACAGCTATATTTATAGATAATCTGGACTTTTTTGTTGCTACAGAGAGGGTTAAAGATATTTTCCTTAAAATTCATTACGATTTTTTTTAAATAAGGAAATATATTATTTAATAGATGAAGAAAAACTCTATGATTATCCGAAGTCGATGAACTTCATGGTCTTTCGGACTTCGTTGGGTCGTTTGTTTCTATGGCTGATAAATATATAAATAATTCGTTTAATAATTTGTTTTTCTATAACCTATTCGTCTATAAAATCCATTTTGCCTATATTTTTTCACCTAAGTTTTTTTGTGTTATACGCATCTTATTTAATTACATTTTAATGAAGTTTGAAATGATGAATGAATGATCAGTAAACCTTTTTGTGAGATTCTGGAGGAGTGCCTAAAATAAGACCTCAGAAATGTCAGTGTTATGACGTCGACAAAGAGAATGAAAGCAGAAAGGTAAATGAACGCCTTGTTTGGATACAAAATCGCTAAATTGGCAAGTGCAAGTGGAGCGCGTTCAACGTCTCAATCCCACAATGCATCTTGAGCTCACTCAAAAGCCCTCTCGGATTTGAATTCACGTTCACATAAATAAATACTAAAGTGGAGAGAGATTGCTTATAGTGATCTAATGAGACGTCGACAGGAGATTCCATCATCGGGAAAGGAATGCCACGGAGAGATTTCGCCCATAAATCAAGAAATCAATCAATCGAATGATCAGTAAACACGAGGTCAGGGGATTTAATGGCCCTCCATTAGCTGGCCTCAGTTTATTCTCAATTGCCTGGTAATCAGTGGTTTCGGGTGCTCAAGGCAGACCCTCCCTTCGCCAGCGGAAGATGGACTCGGGAGATGCGCCTCACTCGTGAGCACCGTTTTCGATTTTTTATAGATAGAGTTTGTTAATACTTCGACTCGTTCTGGAAAGCGGTCGACGGTTTGGGCAAATTCGTAAGTTCTTTTCACTCGTGAGAAAGTTATTATCTGCAGTTTGCGGTCATTTCTCGGATACCAGGGATAAGTTTTGTTAATCTTGAAATATCCTGATATAGGAAAGTGATGTTTACCTGAAGTTTTTCTAGGCAACGAGATTTGAACTTAATCAAGTAGTGAGTAAAAGACTGAAAAGTTCAGAATTCCTTAGCAAATGTCGAATTTCGATTATATTTAAAAATTGTATTTAATTTTGCACATTTATTTAAATTCTTTGCGGATTTATTGCGATGGAAATTACTCCTTTATAAAGGTTTTATATAGTGTTTAGTCAATGAGAACAATACAGAGAATTATTATTGTCTTTTCTGAGAATTATATCTTTAGACACGGACATAGAGAATTAGAGTTTATGTCGTAGCTACTTCTGCAAAGTCACAAAGCTCTCGTGAGTTGAAAGGTAGATATTTTACAATTCAAAATATTTTTGGAGATCATTAAATATAATGTGAACACTGGATTTGAGTACTTAATAAAAGACTATATTTTACACAAATAGTTAAAGAACGGCCGTTAATTAGACATCTGATAAAGGAAGCATGTACGACANACTTTAATTCAGCATTATACTTTTTCATCTTGAATTGATATTCAACATTCTACTGTGAATTATGATAAATATATTAGGAAGATACTTCTATATTACTTCCTAATACGATGTCAGAAGTATTAGAACTGTCGCAATTGCTGATGTGTTTTGAATCAAATAGTAACTGCAGCATTAACTAATGCAATTCATCAATCGTATCAATTCCTTCAGGCACGACTACGTGGTAGGTCTCCATCACGTAAAACAATTAATGATAAAACATTCATCCCCGTACTGCGAAAAATTGCTTTATTTGCGACCTAGGTTTCGACGCGTCGCGTCATCATCAGGCGCAGTGATTGTGCCTGTTCTTGATCCTTTATCGTTTATATTTTAGCAAATCAATTAAAATACATACATTATTCTTTAAATCATCGTTTATGATAGCGTGCTGGAATTTTTAACTATTAAAATTTGACGCAAAAATTACTATGAAAGTGCCACGAATGCTAGTTTTACGGTAGTATACTTAACTCTTGTGCTCCTTACTGTAAATCAGGGGTCCACGAACTTTTTGAGAAAAACTTATGATATTCGATGTTTGTCGAAACTTCGGTGATCCAAGTGCTCGCGATTTCAAATCAAAAACAACATTTGATGACAACAAAGGATCTCTATCAAATTTCTTAAGATACATAGTACACCTCCCGATTCCGTTAAAAATTATTTTAATTAAATATCTCTGAAGAAAAAGATCTGCTACGAATAGGTATTCATGCATTTCCATAGACGTTACTGCCCTTGGAAAAATAAAAATTTGCAATATAATGTGATGAGTATACGGTGATTATTATAACTAATATTTTCTGTTTGCTTAAAGTCTACTATATTAAATAATTTCCACCAACAACAATTCTGCCTAGGATTACATAAACACTTTGGAAAAAAAATTCAAATGTTGAACATGATATTTAGATTGAAAATTATCAAAAAGATGAATATGTAAAGTTTTTGCAAATTTATTTTAAGAAAATCGCTTGCGATTCAGTCACCTGAAATCCTCCCTGCTTCCTGGGATATTCCTCAAGTACTCGACCATAAATTGACATTGAAAGGCTGCACTTCGTGAACGCAATGACAGCTGGTAAAGAAAAACTAAACTAAGTGAGTTACATAACATATTTTTATAACTTTATATATTGAAAACTTGTGGAACTTACTAAGTTTAGTTTTTCTTTACCAGCTACTCAACCGTATTTGGTGTTTTTCTACGAGTATCCTATATGTTGTAAGCAGGATCCACTGTAGGGTGGGTTTTTACAGGCGCTCATGCAACTGGCTTACTGTTATAAGGGTAAAAAGGCTTTGGGTTTTGTTCATAACAACCCAATTACAACCACTTTTCATTTTCCTCAAATAGAAAGTATTGTTTGTTTTTCATTAATTTTAAAATTTAAGATTGCATAACCATTCTTATGTTAATGAATATTTGTTAATATTATTAATGCAAGTAGAAAAATGTTTAACTTCTTCTAAACTATCATTATATTACAATATATCTACTTTGGTAAGAGAAATACTAAATCATGAAGTGTAATCGATATTGCATCATCAGAGAATAATCAAAAAAAGAAAAAGTAGTTGGGTAGTTTGGGTGTTCATAAATATTTCGGAAGGCGTACGGTGTTGTTTGCAAAAAGCCATAGTTACTCTCCATAGTGTTTGCGTGTGGTGGTTTTCAAATGTATTCATTGTTCGTATGAATTTGGCAAGATTTCTCATTATTAGATTTTTCCTAGGGTGCCAGTATTCCTAGATCCGGTCCTGTACACAGACAACAATATGCAACCACTCCAGGGCTCCCAGATATCCAAGTGGGAAGCGCGTTTGCCTTTGATGAAAGCTGTCCCGAGTTCGATTCCCAGTTGGTGCCATGACCATATGTGCGAAATGACCTCAGCTGTCGAAGCACTTTTAGCAGTACAACTACAACCGCGCCACTCCTGCATACATATACATATATACTAATTACATTATTTACTCGTATTTGTTATTTTATTCTTAAGTGCTCTTTACTAAAACGCAAAAAGTTATTATTATGAGGAAGTATTTTTAAGTAAGCATTTCCCAAGTTATGCGTAGTAAACTTATGGTTGAGGATAAGCGCTAGGATCCTGCTCAGTCTGTAAGGTGTATCAAAAAGATCCCAAGAACCCGTTACGGCGACCACAACTTTTCATCCTTAGCAGAATGTGTCCTAAGCGCCTCATAAATAGCTTCGTTTCGTACCTCTGCGAAGAGGGTTGGGAAAGGACAGGCAGGTCCTCGAGGCCCTTCGAGGGGATGACAAGACAAATCCATCCATTAGTCAAAACACCGCGACTGTTGTACCCGAGCGCAGGGTCGATCCATCGCTTCATTTTTCCAATGCCACGAATACAGTTTACCAAATGAATCACTCAATCTGGCAATCAATCTGACCATTCATGCCACGTCCTCGTTGGGACGACTCGAGGGTGGTCCGCCCTGCTCTTCCGCCCGCCTTTTTCAGACCGAGCGAATCATATATATAATCTCATTACGGTTTTACCCAGCGTTGGGGTCTCCCGCGACATCCTGCTATATAAATAAATCTCATATTCTATGGACATTAGTTGCTGACATGAGTGCGTTTCGGAGAAGGAAAAGTGTTTATGTTATGGAAACAGTCCGTGCTTTAGGTGGAAGTAAGGTTGAAGCAGAGGGAAGGTTTCACGCTGTAGAGAGTTCATCTGCTTCGTCAATTACTACGAGAACTTTTAAGTTTCTTAACCATCGTAGCAAAATTGATTGAATGCTCACATATTTATGACAAGCTTAATTGATTCTTTGATGTTTGCCTTCCAGAAACACAGTCATTTCCCTGGGACGGCTTCAGACCTGCACATCGAATCGTGGAATTTTTCGTTCCGGTTCAACGTAAACAAAAATAAATTCGTTTTTATTTTTTGATGTATTGATTTTGTTTCGAATCGATTTTTTAACTCCGACCAAGGTGATATAATACTCTTCTGAAAGTTCGATTCATTATTTCTAGCTTTTATCATTTACAGTACATTACAACAAATTTTAGATTAAAACTTGGGGGTAGTTAATCGCTCGTCGTAGTTACATTTGATTAGTAAACCTTCGTCCGGTCACACTTATGTAATACATATATTGTAGGAAACCGAAAATTGGAGCGGATTAAAAACTTTCGGTTTTTCCGGGAACTCCGGTTTCGCTTCCGGTTAAAGAATTTCATTTTTTCTGCTCGGTTTTCACTCCGGTAAAAATAACAATTTTTTTCGCTTTCGGTTCCGTTCCGGTTCGATGCCCTAGAGATCAAGTGAGGTATGGCTGAATATACGTACGAGTTACGAACGCATTGGAGTAGAACCGTCATTTTTCATGAGAACTGATATCGTGCATAAAAATTTAGCTAGAAAAATAAACTACTCCTACTAGTAACTACTAAGCCTACTAAACTACTACTACTATAAACACAGTAGAATCAAATCTTGATTAATGAAGCAAGAACTTTCCCTAGATCAACCATCAGTGACACTGGACCATGAATGAATGAAAGAAGTCCGATTTCAATTTATATCTTTGCTGGGATTCAAGATATGTTATGTAACAATTCGATGTAAATATTTCAATAAGCGTTATCGAAGGTAAGGGTTTCTAGAGGGATACAGTAGTATTAATCAAAATCTCAAGAATAACTTTCATCAGTCGAAATCAAAAAAATAACACATTTTTGTAGATATCCAAAGACTAATAAAGTCACTAACATAAAGAGGAATGGAGTTTTGATATCGAAACAACCTCGTTGCATTTGGGCTTCAAAATTTCGCCCCCACCGTGATTGTACTCTGCATCCTTCATGTTCCTTTCAACACTTCCTGTTCTCATTTTTTTTATAGGCACGCGCATGATTGATGGGCGAATTGTTCCATATCCTCTTTCATAAATATATGTATATGAACCGTCATTCCTCCATGTCACGCGCCATGTCATTCCTGATGTAACATCTTCGTTCCTATCTCACTGGCGTTTAACTGTACAAGCACAATATTCAACGTTCAGTCGAAGTTTCGAGAAAAAGTGACCAAGAACGAAATGTTAAATATTTAATAACAACGGTCCTATGATTGAAATCAAAGAGTATTCCATAATTCAACGTTTGAATGAAGCAACGAGATGAAAGTAGAATGTCCTTTTCAGATAGTTGATAAGATACACATTTTTTTGGTCCACCAAAAATTCTAAATTCATCTTTATTTACTACAATATTCTCCTAGAGGAAAATTGTTAGTTATCAAATATAATACGTTAATGAGTCTCTAAGCGGAACTGCAAAAAGTGTTTTCTTCTTTTCGTTAAACGTCGTACTATATTCGTGTATATTTTTGAGAATAACACGAGAAAAACGACGAAACATTCCCGCTAAGTACTTTTTGAAGTTATTTCTTATACTGAATACTATAATGTTACTTAAGTTGACATAAGAGGTACGACGGTGGTCTTTCCGTAGATGACGAAGAACGCAAACTAGTGCATACCGATGATAGGACTGTCCTCAGTCCTTTCAGAAACTCCATTTACCTGCTTAAGATTGAAGGTAATATTTCGCGAAGCAAGTTAGTCAACTGTTTACAAAGTTACAACGATTACCGTATTACCTGATATTGTCCATTCCCTTGCCTTAGAAAGACCATCGGGACAGAAGGATTTCCCGTATATACGCTGTTAAAATGAAAGAGATCTAAAGGGGCTATAGTTCAGCGGAATTGTTCGATTTTAAATTTTACATCAGTAAGATAACTACTCCTTCTATCCTTGTCAGTCTCCGAGAACCAATTTTGTTGCAAAATAAGAATGAATTATTAAAAAACACTATCGCATTGAAAGCCACACAATGAAATTAAATTAAATTAAATCTTAATTAATTAATTAATTCTCAAATTCCGATTTGGGATGACGGCATATAGATTTACTATTAATTAAACAGCATTGAAGTTATCCCCCCTCCTACTGGTTACTTTGTAGAACCAGCGATTTACCTTGGATTTGGCGAAGAACTTGCATTAAAATCATTTCGTAAAGTTTGTCCACTATACATCTACATTCATCACGACAAAGAAGCATTTAAAGGTAATTGGGGGTTAATTCATAAGAAAGTTGTCTTCAATCGCTCCCCCCACAGAGAGTTTCTAGTTCCACCCTTGGAAACTATAGCCTAACTCCGAAATAAATTCCGAATCTCCAAAAGTCGACATAGCCACCGAGGGGTTTTGCATCAATTTGGTATTTTCAATAAATTTTCTTACCTAATACAAGAGATTTTCTATTCCTTGGTAAGTTAAAGGCATTTTTAATAAATTCTTTTGGCTTCAGTGGATAGTTACGTTTCATTCAGTGGCAAAATGAAGATCAGAAATTGCAATTTACAACGGTTTAGTTATATAGAGTGTATTTAGGTGGGTTAAAAATCGAAGAAGTTAAAGTGTTATGATTTGTGGTAGGTAAAAATAAGATTTATGAGGAATTATTGATAACACTGATTTGTAAATACTTCAACAATTGATGTCAAATTTACGTATATTTACATTTACATCAGCACCCCGCAAGCCGCCGTATGGCGTATGGCAGGGGGTGTGAAAACCCCGAGCATATTAATAAGCTACCTAATTGGTATTCCTAATGCTGTCAGGAATAAGAGACCAGTAACAACTATCCATTCTTGTCATAGTCTCTCAAAATCTCTTGTCGTTGAAAGTCGTCGCGAAATCTCTTTGATGAATTTCAACGGGAAAAACGAAGTAGTTAGTTCTCTTTAATTTTTCTTTCCTTGGAACTTTTAAGTGATCAATTCATTCTTAGATTTAAGCATCTTTGCTACAAAAGGTCCTACCCCCAGTATGCCTGCATCCTTTTCTTTTGGTTCTCTTTTGGTATAAAGTTATATAGAAAGTTTTAAATACAATCTAATAGCTTTCAAGGTTAAGATAGCTTTTAACACTCACTACTCGAGCATGAATAGAGAGCCCGTCCTGGATCATACAATTACATTTTAAAATTAGGAAAACCTGGCTCAGCTCAAACTATAAGTAATGTCTAAAACACCTGGCAAATGTAACTTTAGTTAACCAAACTCTTATTAAGTCACGGATATAAACGAAAATTAACAGTAAATATGTTAATTTAGAAATACTTTGAGGACCCCTATTAACATCTATGGAACTTAAACCCATGCTCTCACACTTGTTCTAATAGTAGATGTTTCAAAATTGTTATACATTGTGTTTGCATTGCAATGATTGAGATTCAATACAATTGGCCATTTCTGCCTGTTGTTTAATGATACATACTAAGCAAATAAAATTACCTCAAAATTTTACAATTACTAACGATTGTTTTAAACTTAGCAGCATTCAAGTGATTAAATAAACATTTTTAAGCAAAACAAGATTAAAAACAAACTATGTCTTAAACTTAAGTTAACTGTCAACCACTTTCCATCATCGGGTGACACCCGATGATGGCGTTATCACGTTGAAACCGGTATTGTGTCATTATTTTGTGTGAAATAAAGACATAGTTTGTTTTTAATCTTGTGTTATGATGTTGTTCCACGAGGTGAAGGCCGATGTGATTGATTTTTAAGTAAGGTCATGCTGTCATTATTACGGCGTGAGGACTGAAGACATGATCTTCTAATATACTGGCATATTAGTTTTCAACATTTTCATCTCGTTCCGAACTAATATATAATTTTCTACCCTCCTTCGCGTGATGGTTTTATCCAACGGCAAAATGTGGACTCTCTATGCATCTAAATGATACCACTAAATGCGATAAATTTTGAACTCTTCATTACAAAGAATCGACCATTTCCGCAGACACCTGTAAATGGCGCTGGGATAGCCCTTCCATGGCTTTTGTGTACACGCTCTTCGTGTGAAATCCAACGGCCGCTTTTTTCCGGCCGATGTCCCATAAGCGCTCGATTTGGTCACCCTACCCATTTCCTGCAGACCCTTCTTCGATAACCCTGTTATTACGGACGCAAGAAGGGGTCTTTGGGCGTGCCCAAGAAGGCGGGGGGCCTCGGGAGGGTTGCCCGCGGTGATTGCGGAGAAGACCCTCCCCTCCCTCAACCGATGGAACACTTCCCGTTCTGCCCCTCGAGGCTGCATTTCTTGCTACTAAGGTGTCCCATGAATGGCTTTAGAGGGCCAAATCCAACACTATTAATTCCCTTACTTCGAAGCATTTTCATTTTTTTAAAGAAGTAGGATTTGTGATTGAAAACCTTACGTAACGAAGGGTCGGTTCAAGTTTAGGTTATCTGACTTGCCAATCTAAGCATGAATCATTATTTTACTACACCTATAAGGATAATTTCCTTCACCAGCCATGCGTTAGTCCATCAGCATTTTAACTAATATTGGTGCCATATTATCGGTGTTATGGTTTGGCACTCCAAAAACAGAAAATTAAAATTCTAACGTGAATAGTAAATAATTCGCCGTTTAGTTTTCATGTGTTTTTTTGATTAGGAATCCTTAACGCTCTTTTTAAGGTACTTCCGTGCCACACAATATAAGAATTACTACTGTATGAAATTATGTTTGATTATTTACACATCGTACATAATATCAATTGATTCAGGCGAGACTTTGTGGTAGGCATCCATTGAAAATGGTGAATAAAAACAACACTTCTACGCGACGCGTCGAAACCTAGGTCGTAAATAAATATTTACTGTGGTACGGGTAGAAGTGTTGTTTTTATTCACCGTTTTCACATCGTACATAGGTATCCAAATGGAACATCAATACTCGCACATCGGAGATTAGTATGAACGACCTAAACTAAAAACTGATATAGTAGAAATTCTCAATCCCATAACCAGATACGTACCGGTACTTACCTACGACCAGATGCTGAGAGCTTGACTTTTGACTCATTTAATTTATATTAGATAATGATAATAATAATAATAATAAGCGACTTTATTTCAGGGCGAGATTGAGACTAGTTAGACTCTGCTTTCATCTAACCCCAAATCATAGGAAGATTTATAGAAAGAACTCGAGAGTAAAATAAAAGGAAAAGCAATAAATGAAGGAAATATTATAAAAGGTTTAAAAAATAACAAGTGCGAAAAATAGCGACAATACTGGGACTTGAACCCAGGTCTCCCACTTTCCGGTCAGGTATTCTAACCACTGAACTACCATTCCACATCTATATTTCACGCTGTTAAGGCAATGAATCAGCCGCAGGACTTTATCCTGCAAAGTATTTAAGCCTTTCCTTAATCCTTGGGTTTAAAAAAACTTAAACACGCACTTGGGAAAAAATAAAACCTTGCTGTCATGAAAAACCTGCGAAACCTACTAACAGTAGCAACTAAAATATAATAATAATAAAGGACTTTATTCAGGGTGAGATTAAGACTAACAAGTCTCTTCTTACATCCAACCCTTCGTCATGTGAGACAAGAAAAGAGAGAGATAATTTGCAAAAGTACAAAGAAGAAAACTACTTTGTGGATTAAAAAACCTAAGCTAAGAGCTCAGGGAAAAATCTCCACTGCAGGAAAACACCCTCAAGAAGGGGGGTGTGAAAAACCTGCGAAACCTACGGATAGAAAACTAAATTTGATGATGGAAGTAGATTAATACAGTTATAAAAGACATGAAGACAAATCAATAGAAATAAACAAATATAAGCTTTACTAACTACATTAAAATTTAAACTGATATGGAGGGGTGATGAATTTGAAGTACAAGAAATAAGTAGTAGAATATGGTGAAACTTGATAAATAAAGGTGAAATAAAAAAAGGAAAGAAAGAAGTAAAATACTGCGCAATTAAGAAATATTAAATAATAATAACAAGACCAATGAGAGAAAATAACAATGTACATATATCTGATCGTTATCGGCATCGATATGTACCGCTTAATTAGCGCCAAAAATCTAATGCTACTCGTTACTTCTTTCAATTCAAGAGCTACTACTAATTTCAAGATTACGGGTGGACATCTGAAGCACCATTACTGCTTACATAGGATGTGTTGCTTCAGTTGTTAAGTTATAACAGTAATCGACGTTGGTATGGTTACATTACGAATTGCGTGAAACTGCAATTAAGAAGATTTTCTACAGGGCGACCAAGCGTCTCAAATCAAAACTGTTGAAACGGCGAGTGGCGTTCAAGATGTTTTGAAAATCAAAAATCCAACCGTTACCCGCGCAAGCTTTCTTTTCTTGCTAAGAAATCGCCATAAATTAGGAGACAATTTGTTACCTAATGTATCCCTTCAAATGAATTTTTCAAAGGCAGCATCATAAGTTTGATCGACAATTGATATGTTAAAGATGCAGTGCCTCCCTGCCTGAGTATTCCTCTTCCGAACCTCACGCTATTTCGAAAGCGTTTAAAGGTGCAAGAGGAGTTCCTCTCCAATAGCTCACCAGCAACTTTAATTTACGTATTCAATCCCTTCTTCTCCAAAATCCTTTCCAAAGGACCAATACCTGGAAATGGCCATCACCCACGGCTTCCTCCCGCTGATGCCTTTCCAGGGATTCCTATTCTCCGTGGAAAAGGCGTTGTACGCTACCGAGGACCTCACGGAATAAGTCGAATCAATCACAAAGCGCAATACGAGGCTGGCTGATCGTTTAAACACTCCATCGAAACAATATACGCTGTTGTTGTAACATTTTCTAGAAATACGACAGATTCATTATAAAAAGGATTATGTGCCACTCCATCTAAATCCACATACAGGGGATAAAGACAACTAATAATCAATTCGCTAATTTGGTTACTCATAACGTTAGCTGCTGGTCACAAATTTCATGAATACTTCTCTAAAATTATGGTTATTATCGTGGTATTATGCAACAAAAATTACTTTAATTAAAAAAAACAAAAAAATAAATTACAGTAATAGAAAAAATGACATTTAACCTAAGAAGTGTTAATTGGCCTAGTTTCTCCCGTGCCAATCAACCACGATATCGTCTTTTCACTTTAATTGACTTATATTGCCATCGTCTGGCTCAGATCGTTATTCTGTCATTGTCTTTTTCCGTGAATTAGCAATTTCAGCAAGAAAGATACATAATGGCGGCAAATAGTATCGAGATATAAGGGTGATCACCAGGCTCTCGTAGATAGTTGCTACCGTCATAGATGTTGTTATTTGGATATTGCTAATTTAATTAATTCGGGGTGTAATATCCTTTTGAAAACTTGATTACTTTGTTTTGATTTTGTTCAGGAATTCTGCAAGGTTTGCGTACATTAGTTAATTTTGGCAATAAAATACTCTCCTAGGTAGGAAACAGTCCGTCGACACTAGAACCAGGAGTTCTGAATTCGCATTACCCTAATTTCCCAAACAACGCCTTAAAAATACTGAGATAAAGCTGTAAGATAGGTATTTAATTTTCTGTAGAATTAAGTTTTAGATGTAATCTGAACATTATGCATGAATTGTATTCAAAATACACGGTGAGAACGGGGAAGGGTTTTTTAGGTCCGTATCCAGGTTAAACAGCGAGGTTATACGATTCAGCGTCACGAAAGATATAACCGTTTTAAGCAGATGGATTAGCAAATAACTGGTATTACTTGTAATTAAAATGTTTCCGAAATTTTTGAAAAAAGTATATTTGAGTTTAAATTTTGGCCTCATTAATATTGCGCATAACTCAATCGAAAATCCTTGAAATCAGGCTATTAAAATAGAGTGGAGTTTAAATTACATCCGAAGTGGATTGCAAATCAAGTTCGACTGAAATTACTTAGCTTACCAGCTATAAATTGCTAACGCGACATATTTACGAATTGAATGTTTCTAATTGCTTTTGGTGTTGGGGTTTGCCAAAACTATTAACAAAAAAAGAGTAATGGGTAGGACATATTCATCAAATGGAAAGTTCCTTTACTTAAAGTTGGTGGATTTTATTTTCAGTGTAGGAATCAATTCTTATTAATTTTTAACTACGTCATACTGAGTGAGGCTTTCAAAGACTGAAGGAAGTAGGGAATCAAAAGAAAGAGAATATTTGGGAAAGAGTGATACAGACAATTTTTCTTAATCCGTAACTTTCCCCACCGCAAACCTACCTTAGATCTAAAAAGTTAATTTATTTCATGATTAATCATTGAATATTAACTCAAGAAATAATGAAATGTATCCCTCTAATTTGCTTTTCAGAATTAACTGACAGGAAATCTCCTTCGATAAAATCAGCTGACTAATACTCTAAGCCGTAACATCCGACACAAAACACGCTTCTTACTTTCTTAATGAGAATCTAACTAATTCAATAGCAATCTCTAACTATAGTTTAAAGTAGTTGCGTGTATACATACTAACTAAAGCTGCAGTGATAGGCATCTAAATGTAAATGTTTAAAATTATCAATGAATATTATATGTAATTTCTAAGTCATTCACTTTACCGATGCATATTACAAATCAACGGCTCTTTGAAACCGCACTACTTTTGTCTATCGTAGTCTAAACGATCTATTTATTATCTCGATGATAACTTTGATATACTTCCTCCAATTGCAGATCCATCGAATTTGGAAAGAATTTCAGCATTATTACACCAAATTATTTTTTTATGCATTTAGAAGGTATTTATTCCCCGTTTCCAATTCTAATAAACAGTATTCACCACTTTTCTTTCCAGTTTTCCAATACCGACGCGAAAATTAATTTTATCTGATACTGGTAGAGTAAACACATGAAAATACCAAGGCGAGACGGGGAAATTTAACGCACCGCCGCAGTTGCCTTTGCCGAAGGAACACCTTTATATAAATATTCAAATTCGGAAGGGAGCAGAGGTCGGCAGCAAGAGTTCCGGAAAGATGCGCGTCGACCGGAAGTGGGCGGGGGGAAGGCGCAGGGCGTTGCTATGACATCCTCTCCCTCATTATTAGGCGTCTCTGAGATTCCTTCTCCTTTATTATCGGCCGACGACTGCATCCCTCTCAACCACATCCGAAGACCGTTTCGAAACTGCGTTAATTGCGAAGCGAGGCGCCATTTCGAGTGACGACGCTCAACTATGCTGTGATTTGGGATAAGAATACCATAGTCTACTCGGAGGGTGTTTCGAGAGCCTCGCCTGTTTTTCCATGTGCTTTCAGACCTCCCCATGTGTCCAGGACAGGTCACGAGCCATTCGCACGCTTCTCTTACCTGCCTAGCGACCCGACAGACACATCAGGCTTAACCTGACGACGAGTCGTTTGAGCGAAACCGGTCGGCACGTAAAATAGATATCACTAAGTGCACGATGAATGGTATCGGCCTTAATGTAGTGCTATTCCATGTGAAACTCCACAGTTCAAGGAAATATTAATTTATGTAAACAAACAAGGAAAAGGGTTATCTGTGCGTTAATTACACAGCATTATATGAATTCTGATATTTATTTATAAATTAAATTTCCTTCGGATGGTGTGGTTTTCGATCCTCTGTAAATTCATCATCCCGAAGGCCGGTTGGTTTCTGGATCCCTCAACCAATACCGACCGAAAACTTTGGAGAGGGAATGAGACATATTAGGCAAGATGAGGAGCGAAATAGATTGCCCTTGATTTCTTCACTCACCCAGATTGCTATGAAAGTAATAGCTTCGTGTAAGTGCAGCACATTTACCATGTAAATGACACTTCTTAGCATAGAATAAGGAGAGACGATGAATAATGTCTTTGCTTATACCCCAGTAGCTTCCATATCATCTTACCACGAGCAAGACATAGTCATAAGTAAATAGACGATACATTTTCATCTATTCTGGGCCAAAATTAAAAAAGAGAACGTTTACTTTTCAATGAAACTCAGTTTAACTATGTACGGCGTTAAACGAAGTGCAGCCAAGCCACATCGATCACGTTCCTCCAACAATAACAATTGAAGACTTGAAATTCTTCACAGCGCTAACCAACAGTGACAGGTGGGCTTGCATTATCATTACAAAACTGCTATTAGGCTCTTCGTCTGAAAGTAGCCCGCTACAAGCATACGTATAGATCATATCATCAACTTGGATCGGAATTTTCGTGGTTCGTGATTTTAATTTCATAATTTAGATAATTATGCGAGATATTCATCAACTGTTTGCTGCAATAAATTTAGCGTTATGATAGAGTAACTAATACCGAATTCATATCACATGAGTGGAGACCAGAAAAATACCATTGAAAGCCAAAAAGCAACTCCATCTCTCCACAGGGTGGTCACACAGCTGAATCTGGTACCGCCTAAATCTGCATAAGTGCAAATGTCAATTATCCGTCACAGATGACGAAAGTCTTTTGTCTAAAGAGCTACATAAGATAATTAATCGCTACACGTTTGAAAGAAGAGATGCGGGAAGTGTTTGATTATATCTTAATGTTTTGATTTCGGATACTGAGATATAACGGTAGAAAGGGTTACAAAATGACAAAAGACCAGTACAATTTTGGAAACTAATCAAATAAAGCGTTTTCTTTTATTTCATCGTGTTTTAGTATTATTTAATAATTTAAATGTTTTCCATCAAGTAATAAGATTTGAGATACGATATGAATGTTTGAAAATATATTTTTGACCTAATTATCTATTTGTCTGACGAAAAGATAAGAATTATTATAGTAGTAGTAGTATTGTTATAGTGCTTCGACAGCTTAGGTCATTTCGCACGTAGGCCCCCACCGGGAATAGAACCCGGGACCGCTTTCACTGAAGTCGAACGCGTTGCCCACTTGGCTATCGGGAGACCAAGAAGAATTATTATATTTGGTAGGCAATTTACTAACCATCTAGTGATTTACATATATTTTTATGTCATAAATGATAATAATTGTATAAAAAATGCTGAAATAACAAAAAATAGAACATTTCTTGTTATTTCTTGCTATTTTAATAAACAATTACTTCGATTTCTCTCTCTATTACGTATACCAACCAGCTCTTTACTCAACCTATGTCGTTTATATTAAAATTTCTTCATACATTTTTTTAGCATAGTAGCAATCATAATAAAGGAGTTATATCGCCAATATAAAGGAAACTCCAGTGAACAGATGGAAAAGGGAAAAGCAGCATTTGTTTGCCTTATTATTTCTCACAAAATAAATAGAAATCGTTATGCTAATGCTACGTCAACATGTTGGAGGTAACATGCATCCTTTCTTAGATAAGAGTTATTTAATTCAAATTCTTGAATTACTTTTCTCTAGGGCCCTGGATGCTGTTGAGACATCCTTGCCCTTCAGCAAGCGGCTAGAGGTTATCTTGATGATAGAGTTCCTACAAAAGCCATCAATGTCGCCATACGTTGATAACTACTGACTTTAAAAATCAAAGGAAATTTGTGAGTCTTTCTTATCGCTTTATGCATTATGCAAATCCTCCTTTTTTATTGACGTGTAAAATGCGAGATAGATTTATTACGACGCGCGCCAGTACATATATTCTGCGGAGGTCGACTTGCATCTCAAAATATCGTCAATTACAGAAATGTGGCGGAGCGTCGGCTGCCCATTCCATCGGCCTTCGGACCACTGTTCGGTGGGGTACGCCTCCCGTTGTTTTAGGCCCGACGCGAGGGAACCTGCTGCTGAATGCAAAGTGGGCAGTGGGAGGGGGTGCGCGTGCTGCGGGACCACAAGATGGCGCCGGAGGAAGGGAAGGTGGCGCATTCGTTATGTTTAGGACCCCTCCCCCTTCGGATAAAAACATGGACGTGGAGGAAACCGTTTGCTCATGCTCTCCTGGTCCTATCGAATTTCTAGCAGGGGATGGCATCACACTCTCCGAGGGAATCATGTTGAACCAGTGGCGGATCCAGAGGGGTTGGGGGAGCTATTGTCCTCCTTCTTGATGGCTTCTTAGGCCGAGCGATTTGGCTAGGAAATGACTAAGATCTCAAAACTGGTAGCGAAGTATTTCTCAGTAAATATTTTCTGTGTTTATCCCGACAAAATGGAAATTAAATTACTAACGTTGGATAATTGCGGTACATGGATAATAGCTCCCTTGAGAAAGGGAAGAGAAAATAGTGCCGAAACGTTCTTCCTCACTGGGAAGTATCTTAAACTACCCGTGTTGTACAAACAGGGTTTCTTTAAGCGTATCATAAATAAATGATAGAAAATAATGAATTTTATGCCTGAAAGACTATGTGTTTATAAAGTCATGTTCCAGAGAGTCTACTTGAAAATAAAAGCTATCTGGCTCCACGTTAGAGAACCATACACCAAAAGGGTGCAATGAATACATTTCGATCGAAAGCGCATTAAAATTTATGATGATAGTTGTCCAAAGAATATTCCATTCATTAAGGTATGGTAGCAGGAATGACACTAATATTTAAAATAAATTCAAAAAGATCCTTCGTTGCATGCTAAGACATGCATGCATTTTTAATAGAAAACTTAGTTTACACCAAAAAAAGGAGTTCCTCAGGTTTCAAACATTACACATAATTAAATCTAAAAATGAGTCTCTATTTCTTCTGTACCAGAAGACTACTAAAAATATCCATTCATCAAGACAAGGAACTCATCAAGTAGTATGAACTTTGATTTCTTAAATGTATAATAATAACTTCTTTAATTGAAACAGGAAGATCACAATTACAACCATTTAATAATAATTATCTTTTACGAGCTCACACGTCCATTCCCTAACTCCGACTCTCCGGACTCGAGTTGGAACCTTGGGGATAAGAACGCTAACCACTCCACACCGCGGCGTCAAGTTAAATCTTCATTAAAATCAGCAAAGGTATTATTCTGATACGGTAACCGCGCTAGTATTCGCGAGATTATAGCGAGAATGGAGAGCTACTACTGGCAACTTTTTCCTGATAATATTAGGAATACCAATCAGGTAGCGTATTGAGAGGTTCAGTGTCTTCACACCCCCTGCCATACGCCATACGGCGGCTTGTGGAGTACTTTTGTAAATGTACCCTTTCACGGTGGTTTACTGTGTAGACATTGGGTGAGCCTTTCAAAGAAGTGTCGATGACGAAGATGGGTTTTTACTGGATATCGGGCGAAAATGGTGGTTCGTGCAACATCCACCAGGGCGAGCCGAAAAGAAGGGAGGGAATGAAAGAAATGATGGAAGTTAGAGGATGCGGAGGAGACGGACGAGTGAATTACGAGTGGTGCCCTTGGAGACGCATTGGCCGTGCATTACGGATCCGTGATTAGTCATGATCGGCGGACCAATCATGAGTCCACTGCCGAACAACGGAAGCTGAACAATAACGAGGCAGACGTCGTTGGCGACGCATTTCAATTGGGCCGACCGCCTGCCTTCACGTGCCCTCTTCGCATTAGAGTCTTGCGGAATCCGTCCCCTTGTTTATGTTTCCGCGGTGATTTATTTATCATTTGAGGATGGATGCGAATTTGATTCCGAAATAAAACGATTCCGGCGACGGGCGCCGCGGCTGATAAATGCCAGGACATTCCATTCTCTCCTGCTTTCGGAGTGTGGCAGGGGGCGCCTACGCCAGTAAACCGACTTCTTCCTTTCGCGGAAAAAAGAAGTCATCAGCGGGACCAGTCTCGGACCGGCAATCAAGTGAGGCAATTGCCTAAAGATAAAGAACCATCAAAGGAGCGCCAACAAAAGAATATCGGAAAATGGTATGGATGTCTCAAAATGGGAAAGTTAAGAAAACCCTGAGTACTTAGCTCTGTATGAGCCTAATTCACGAAGGTTCACAAATGAGTTTATCGAATATTTGCTAAATTTCCATGAGTACTGCTCTTTCATCATGAAAATCACTAACTTTATGTTTTTATTTGTTTTTTTTTGTAATTCATCACAATTGTACGCCTTTTTACCTCATAATGATTGTATGAGTCGAAACCATGATCGTATTGAAATAAATATTACGGTTCAAAAAATTTTGTCTTTTTCTCTTCTCTTCGTGAAGTCCAACCACATATTCACGTCCCGAGCAAAACGCATATCGAAAATCATTAAGTTCACTTTAAGACTTTAGCTGTAGCATATTCAACATACTGTTAACGACAATTTTTGACATAGGCTCCCCGAGCAAGAATAGTGGAAGCTACCCTGATTTCACTGAACACACCACATGAGTAATTTTTTTTTAATTGATAAATAACGATAATACGATAATATTCGATTCGTTTCTAAGGCCCGAAGTTTATCTATAAAAAATATTAGAGTCAAATAATAGGGAGCCTAAGAAAATAATGAACGACATATGATTCTTACAACAATTCCACGTGGATAATAATATCACCATATAATATATAATATAGCAATTGCCGTTACCAGTTAAGTAAAATTTTGATTGTCTCTTAAAGTTAGGCCAAAATAACAAGATTCCCGTGCGCAGTAATGATCGACACCGCAGTAGTTAATACGCAACTCAAAATAATATATAATTAACAAAGGGCGAGGATGTTGTCTAGGGAACACATCTGAAACCGGTGCGGATTATCAAAATCGCTAGTTTTCCTACAGGGCCGGCTGCAGTAAGCTATAGAGGCAACCGCCTCCGGTTGGTACTATAAATGATTTTACTATTATATAAATACAATATAAAAATTAATCATTGAAGTAGCAAGTTATTTTTTAGTACAAATCTGTATTTATTCTGTTTTATTCTTCATGGATAAGGAAACTCCAAAAGTATACCGGTAGTGAATTCTTGAAATATAGTTTTCAACACTCTTTTCCATATCGAAGTAGACATGTGTCTGTTGATACTTCGATATGGAAATTAATCAACGTATATATCTACATCTACATAAGTACCCTGCAAGCCGCCTTCCGGCGTGTGGCAGGGGGTGTAAACACCATACCATACCATACCATATACACATTCTCTGAAAGTTTGAATGCAGCTTTGAAGTTTGAAACGATGATCACAAAGAGTTATGAGGCTACTATTTTTAAAGAAGATTTAAATTTAAAAAACTGAATGCACATTAAATAGAAAGGAAATTCGACATCGAATACACTCTCCACCTATGGTGACAGCTTCTCTAAAGGCGGCCATGCCTATTTTATCATGCTCTTTTCATAGATCTCTTCAGTTTTAGATTTAAATCAATTTAAGGATTCCAGTTACATGTTATAATAATGACGCCCTGCATCAATTCCATATAATTACATTTAAGATTATAATTGCTCCAACATGGAGAGGAAGGATGAAAAAGCTGTTTAAATGAGGCGAATGGAACAGGAGGAATAACATACCTAATGTGAATGAAAATATTTTAATATTTTTGCAGCAAAATAAACATGCATGATTAGGAAATTATGGTTTAGTATTTATGCAACAATATGCGTTCAGTAGATAATCTTTTATTTTATAGCAACAAGACCTTAACGTAAGTAAACGCTCTGTAATTAACGTTACTAAAGGAACCAATTGTGTCATAATTATTCATATGATGTTAATGGAATAAATGTAAAGTGGTTCATACCGTTGAATATATCAGGATCACTCCTACAATTAGCTTAGAATGAAGCACTCATATCCGAAAAAATCTGCGGTGAAGCAATTTGTGAATCGATAGATTCGATGAAAATGTTAGAAAGCGATGCTATTTCACCCCGACCAGGTCTCATCTTTTAATATGCGGCGAATATATGGGATCCAGCGGATGAAAAACGTACCCGCAAACTCAAGAAAGTGCAGCGCAAGGCGATACAATTCGTTAAAAAATGCTATAATAAAAAAGGAAGCGTAGGAAAGAAATGAATATGCTCTCAGACGCAGGTTCGGAATCTTTGAATGAAAGGTGATTAGAAACTAAGCTGCGACTACGACTAGGTTTTCTAAAAAGTGCGTTTGGCAGAAAACCTAATCTGTATTATGCGGCCCCCCTGCTACTCCGGCCGATCCAAAAAAAGGTGTAAAATAATTAGATGCGAGGACAAGTTGTTTTCAGAACTCTCTTTTCGAGAACGGTATGCGATAATAATAAGCTGAATTGGTTCGAACACTCAGAAATTACAACCCATTCCACACGCCGAAAAGGTGTGGCAGGGAGTGTAATTACAACTAACAGAGCTTTCTAGCAAACATTTCTGCCTTCATCATCTGTTCTAACGATAATAAGTAAACAAATCCGAACTTCTTAGATTCATCTGCTACAAGATGTCGGACTTTGGTTAGGTCTCATCACCTAATTCCAAATGAAACAAACCGAAATTTTAACAGATTAATATGTTTCTACGTACTTTCTGAAGCACAGAGGAAGATTATTATGCTGAATGAGATTCAAACTACCACATTCATCCGTTAAATTTTCGCGTTACTTAAATCAAACTTTAGTACTATGATGTGTTTGAGCATACGTTTGCAAAGCTAAAACTGATGATAAAGAGGTCTCAAAACTTTCTTAAATTTGCACGTTATCGAATGCCGATACCCTGCAGTTAATGGTCAGTATTATTTATCCCAAATAGTTCAGGGTTCGATACCAGCCTATTCAGGCCTTCCATAAGAAATAAATGCAAAATCATTTTTCATTGCCCTGATGAATTGATGTAGGCAAGCGATAAGAAGTTTTCATCAATTTGAGTTTATTTCATTTCACAAATTTAAATTGGAAATAATTACCGTACTAATTCGAGTTGAACATAATTAGGAACACATTCTAGTAAAAACTCATTTTTTTGTAATCAAACATAGTCCACTCTGGCCTGAAATTTCTTAGGCATTGCAAAAACAAAATGCCTTACCTTTATATTCCACCGCCATTTCGGTTAATGACGTCGTTAAGTTCAAACTTAAGTTTAATTAATGGGATGGTTTAGTTATAAGAAAATAAGCATATTGTAAACCATGCTGATACTCGGTTGAAATATTTTGAGTGAACGTAGAAATCGTGCAATTTTACGAATACTTATTAAAGTTACAAAACAGAAATGCTAAAAATAGTGATGTTTAAAATGTCCTTAATGGCAGTATGTTGGCAGAGATTATTTTAGAAAAAATTTACCAATATTTTATTTTTCAATTATTATTGTAAAAGTCTTTCAAATAAGAAGAAATAATTCACATCAAAACAAAGCCGGGATTCTTAGCTGATGGAAAAATAGAAGAGTAAACATAACGCAATGAGTCCTCATTGCTGAAAAAATTATATAAATTCTTTTTTAATACCTATATTAAAATGTTTCAGTGTTTTCACATATCTAAATCTAAATAATATATGTTGTGTAAAATGATTTATATTAATTTCTTAATACTGAAATGTGTGTGTTTTTAATTGTATTCCAATTTCTAATTCAATTATGTAAACATTACAGTTTAAATCTCTTTAGTGTTACCTGAAATCTTTATAGTATGTAAACACTGTGTATCTATTATATAATTTTAAAGCGTTCCTCAACTTAATATTATATTTTTTTTTACTTTTTTACAATTGCTGATAGGGTATTTGCCCATAATAAAGATTATTTTTATTAAATGGAATACGTTCAACCAAACGGAATTCCGATATCCATTCCTCGTGCAAATTTCCACATTCTGGAGTGTCAATAGCGTCTTCAGCGACTTCCTTCTATAAACAAAGATGACGCGAAAAGGAGAAATGCGAAGTATTTTCTCTACAGATTTTGGAATACCATTTCCTTTCATATGCCTCTATGCGAAAGCCTAACCTAGGCTAGGCCTAAAGTGGTGGGTATTGTTGTAAAATACTCTTTAGACTTAAGAGAAGAACCATATTTTATGATACTTATGTTCCGCAGTAAGTCTTCCAGTAAGTAAATATACCAGTAAGATAAATATAAAATAAAGTATTCTTTGTGATTTTTAACGCTGCACAAAGTTGAAAAGAATATGCGATGTAGCACCTTCTTTCTCTACTTATTGAATGTGCCATCAGGATTCTTGTTTTTATTAGACTATTACCATTTGCTATTCATATCTACCAACTCCACAAAATAATTTAGGAGTACTCTTAAAATTTCAGAGTTTTAAAACTTTTCCATAAAAGGAATCTACGGGGAACACTTTTTCGACTGAAAAGAATTTTTCGTTTAACTCCAACCACCTTGTTCCACTCCGCAAAATCATAATAATTTTACCACTTTTTGCATATAGTGATATAGTGAAATAATTTAGTGACAATTAATGCGGATCTAATAATAATAATAATTTTTTAATAGCAATAGGAAGATCCAAATAATATACATTTAAAAAATTATTATTATTTACGAACACGGAAAACCGTTTCCGAACAGGAAAACTCCGACTAGCCGGGACTCTAAACCGGGACCTTATTAGCGCTAGCTCGCTACGCTACGCGGCTGGTTACGTAGCGATCGATTTGTTTATTTCAAAAGTGCAATATATGATTTAGACGAATATATGCTTACATTGAATTCATCATGAACATTCAGGAGAACATTAAGAAGGGATTTGCTGTCGGAGTAAGTGGCTTGAGTATGCAATCAATTACCGATGCCCTGAAAACGCATTGGAATTCCATCCGCTGCCAAAGCGATTTTGGATTTCCACACGGGCGCGCCACCTTCCGTCTGCGCAGAGGATGTGTTCTGCAACGAGGATCCTTTTCCCAGGAAGAGTTTTGACGAAAAGGAAGCGAGATGGCCGATTCTTGGTAGCAGACCTTGGAGGATCGGCACTAGAGAATGAATACATGAATACCCACAGACGTATTGGAGAAGAATCAGAAAGAATGAAAGACAGTTGAAGGTGATGTGCCGAAAATTGTTGACGGAGATGGACACATCGCCATTTTATCTCCAAGCCATCATCATGAGTCCATAAGGACCCTTAAGGTGTGCGCGAAAACCCTCAAATTATGCTGGTGATAGCTTCCACAAAGCCCTTGTATTCCTTACGTTTCTTACATACATAAATGATTTTTTGTTGAATTCAGCTCATTAACGTTCATTATTACTAATTATTTTAGAAATTTTTCATCGTGGTAGGTTAGAACCATAAAACAAATGAAAAATATTAATTTATTAAGGCCTGGTAGATTGAATTAAGAATAATAATGGATGAAATAGTTATTTTTATGGTATGCGGAATGCGAAAAATGAAAAAATGTTGGCTATTTACCCCCACGTTACACCAAACGCGACAAGAATACCTTTTGCGAGGAAATCAACGGACATTGTAGGAATGTGATCTATTTTGCTTTACTATGTGATAAACGTAAACACAATATAAATTAGTGAAATGATTTTTTTAAGGATTGATTCGCTAAAAAGGAAAAAGAGGGAAATTTGCAGCGTTCGTTGAAGTCCAAGTCCCCCTTGCAAACCATAATTTTACGTCATTTTTAAAGCAAAGGAAAAACTTTAAAGTCTACAAAATAGTAACTGATTTTTAGTCATAAACAGGAACCACTTTATCTCGTGTAATTGTTTGAAATTCCCAAGATTCTTTTATATTTCCACGTTTTAATAATTGCTGGGAAAACTATCCCCTGTTACCGAATGATAGTTCTGCCGCCATTTCGTCCATCGATTTGCAGCTGCTCGCCATGTGGAATGCTGTTGCGCTTCATCTGCTCGAGGCAGTGGACATCATCGATAATTTTTCGCACGCGCTTGAGCCTTGGTCTTATGCTATGTTCTTTTACATTGACGTGTACTTCTATCAAAACTATTACAATCCTCTCATAGGTCAATAAGTTTGCATTTCTGTTTTTCATTTCAAGGACGTGTTTTCCTTCTTATTAATTTACTTAAGGATCTCTTATTTGCTAATCTCGGTACTCCATCGCATGTTCAAAATCCGAGAGTCGAACGTGGGACCTTGAGGTTGGAGGATTAGCAAATTTTTAGTTAAGTTACAATAAAAATATCTCAGCTTCTCCGTCCATTGTTAGAGATATTGTTCATTTCATATTGCTCGTGTCCAGACTGTTTCGTTCACTTTCATTGTGTTATTTAAAATATTGAAGGGAAACTTTTTTAACTTTGTTTAAATCGATTTAGGATAATCTATCCGTTACGCTGGATGGAGGACATTTTGGATGTTATTCATTCGTTGCTGAATGTTAATAATTTGTCGGTAGAGGATCTTCATACCAAAAATTCTCCCAAATGACAGGTAGGGTGTGGAATACAGAGCAATAGCTCCAATCTTCTGCTTCGAAAGGAATGCAGATTCGGCGATAGCAACGGCAAAGAAGAATCGCCTGTCGAACGCATATCTATCGACGACGGCTTATCAGCGTACTTTCTTCGGGGCATATCGATAAATGATTCTGTTTCTTTATAAATGAGCTATAAAAACGAGTCTTCATCATCGCTCGATCTAGATTAACCACCGTCGAGAAGCCATCTCAATGGAGAAGGAAAGGAGAAAAAGAAAGGATGAGTCACATCAAATGACACATTTTACACAGTGACTGCAGTTGCGATGGTTTAGTTCAGAGTATTACATATATCAAGTTCTTCTAAATTTTGGAGCGATAATGTTTATTGAATTCGATGTTTCGGCAGAGGATGAGAAATTTCTTAACGACGAATAGTAGCTATCGAGACCATATGGTTAGCTTTAACTATAGATATACCTTCAACAGCGAAATTATTTCTGACCTTACGAACATATTGATCATAACCATTCTATTTCTATGAATAAGCGGATGGTTAACAGTCGCAAAGGGTCCCTTCCCTTGCTTAAATGCATCATAGGTTGTGCGGGTTTTGGTGTTTTTAAGTGTAAGATCAAATTTGGAAATATTTATATTTATTAAGAGATAATTAATACATTTGGAAATATTTATAAGCACAAAAATATTACGGATTGAGATGTCTGGCAATGCTAGAGTAGCATCTGCTTAAATATGCCTCGTAAATAAAAATTGCAAAAATTAGTTAAGGTCCAAGGTATTCGAAGAGAGTCTAACCAGATTATGTATTTTATAAATCAAACATGGCGGTTGTTAATATTCATGAATCGATAACTATCAACTAAATTTAGCGGATTAAAGCTAAAAGATTAACTTTGTAAATCTCATCACAAACAAAAAACTTGTTATAGACAATTTGATTTTTGGAGAGGGTTTCACCACCACCCTCTCGTACAGAAGATCCCAGGGACTTCCTTCTCTTATAACCGGAGTTCATTAAAAGATCATATCATCAAATATTTTCAATATATAAATATAAGTGATTTTACTATCAATAGATTCTGGCAAGACTTTGTGGTAGGAAGCCATAACGAACTGAGAAAATGAAAATTAAAATAGACATTTACCCGTACCACTTCACGTTATGTGGTACGGGTAAATGTCTATTTTAATTTTAATTTTCTCAGTTCGTTATAAGTGATTTACCAAGGAATAAAAGTTTTATAGGATTAGCAGGCGGTGGTCATCAAAACCAGAGGTCTATCTGAGCACACCTTTGCGAAGAAGTACCTTTCCTTTTAATACGCGAAGGAATTGCTGAAGAAGTAATTCGTTTTTGTTTTTGAGAGTTTTAACTATGACTGAATTTTCGAAGGAGATTTCAACGACTGACACCAAAATTAGTCGGACAGAAAAGAAGTTACGCTAAACTGACAGTAGCATCAAATCGAGATCGAATACATGAATATTACTGTTCTGCACTGTCTAAAAAGAAACCATGAGAAAAACGAGGGTAACGATCAACGTAATATTACTTAAGTGCAAAAGACACTCTCTATTCGGCTTAAACTTGGTGGATCACATGAGCATTACCTCTTATTTTTAAGATTTTCATCAATTGTATAGAGTAGTATTATTAGCATATCCATGTAATCTGCTTCCTATTTGGGCACGATTTAACAATGCCTTATGTGACAATATGACATTTTCAAAGTAACTAATTTGTAAATAAAAATTAAGCATTAAAATGATCTCGATAGCACCTTTATCGAAGAATAACCTGTTTGTGGAAAGAAAAGAAAGTTGGAACACGGTTATTAATGAATTAGAGGTTTAAAAACACTCCGTGAGTAGTATGACGGCAGGCGGCATTCGAGTTCAGAGACAAAGGGAAGCTCCGCGTTACCGATTTCTTGTGGAGCCCTTGAAAATGGAGAGATTGTTTCCGAAATGCGCATAAAGATTTTCCCAGAAATTGATATTCTGGAGCTTCCCGTTTGTCTCTGAACGCAAGTCCGGCCTACCAAAATACGGCTTACGGAATGTTTTCAACCTCTAACCTAATTGTGCTATGAAGAGAACTGACTTCGATGGAATTTCACACACATCTCAAGATAAGATTTTGTAATTTCCTCAGCAGTTTTTATATGACTAGTTTCGTCAATAAATTGACATCTTGATAAAAATTATATTTTAGTTAACGAGTTTACATCTAGATTAAGTCTTTTGACGTGAACCTTGACTCCAGAAGATGTCAATTTGTTGACGAAGCTAATCAATGAGAATCTTCTGTGTAAATTAAGAGGTGTTCATTCTTTTAAGTTAACTGTTGTATTTTCCAGTACCCCTTGCGATTTTTAGGCAAAATATATAGTTGCAATTCTATGTTGGCGTCAAATTTCAGGACGAGATTTCATATTTTACCGAAATATTGCAGCGGATATTAGAATATTTATCAGTGATCTTAAAATTGAGAAAACTTATAAATTTCCACAGTATATTTTTATCGATTAGTTTCGTCAATAACTTGACATTTTCGGGTGTCAACATTCACGTCAAAAGACTTCATCAAGATGTCAACACGTTGACGAAACCAGTCAATAAAAACTGCTGAGGAAATTACGAATTGTTCTTTCTTTTAATATATTCGAATATTCGCTGCAATATTTCAGTAAAATATGAAATGAGCCTTTTGGGCTCATTCCACCCCTAAAATTTGTTTTTACCTCATATATACGGAAGGGTTAAAGCTTATGTTAAGATCGTTGTACGGCTTGTTTTGAGGTTTACCATTACCATATGCTTGAAAAGATCAACTAAAAATATAATTTTTTTAAAGAATATGAAAATTAAAAAGCTTGCCACTTTCTACATGAGAATTCGTTACTCGATGAGAAATATGTGTATAACACCATTACATCGACGGCCGCATATCAGGGCGCTCGGTACAGTGACAAGGGATTCAATTCCTTTATGAATGAGCTGTAAAAAGCGGGCCTTTATCATCGCAGGAACAAGATTAATCCCCGTCGGGGCGAAAAAGGAGAAAGAAGAAAGAGAAACGACGCCGTTAGAGAGAGACGGGAATTTAGACGCTTGGCCTCGTGTTTTCCCGGACTTTGTTTAATGCGCTACCTATCGCCACGGAGGGAAACGAATGAGCGCTTCACGCATCTCTGAAGGATCCTGTCCCTCGGATCTGAAATTCCAACCCTAATGTAACGAGCATTCATTCTCATCCCCAATTCGCAATTTCCCCTCTCAGCAACCGTCTTATCTTCTTCCGATGCATCTTAGTTGGTCTGAGCGATACTTCTCAGCCATTTCCATCTACACGATAACCAATTCAGTGCCTATACAATGCGGGTTTCCTTCCTGAGCTATTTCATATGTAACTCGCGAAAGAGCGAGCGAAGATTGAGTTGCTTTTAGGCCTCATATCGTGATCAACGGACATATTCCTTCCGTTATAAAACTAGCTATAAGATAAGGTTAACATTTATATAATACAATTTAGATATTTTTAATTATGATTAATGGGTTCTGTCTTAAATCAGATATAGTAATAGTAATGTAAATTATGCCCTGTGGCAAGCCACCTAAGAGCAACATTATAAAGATAGTTCAAGATACAAGCAATCATATACATATACAAAGGAAGAAGAGTAGGTTTTCAAAAAGTTTACATAAGGAAATAAATAATACATAAAAAATACACGTATCACACAGTATTCAAGAACGTTGATTGAAAACATGTTGTAACAATAGTAATTTAAATTTTAACTTAGTTTACTTTTAACTTTTAATTTAGTTCAAAAATACATCTATTATAGTAGGTATATACCTGGTCCTCCTAAGCCAGAAGCAGTCCGTCGTAAGATCATAATAACTAAATATATTTCTTACCATTATTTCTAATATTTATTCTACTGTTTTCAAGTCATAAAATCCTACTTAACGTACATTTCTTATAGAAATATATAAGAACAGGTTATGCCCGTGTACTTATATGGGATATTCATAAAATCAACATTCAAAAATTGCTTTATAGTCGTCAAAGGGATGGGTTGTTTATTTCCCAACAATTTTACGAATTTTTCGGGTATTTTATCAACGTTCTCACAATTTGGAATTTATAGGAATGTTTCACGACTAAAATAAGATTCTATGATCATTTTACTTTCTTTATCGACTTGTCTCAATTTCGTAAGACCAATGTTTCTAATTTAATTTTGTAAAAGAAACAACCTCTACAAGTCATGAAAACGTAATTTACGTTAATCTCTAATGGAAACGTATTATGGGCTCATGGGTTCGAACCCGGGCCTTTACAGAGATAAGTATAGTTCTCCTGGGGGGGGGGATTCAGCATCGTAGAAACACAATGCAGTTTGTTTCAGATCTCTAAAGCAAGCCGTTTCTGAGATAAATAGGGGGACGGACAGACGGACGGACGAACTTTTTATATATATGATATTATATTACTGGTACGCGAAACCTCGAACTGGACTTGAACTGCATTCCACAGATAATCTGTAAAATAAAGAATCTGCAAAATGTCTGTTTTTGGATATTTATGATATTAAAAAATGGTAGCGAGGTTCCCCTAATCTTGCCAATGCCAAAGGCCGTATTGCCGTTGGGGAACCGAATATTTTCTTATATCGTTGAGCCAGTTTCTCTATCTGGCTTCGTTATATTTTGTCACCATTTGTTGTATGCAGCTGCCATTTTGCGTTGTTATTTAAAAATTAGAGACTACTAATTTTATTATAGTACCTTATGTTATTAATTATTATGGCGTGAATTGTAATAAAGTCTTAGCAAAACTGAACGTGGGGCTTTTAGGGGCCTTATAGAAATACTTGGCCTTAAAGGCATTGGCGGGTCCGGTGGAAGACTATGATTCTTTCGATGATTTCTTCGCGTCATCGATTTGCTTATGATCTGAAGAGGAGTTCGAATCAAAAAGTGAGAGCAAAGCGTTTCTTGGATTGTAACATAAATACTAACTTTATTAAAAGACACATCTACAATTAATGTTCTTAGTTTTGCTTCTTTACCATGATACGAGACCTCGTAGACACATCTACATTTATGATGAATACGAACAATAAATGAGTAATTAACAAACTTGTCTTTAACTGCCTTCCGCGACAATTTCTATATCCATACTTTCCATTCAGACTGTCCTGGTCTCTGGTAGACAGCAAAAATTATATTTGCTAAAAATTTATTAGATTTTTTTAGTCGCCGCTATTTAAGAGAGAGAGAGAGAAATGTCTGGGGGTAATGACCATCGCTTAACGAACTGTGAAAACGAACCATAACTGCAGTTATATTCGGGAATTAACTATCCTTTATCAAGTTAGACATTAGATTCGGAGGCTGTTAGGTATTGATGTTTTCGAAACTCCAAATGTACGATTGAAATATTTTCATTTTCCCACTCATATTGAGTATAGGCCTCGGAGACGCATTCCTCTCTGCTAATGGCTAATGAGAGAATTGTACCTGGCCCCACATCCACTTGCTGAGTTAACTCCTTTTTTTTGCAGAATATATCCTTTTCACCAGCAATCGTTGTTCTATCATCGAAGCAAACACAAGCATACACTGGCGTTAATAAAGTGGAAATCATAACAGCAAATGTATTAGCGGTAACAGCTATTCTTCAACAGATTTATTCATGGTCGTTAGAGTATCACCTACCCAAATAATAGCGAAGAGGAGAAAAAGTATATTGATTCAAAATTGTGGAATATCGCAGGATATACTGATTATTTATTTGTTTCTTGAAAGAACGACGCAATTCTAATAGTTCTCAGCTATTGCTGGTGCAATTTTATAAGCTAAAAATATTAATTTTTAATTTACAATCATTCTGCGGGCGTGGCAGTAATTTTTTTCTCTTTTCATATGTCATAAGCGATGCCTGCAAGAGATATCCGAGGAACATTTTGAAGTTGAAGACATTTTAACAGTAAGCGAAGTTTTCATAATGCGTTGCCAGGCGTTGAAGTTACCAACCGCTCGCAATCTAAACAAACATTCATTTGCACATCACAGCAGTAAATTAATTGGAAAACAATTCGCAATAAAGGCACTCTCTTTTGAATCATTCTTCTACAGAAGAAATTCAAAGTGTATTTGATTATATTCTGTAAAATTCACACTTATCCCGTTGGCCATCAAAGATAAACAACTTAAGCAACATTCGAATTCTAAAAATTCAAGCATTGCAATGTCTACACAGATTGCTCACATATCTTACTAAGAATTACTGAGGTGAATTTTCAGCAGGAGAAATTCTTAGAAATAAAAGTCAGTACTGAATCTCTCTGAGAAGGCAGGCGACCTGATTTCTGCCTTAGATTGAGTGAAGAAAATTGACTCAACTTAATCACTTCTTAAGGGTACAATCAGGTTAATTACTACAATTTAGATACGAAAGAGTGTTCTTTATATCTGTTAATAGTAAGTTATCTAAAAATCTTTAGTAGATCAAAGTCTTCTCAAGATTGATGAAGGTAACACTCGCACTTTATTTTATAGTCTCAAAATGGTATTTCTTTGTAAATTGAAAGCATGCCCATTCTTGCAAAAGGACATAGAAGTTTATTTCATATTCTCTTTTATTTTTCTTTACTTTCTTCATTTTTCATTTTTATTGTATTACTCAAGGTATTTTGTTTGTATATTTTCTGCTCCTATAAGCAATTCCTATGTCTTTTTTCAAGTGTATGTGCTTAAAAACAAGTCCCTTTTTATTCAAGGTGATGGCCACCCCTGGAAAAGGATTTCTTTAGGGATGCCGAATTTCACTACTTGTGTTTGGTTTTCTTTTCATGCATGTATATCTACAAAATTGAAATGAACATGTTATTATTATTATTATAAAAGCAAGATACAAGAGAATCCAATCGAGCCAATATAATAAGCAACGATTAAGTCTCCAGCGTGAATGTCTGAATGTCAATAAATAAAATGGACTTATACGGATTTTAAACATTTCTAATGTGTAGATAAACAGTATTGGAACGCAGTGAAAGAATAATCGTCTGGAGGTGAGAACCTCTGCCGGCACGGCACGATAAATGGGTACCCATATTTATGGTTTCCATTTTGGACACGAAGGAGCTATATGAATAAGCTATTTTACAATTTACTATGTACTCCTTAAGGTATATATAACACTCTGTCGCTTCGAAACTGATGTTACGTTGAGTTTATCTTGGTATAAGAAATGAAATGCATTTTACAACGGATTCTAGCTAGAGATATATCCATAGCTTCCTGTGGTAAACTTTCCTTCCTCTAGAATTGCCGAAATATTTTCTCACGACTGCAGTAAAAACTAGAGCTATATTCATATCAAATGGGCGTGATTTTCTAAATTTGGAATCATGATATCAAAATCTATCTTGATATCAAAGCCGTTTCAGGATCGAACACTACTCTACTACTGAAGCAATATATTTGAAAAGAGAAAACTGGACAAATGACTCCGGTAAAGAGATTATTATTAAAGTAGAAAGTCTTATATTGAAGTGAATTATTGTTTATCATCGGTATTTTAAGGAGTTTTGACGATATTCGGTCAACTTTTGGAATTTTCGGGTAAACAGGATAATGAGAAGGAAATAACTTGCGATTTTGAGACAAGATAATATGAAGAAAATTCTTGCTCCTCTTGTACTCTTTTACCTGATGATGGCGATGTAGCCGAAACCAGTCGTCAAATATACATTTAAATATTGGAAATTTACAAAGTTCCTTTTTCGTCTTATAATGTCGCTCCACTAAGTCCGGCCTAATATAATAGATTTAATTTTTTAAAGGATAATGAGAATCAAACTTTCATTCAGACGGTTTACAAAGTCGATTACGAAGTTATACTTCTTGAAATTATAAAATTGACACTTTATTTAGTTCAGACGACATTTATACCACCATTGGTGACATGGAGTGTTTTGATAACCCCTGTATATTTAATTTATAATACTACTTAGCAGTTGATTTCCTTCCCTCTTTTTCGGTGTTAGTTAAACATTGAAAAGCTACTATCTTTAGAGTGGAGGAATATTTGTAATTTTAAAGAAAAGAAAAATATGCATTCCATGGAGGCAATGATTAGGGTGAACGTATTAAAAACTTTGGGGTTAATCCCTCTGGATATACGCAGGTTTAAATCTAAACTAAAATAATCTTTAGTCTTCTGCGGCTAGAATAACCCTTAAATTCACTTGAAATTCCTCATTGGGGAGCATTTAATTCCGATTTTCCTAATCCTAATTACAAATACGGTTGCATACACATCAGCGAATTCTTTCTCTAATTGCCGCTTCTACGAATCCTGACGGAGGAGGTATTAGACACAATTCTTTCGAAACTCTGTTTCGCTGAACTTGCACATTCTGATGGAGCTAATCCGGCTTACGAAGGAGGGCAAGGGGCACTCACATACACATGTATTCGCCATGGATCAACACTTGCACACGACCGTTCTCATAAAAATATTTAGCTGACAGATCTATCTTTCTGTTTCCATGAAAAATGAAATCCTCGCTCGAGGGCATTTCGCTCAAAATTTGTTGACATTTCCGGTTTTGAATTTTCCCGCATAACTTGTGAGTGTGGCTAATTCTATCTAATGATTCCAAGATATTTCTCATGCTCATGATTAATTTTCATGCATAAGATTATTTCAAATTATTTTTTTTTAGATTCACTAAAAGTAATGGCATCGGTGAAACTTTGAGAGAAATCAATAAACTGCAGGACTATCGCAGAATCATGTAAATGAGCTCATATTTAACTTTTAAACTCGAAACCTCATATACTTATATCTTTTTGCTGTGAAAAAAATACACAGACAAAAAATACACAAAACAAAGAAGTTACATGCAATTCAAAATATTCTTCACTTTTATGGAAATTATCCACATATTGAGTAAAAAAAACTTTATTAACTGCCAAGAAAATGAACCCCTATTTGAAATAGTAAGTATACTACTAACTGTCTATGTCTATGTTTGTACCCTGCAAGCCGCCTTTCGGCGTGTGGCAGGGGGTGCATGCACCATGACTCTATTTCCTTAATCGATTATTTTCGCGTATCGATCGCGGAAAAAATGAGTTATTTCATCTATTTGTTCTCGCATCTATTTCTCTGATCTTTCTCGCATTATCGGAACGGCCTATGTAGCATGGTGAACGCGTTATATCCGCTACATCATCTCTAAACGTGCTTTCTCTGAATTTATCCAGTAAATTGATCCTTTGTTGAAATCATCTAACTTCCAAAGATTCCCATTTTGCGTCCTGTAGCATCTGAGTGACGCTCACTCTTCTCACTCACTAATAGAAGATGGAACAGATTTTCAAGCAA
Source organism: Ladona fulva (assembly GCA_000376725.2). Taxonomy (NCBI): domain Eukaryota; kingdom Metazoa; phylum Arthropoda; class Insecta; order Odonata; family Libellulidae; genus Ladona; species Ladona fulva. The sequence continues at coordinate 1,773,993 of KZ308219.1, read as the reverse complement.
AGCCTTCGTGGCAATGAAAGAGGGAATGTGATTTAATCTAAAATATCCCTTAAACAAAATACGATTTGAACTGTAATAAAAAATGTTGTTCCTTAGAATCAAAATATTCTCAAAATAATAAAATTTTCGTATTACATGTCAAATATATTTTTGTTGAGACTGAATCTAATTTACAGCTCAGATGTACTATCCTCTCTATAAAAAGGAAAGAGATGTTGTATTTTGAATAATTCTCTCTCCTTGAACTCCATCCCTCAGTTAACACTAAGCTCTAGTGCATCAATCAATTATAATCAGATTTGATCAATGAGTGTAAAATAAAAGAAATAGATGCGAGGACAAGACGTTTGAGGGACTCATATTTTCCGCGAAAGTAATTCTGGATTCTAGGTCTCTCTATGGTCACACCCCTACGCGAGTTGGCGAAGAGAAGGATTTCCATTGCTAAATGACAACAGTTAGAAGAGGAAAACATTTCAGTGAAAAAATAAGGAATTGGAAATACTTTCCTCTTAACTTACGTCGTATTAAGGAATGGGAAGGAAATAGAATGAGGTCATAATACTCAAATAATGTCACGTCTTTGGGAAAATATACACTGCTAACACTGGTCGAGCAGCAAGATTAAAGATTTTTTAACACGATTTGGAAGAAACTTTATGAAATGGTACAGTTTATATAACTCCCCCTCACTTGCATATATAATTTTTGGAAAAGGACTATAATAGCTTTACCTTTAGTTTAGAATTGAGTACCAATATGTAGAAATATCACATAGCAACTTAGCTATATCATAAGCCTTCCAGCTCAAAACAACAAGAGATTTTTATTGTAAGCACAAAGAATTTAATAAAATATTCTGTGACCATCGATGAAACGTATCCTAGAAGAGAGATTTCGTTTTTGAAGGAGAGACTACCAGTTTTCCCTCTTCGATAATCTGAGGGAAACTGAGATTTCGATGATAAAATTGTTTTGCTTGAAAATAATGGCTTAAATCTAGAGTATTGAAGTTAAGTACATTTTTTTGTAACCTAACTACTGATAATATCACGTTTATTAGAAAAACAAGTGTTTCCTAAACTTTTCCTTTGAATACTGTGCAATTACTGAAATTGATATGGATAAGCTTGGTCATTTTCTTGGGTACGTAACGGTGGTGCATGAGAAAGATTCCGCTCCCGCCAGGGGGCTCCTGGTATATCCGCTGGACCCCGTTGCTGACTCATTTTCGGGCATTTTACGGGTGCAGCGAGGTGCGCGCTACGCCCTTGGTAAGTAGATATTAATAGCAATTATAATTATGAATAACATAAATAGTGGTCCAATTGTACAAACGTCAACGTTAAATATATAGGTACAATTTTCTACACTTATACACAACCCTTACAATAATTATTACATTACTTCCAAACAGTAAGTGGCTACGACGCTATAAGATGGTCAAATTACGCATAAGAGTGAGAAGTGGTGATCAGATAGCAATACAGGACAATTACAGAAGCTTATAGAATTAAAAGCAAACATTAACAGGATTCCTCATTCATTCTTAGAAGAATAATTGAGTTATTGGTATGGAATTAACGATGTCTTCAGCGAATTTATTCCATCTTTATATGGTTCTTTGAACAACATAGCATATTAAGCATATTTTAACTTGAATTTTTTAAGCATTGCCATTTCTAAGTAAGATTAATTTGTAAAAATTAAAATTATAGACTTAATAAAGATATGTAAACCAAGAAGGTTAACGTTAGAGATCAGAAGTGGCACAATACACAAACAAACTGAGTAATCTATGACGTTCTTACATGTTTCAACTTGGCACAGCAATAAAATTATGGGAAACATGTTTCAATTTTCATGATTTTTCACGGAACGCGCAATGACTTTTCGCTGAACATAGATAAGGAAACACTGCTGTATTCCACGGGTGACCAGTCATGGAAGGTGATGTGGATTAGAAGAGAGACGTTTCATGCTTTTCCAGCTATGATGAAATTCATTATTAGTTCGCAGTGCATAAGTCTCCACCTAAGAGATTTACGAAAATATAGCACCGATCAATATCACCGATGTAGTACATATTCATTGATTACTCGTATTCTAAAAGGCAATTTATGTTCCTCAGAATTGAATTGGAAACTGAGTAAGGGTGATTTACAACATTAGCGCGCCAAAATTTGCCAGGTTTTGGCACCGTTATCGTTAGGTGCTTCAGGTTTTTGTTCCAGACATTTTTTTTAACAGTCTCAAATAGGTAAAGAGGTATAGGGTTAGCCAAGTAATGGAAGTTGACGGCAATTCAGCTGTTAGTTTATTGTCTAATTTTGTTGTTAATGGACGAATTGAGAGTGGGACTAATTATAAGTGGAGCTTATACCCATTCTCAGCACCGCAGTTGAAACTAACCCCCTGTCTGCACCAGCTTCGGATATCTATGATGACTCGTTATCAGTGATTCCAGGTTCTAGAATCCGCAGTAATGGTACTAGGTATTTCCTGCTCTTACCTCAGAGCGAAGCATACCTCGAAGTACAAGGAGAGAAGGAAACTGCCAAGGGAGTGAGTGTCGCACGCGCCGAATCCCAAATAAGTAACGGTACATTGGGAGGGTCGGTGGTTGGGAGTTATTCGGAGGATGATGTGAACCCACAGAGGCACGGCGCCAGTGTCACGTCTCCCGAGAAAAAAGCCATAAGACACGGGGAGAGGGAATTGTGAAAGAGAAAGCCTGGGGAAGAATGCGAATTGCTTTTATTTATCGAAGGGGTTGCCGTGGGCTACGGTCCTGCCTCGGTCTTGTCATCTGGACCGAATCTATTTCGATGAGATCACCAAAAGAGAAAAGCAAGACGAAAGTTCTGGATTCGCGTCCCCCACGTGAAGGATTCTCCCTAAAACATACCGATGGAGGAATCACGTAGGTCGGTTCTTTTTTTACGGTCTTTGAAGATGAAAGATGTGCGTCGTCGTAAATTTATCTCCCGAAGATATCCGGTGAAAGATTTTGAAGAAAAAAGTCACGTGTTCGTGATGAAGGTCCGAGTAATATTTTTACCGTTAACGACAGAATGTTGTCCATTACATGAAGACGATAAAGTTACTTAGATGTTATCATTCGAAGATTAGAGCAAATGAATTTTTTGGACGAAGAGATATCGGAAAGCCATAGTTATCGCTAATTGTTTCCGTTCCGAATTTTCCAAACAATGACTCGCTGAAGTTTTTAAAACAGTCCAGCAACTTCACTTAAGTTTGGCAGCTTAGAGAAGAACTAAGCTACAAATTTTTATCAACTTACGTGCTTTAAAATAATTTATCCTTATCTGGCGCTATGACAACGAGTAATTGTGGAAAATTCTGACCTGCTGAAATTGTCGCTGTTTCTTATTTCCCTGCTGTCCTATCAAGAAGCAAATACTCTCTCCGTCCGTCTGCGAAGTCCTCTGCCCGAAGGTGGTTGTTCAACCCCTCCACCAAAAACCTTGGATATGAAAAGAAGCCTGTAAGATAAGGTAAGATAAGGTAAGATAAGGCGCGAGGTGATTAAAACTATCTCATTTGATTTTAATTTGGTTAATGAATGCAGACCTCAGAAACTTTAATTTATTAAATAAAATTTCGATGTCTGACTATTTTAATGTAGGCAATATGCCACCGGGCGCCATAGGGGCGGATTCATGAATTTGACAAGGGCGATACGAAGAAAACATTCTGATGAAGTTACCTCCAATTAAGTAATAAAGATATGGTTTTCATGATAAATGCAGTAAATGTATAGCAATTTTAGATTAACTTCAACATCTGATTTCAGTTTCTCGTCACATCTTCGGCGTATCACTAGTATAACATAGTCATCAAAGGAAGGGCGATCCCCCCTATCCTCTGGATCCGCTAAAGCACTGAAAATGACGATGGTCTGATACATCCGGCTTTCCTTCAGTGATGCATCCGGCTTTCCGATGAAAAATTATTTTCCACCAATAGTGTATCGATAAAATACAACGTTAAAATGAAGTTACAATGAAAAATTGTTTTCCACCAATAGTGTACCGATAAATACAACGTTAAAATGAGGCCCATCAAAATCGCTTTCGTTTTAACTAAAACTCTATTTTATCCGTGGATACAGCTCATTAATCTGTTAGCTAATTTATCTTTAACGATTGATTAAGATATATCAGCATATTCACTTATTAGCGATAACGGAGTTCAAAATATAGTTATGGATAGTATCATACGGATTAAGAATATTAAGGTATTAGAGTGTTGTATTTAAGCAATACATGAAAGCAGAACTTCGTACTTTCCACGAAAGAATTAATATTCGACCGAATTCGGCCTTGCAGTCATCTCCAGGTAAAAATTAATACTTAAGGAGGCTTCTTCAAGGATGTCCTTATTTAAGAAAGCCTTGCATGTATTTAAAATGTTTCAATTAGCCCTACGACCATCACCGTATGGAGACTCTGTTTACATGTTTTAAGCGTAACATAACCAATGGCGTTTATATCGCTACATTTTGTAACCTCAAGAATGAACTGGGTTTACAAAATAGCGATTTTCATTCTTTTATTGGAAAAATCAAGAATCGATTCTAAACTCCAAACAAATAGTATTTATGAGGGTCAATCAAAGTCTTTACTTATGAAACTACTGAAAACTAAATGGGACGACTTTCTAATTTCTTGTTGAAACAGGAGAAGTAGTGGGCGTTCGAAAAATGTGTATGTCGGTTCGGGCGAACGCCCGTTTAGGTTAGAGAGAATCCTTTGAAGTATTACCACGAGAAATATTTTTCATTGAAATTTCTACTTTAGGACGATATTACCATGAAAAAAATTACGGATTTCCCTTTAAAAAAAGAAAGATTTTTTTTCCCAAATTCACTTCGCCTAATCTTTTAATGTGGCTCAAGGAATTATATAAGTTTTTAATTGTCGGTGGGTTTACTTTATCTTTCTTTTTAAGATATGAATATTGACGGAAAACGCGCTATTCTCCATTCCTTATTTTTTTTCTTTTACTTTCGTTCAATATTCTTTCGTCGTTCCTTTAGTGTCTTTTCTATTCCCAAGAGCCGTCTTGAGCCTGAATTTTTCTCTTTTTTATTTAGATTACTTCCATTTCTTACTCTTCTTCCGTAAAATTATTTTCTTTCTGATTCTCCTTTTTCATTTTCGTTGCTTATTTCTATTATTTCTCAAAATTCAACACGAAATAGATATATTTTCAAATGGATGTGTAAAGATCAGTTTTGTTAATGTAAATGTTAAATCCATTTTGTATCTGCACCCAAAATTAATAATATTTTATTCTGAATGTGGTATAAGATATTCCTTTTTTATGATAAATTTTCACTTCAAGACTTGGTTTTCAATAGAGAGCATTTGCCTTATAATTTCCCTAATAATAATGTCTAACTTGTCTGAATTTTAAACTGCCAGGGATTGCGAATTTGTTTATTTGAGTTTATATGAAAATCGAAAGTTTAAAACGAAAATGTAACCAAACTATCTAAAACTCATGGAAATAACATGAACGCTTACAATACTTTTAAAAATAACATTTAATAACAGGTCAATGCATAGGCAGAGCATGAGCTCTAGCCCTTCCTTCATACTGGGACAATCTTAGCTAATTACATTTCTTCTATAGGCAAAAATCAATAAACACAATAAGAACTCGATAAATTCGAATCCAATGAATAAAATAGACGAAAGAGAATGGAACGGTCAAAACTTGAAGGTTTAGAGTAGGAATTGGAAGTCATGAGGTAAACTGTATATCTTAGAGGAAATTAAAAAAGAAAGGCACTATTGAGAGGAATTGTGCCAAAGCGGATGAAAGGAGGCAGACCATGCTGTAGTACTGTTGAAAAGTTGGCAGAGAAATAGACTTTTAGAAATTTCTGAGGTAAGATATTTAAAAAATAGGTTTGGCCTTACTTATCTCGAATCATGTGCCAGTTATCGCCATATGTATATACCATAATGGAATAGAAAATTAATATTCTTTAAGTTTAAATTAATAGATCATTTATCTTTAACGATACCTTACTTTCAAATAAAACTTGTAAATACTGGTTGCGAGATAATTTGCCTATTTTAACCGTCAATGAAATTATCAAAGTTCACAAGTTGAAAGAATAACGAAAATCAGATGTGAATCACGAAATATGATTAGAAAATTATTGGTTTATTGGGTTATATTTAACATTTTATTAAATTTAAATAATGTTTTTATAACTTTGCAGTGCCATGTGCGAATGTATCGTAATGAGTTAATTTTTCCCATTAAGTCATATCTCTCCTCTATCTATTTTTCCTCGACTGTCTGTCATCTTTCTAATCTAATCCTGTCTCCGTAAATCCTCGCAAACATTCTCTCAAGAAAAAAGCTTCCACAGTCCGAATAGAAGTGCCACAGCCCGTATTTTAGGCCGTTTTATGTTTTTTTTCAGTATTGAAGTATTCATGACTAAATAGTTAACACATGTAATTGTAACGGAGCAACTCGATATATGATTTTGAAGTTTCTCATCTTCCAGAAGATACATTTCCCCTAATTCAGGAGTTGACTATATTCTAAAATATCTATCTATAATGAAATTTTTAAGAAACAATGACACTTTTAATTTCTGAAATTTCAGCTAGCTGAAGCCACATAGATAAGGAAAATGGAGGACAGAATGACTGGACCGGCGGATTGGATTTTCGAGGTCAAGAAGAAGTTAAGGTAAGCAACTCTCATACATCTCATTGGCATTTGCAGTTAGGATGATACCGTGGCGTGTAATATAAACGATTCCTCATGATTATTGGCATCGTGTGTTTTCATTTACCCTTCTCATTACAAAGCACGCCAGATAAATTCACAAATATACCAAAAGACTATCTTCGTTCTCTTTGAGAACTTGGTTTGCCTCAATTAAACTGCGTTCAAAACTCTGCCACACTTATCGATTCTTGTACAATTCATTATCTCACTTTCTCTCTTTCTATACTGATCAGATTTACTGTTCATGATTTGTTTTTTATCCAAAATTATCTTGAAATTACTGAATTAAGACGTTAAAAAGACCACGTATAAGATTGCGATACAAGATATTCAGCGTGAAATATTGGAAACATAATTTAGAAATAAGAGGAATACAAAATTTAATCTTAATGCATCGTTATTAAGATAGGGAATGTAAAATGAAATTTCTGACACTAGCCGGTCAATGTGAAAGAAAGCACAGAAGTCTCTGATTTTATGAAGAGAATATTTCGCAAATTTTAAAATCTCACCTTCAAATTATCCATAAAAATTTCTGTAGAATTTAAAAGTTGACGGCAGAATTAAATTACGGAGATGGTGACAGTATTCTTCAGATGTTTGAGAAAATTTGACATAAATGTCTGTTTTTTTCAAAATACACAATGGCCGGAGTTAAATGAACTAAATATTATCAATTATATATTTGAAAACGGTTGGAGGCTTCGAATTCGTGGCCATATCACAACCATATATATAGTGATTCCAGAGGTCAAGAATAACCACCGTCTTAATTGTTGGCATTCTCTTATGACTCATATTCAAACTACGAATCCATCGTTGTTACGTAAGGCTACATCAATTGCGACAGTTATTTCTTTTTCGTATCTCTACCGATTTCAAGACCATTGCTGATAAGTAATAATTTCACTACTTTAAACTTAATTCAGCATTTCGTCATTTTTGTGGACAGTAACAATGTCACTCATCCGATATGTGTTCCCTTTTCTTTCCAATTTAAACAGATCGATAATAGATCGACATGTCCATTGTCTTACTATTCCAATTTAAATATTAAGCCCTCTAGGGAGAAATTATAGAATTGTTTTATTGTGCTTTCGTTTACACCTCTTGTTTTCTTACCCATTCCAGATTATTTTATTCGCCTGGGCAACCTAATCTACCTCGGAATGAAATCTTGGCGACAGATCATATGTTTGAAGATATATGCTGGCCTTGGTCGCGGAAAGGTTAGTGCGTTGTCCTTCTAACTCCGAAGTCCTTGGTTCGAGTCCCGACTGAAAGGATTTGTCTGGGGCTAGGGCATACGTGTTTTCGTTCGTCGTTTGTGTCTGTGATCGTCAGAATTATAAAAATGGGTGTAATTTGGGATTCCAGTTCCCATTAAATAAATAATGATAATAATAATAATGAGCACCAATGAATCAACGAAAATCATAGCAATTCTTCATCTACAAATATTTATTTTTAAGCGTTTATGCAACTTGCCGATACTCAGGTATTGATTGCCTTTTGATTCCTGCTTCCTGAGCCGATTTCCACCGTTGCTTACTGGCCGAATCTCTGAGGACTAGCAGTGAAATACTTGTCCATGAGGACAACCGGTGAAGCAGCGAAAGAGACAACACCGCACAATATAGGAAGTCAGTACACTATGTATATGCACCATGTCCGTGCATACTTTATTAATCGTTCGTGAAGTGGCAGGACTATTATAGGATGATGTCAATATAATAGGATAAAACGAGGTGAATATCCCGGCAAGTGGGAAACTATTCAACCCTAGGGATATTGGAGGTAAACCGAAATGTAAAGGGGTTTTTCTTGTGGTCCGTAACATCCTCGTCCGTTCGCGGAGTGGGCGGCGATGGGACAGATAAAGAGGGAAATTGAAAGTGGAGAGTTATGAAAAATGAGGGTGTCGGTGGTGGGCGTAGGGCGGGTCTGTGATGAATGTAGCGGATCGGAAGATGTCAGTCGGAGGGACGACAGCGGAAATCAATTGAAGGGCCGCAGAGGGCGTGGGAGAGGACCTCTGGTGAGAAATGTCTTATTTCATTCCTCGTCCACAGACATATTCACGTCACTGACGAGGACGCCTTCGTTTCAATATATAAATCATCCGATTCGATTCCGTTGAGTGTGCATTGGAGTTGTCTTCTGCGCATTGGTTACTGTACTTGTTTATGTGATTTCTCGGCAGGTGAGAATGCTTACGTTTTCTCCGGAAGATATGGCCGGGTATATAAGTAAATAAACAATTGGCAAAACTTAATTCAGACGGTAACCAACAGAAAAAACCACGTTAGAAAAGAGTAGTTAGTAATTAAATATCGATATTTTATATGAACGCCTCGACCTGAATATAAATAAAACGTAGAACTGTTATTAATAACGAAAACTGCTGAATAAAGTTGTAACTGGTGTAGGAATTTAGATAACATTGTACTTGAGATCAACACAACAAGGTTAAAACGATTGCAACTAATGTATCGTTACGCAACAATGAACGACGAAATAGTCAATAATTAAGACAAACATTTCAGCGGTGGGCCAAATTATAATCGTTATCAACAATATACATTTCATTGTGATGCTAAAAATAAATTATTACGTCAAACCTTACATGTAAATAATGAAATTAAAGTTAATATCTGCTTAGAATATATAAATATCTAATTAAAATTAACTTGAAAGACTTTTATCGTTTTCTTAACAATTAGAAAAGTAACAGAAAACGACGCCAATATTACTGTGATGTAAAAAATGAGTTTTTCAAAAATAAATCACAATATAGAAACCATAAATAATGGAGACAGCTCATAATCTTCCTTATCTAGCTTACGGAACGTCACTCGTCTTAATCGGCTTCATCGTGAGTCATATTGCCCATTTTCTATCCTGAAATTGGCAACGTAGTTGCCGAAATACGTATTGAGAACAATAATTGCAGAGCGCGACCACGGAGAAAACGCTGTTAGAATTTCCTAACGGTTAGTTTGCTCGCAAACAACGACTTTTTGGCGCTTTTCTCAAACTCTAATGTCTTATCACAGCCGCGTTCCTTTTCCTTGTAGATTGTAATGGATTAACTACCCATTAATTCAGATATCTTCTTTTGATCTATTACGACGCTTAATGAATATCATTGCCTTCACCAAGAGTCGAACTTGCGATCGCTTTCGCCAAATATCTTTGCGTGTCCCTTATCCTTCAGTCGTATCTTTTGATATTATACGAATTTTCATTAATAGAATTACTTCTTAAACAGCTTCCTTCGTTTCCCTTATCCTTCCACGCTCTATTCTCCCTCCTTAATCATTATTCCTTGCACATAAACTTTCTCGTTATCCTTCCCACTTTTTCCTCTCATTCTTCGCTTAGTAATTTTCTTTTACCGTTTTGTATATCTTGACTAATCACTTGAAGTAATTAGAGATTTTAATACCATTCCTTTTATTATTAAATAATTTATCTACAAATCTGCATTGATCTTTCTACTGTCTCAACATTTTACCATTTTCGACTCAAGTTTCCGAGTAACCAATATTCTAAAGAAAAAAGGTGTGAAGTGTAATATTTACGTAGTCTATCAGAGGGCTCGAATGGTAAACTGCTTTATGTAAATTTAAATTGAATTTGGGCGGTACGATCTCGGATTTGTGACACCTTTTGCTGATATGAAAACCTCAGGCAGAAGAGATAAGCCAAACCTCATCTCCCTCAGTTGTGCGCGCCGTTAAAATCAGGAAGGCCGATGGGACTCCGTCTGAAACTCCTTCTTCATGAGCAATACGTGATGGCCATATGCGAATCGAAGGATGGTTTGCTTGCATATTAATAGTGTAACGTTTTTGTGACTGAATGGACGAATTTGGATGATTGACCTTGAAACAGGTCTAAGTGCTTTCTTTTATCCTTTTTTGGATTACAACCAACCAGGTGAAAATATTTAAGTAACTTAGGATGAGTTCACTCAATCATCACATGCTACTATTGCTTTAATATGGATAAAATCAAATTGCTTTTGGAGGTTCGAGACACGCATTAAGCAAGACACGCATTTAAGCTTCCAATTGTGTAATGACCACGTTAACGACAATGCAGAGCGTAAAATGATGTCCATTGAAAAGAATGAGATACCCTTTCTGGTATGGATCAACATTCTCGAATACAGAAAACGAACTGAGAAAAAAAGGATTTAGACTCCAATTTTTTACTCTGTATATTGAAACTGATAATAATAAAAAAGCAAAGCTCCAAATTCTTCGGTTTCGAAAAGATGTGTGATTCGGAAACTTGAGTTCAAAACGTTAGAGAATCATCAAAAAGGCGTGCGAAAATAAAAATAAATCAAAAGAAGGATTGGAAGATACTATTATTGTAATAAGATGAGAAGAAAATGTGAAACACTAATATATTTTCCAGCGCTTCAAATTTCTACCTTTTTGTTGCTAATCTTAAGATTATCTGTAAAATCTGACGTTGACTTCAAGTTCGAAAGACCTCAAGAAATAATAAGTAATAATAAAAAAATGCGATAACGTATAGGAGCCCTGACCTACTCTTTCTTCGAAGGTATCTACTCTAAAGATTCACATTCTTATTGTTCATTGTAGATTTTGGCTTCGAACTGAGAGAGCTTTGATGGGATTGAACATTTTTGCTTTCGATAACGTATCCTATTGGACTAAACTAAGATGGAGATGTTATTTTCTCTTATGTACAAATAGATATACTATATTTAATCCGACTTCTATTTTCTCCGTTGAGAATCAACGGGCACTTCGGCTTCATTAATATACTCGGGTAATTTTCGAAAATGTTCATCACTTGGCAAGACCTTGATGAAAACCATAATGTAATCCTAATAAGGCAGTTTTGATAAATGTGCAAAATTTTCTGCATCACACCTTTCTCGAAAACGGGTTTCCCGATCTTTTAGAAAAGCGCACTTCTTTGAGGGCAATCATGACCGCGAGTAATCAGGTTGTTGAATATCGCCATTCAACTTAAAAGGTCAAATCCGACCTACTCCATATCCTTTATTCCCGAACAGCATGGGCTTCCAAATGGTATCATTCTCAGCCGATTGCACTGCCATCTGAAGGGAATCGGATCATCACGCGAAGGATATTAAGACCGCGCGTGTCCCATTGTGCGTGACCGTTGGAAGCGTGTCTGTGGGCCCAAGAGGGCCCTCCACCGCCTCGCCATGCCGAGGGCCCTTCCGTTAGTCGTCCTTGAGGACCCCAAATCGGCATTCGGAGGGATCTTCTTGGCCACAAGCCACACTGCCAAGGAGACACGCGGCCTGAGTTTTTTATTCCGAGTCCCTCAAATGTCTCTTTTCAATGTTGGTGTTTACTCGCGAAAAAAGAAGCGTAAATGCTCATCCATTTTCATTTCAACGCAAAAATCCAAAGAATTTAGAAAGGGAGCTTCTCGAAAATCCTTCGCGCTCTGGCATAATTACCGATCTACGGGACGCATCCCTATTTGGGTGGGAACGATCTTGAAGGAATGAAAACGTGCCAAACCCCCTCAGCCGAATGCCTCGAGACTTTTATTCTCATATTGGCTCGAAATTCGTTATAAAACCCTCCGACTTTAAATATCTTTAGTGGAAACATCTTGAAACCATGGCAATACATAACTAAATAATGGAAAGCTGGATCTAAGCAGCCAAAATTCTGGACCTAGACACAGCTTCAAATAGCAAAATAATTCTTCGAAATTTATCCGGAAACCCACCTGATAATTTCACAAAATAATTATCTTTCTTCGTAAAACAGGTGTACAATCCGAAGATACAAAAACTCTTATCATACGTGATATTTTTATATCACTTAATTTTGTAACGTAGACTAAACTGTAGTACGCTATCACGCTAATCGTACTTAACTTAGCTATTTTTAAATTTTTATTTTGCTCCAATACCAGGGTCCCGGGTTCGACTTCCGGATGGTCGGATTTTTCCAGTTGGAGAATGGTTGTTTTTGTCCGTAAACAATTATTAAAATAGATGTAAATGGGGACTTCCAGTTTCCATTATAAAAAATAATAATAAACTACAATAATGACAACTCATTAAAGAAAAATGATAAGCACGTATGACTTGGTTAAGACCCATTCCAAGTTCAGAACTAATCCCGCGAAAAGTGAGAAAAAGTTATAATAATAATGTAATTGATTAATTAACTACGATCGGAGATACAGTCGATGGCAGCAAGACGAATTGATAACAGTTTTCCGCAGCATTTTCGGCGAAGTATGCTCGTCAGTATTCATTAAGTGACAATATTCCCAGGGCTCCAATCAATACAATTTTTGATTTTAGAACTCACGTCACGAACTCTAAATTTCCTGCGCAAGATATTAGTTGAATTTTATGTATCAGTTGCAATGAAACAAAAACCAACAACATAAAATAAATAATTAATGTCAAATTTTATTTGTAATTAACTTTTTTTAGTGATGTATTTATTTCATCAATAAATAAAATAATGTATTACTGAAAGCATGTCACAAGGAAAAGATAGCACCTCCTGACGAGCTCTTTGCTCAGGTGATGCTATCTCTTTGCTCAGCTTTAATGTTATTCTTGCAGCAATCAAGTAGCATGAGTTACATATTATTAAGCTGCGTTGATTCTGTCTCGTTAATTTCTACATTTCGAATCAACTGCTTGGGCCGTGACTTCGTGGTAGAGCTCCATCAGGAACAAAATAAAAGATAAGCCTTTACACACCACAGAATATTTTAATGGTACTACCAGGTTTCGACTCATGGAGTCATCATCAGGTGATGATGACTCCATGAGTCGAAACCTGGTAGTACCATTAAAATATTCTGTGGTGTGTAAAGGTTTATCTTTTATTTTGTTCCTTTCTACATTTCAATCATTTGTAAAAACTTTTAATGGTACTACTATGTATGTGTTGCTTAATAATAATAATATCGTAATTTTGATATGATAATTCGTATTGTACAGCCAGCCAGTACATTCTTGCTACATTATTGCTATTTTTTCCCTATCTTTATCCACTTACTCATATAAAATGACAAAGGGTTAGATGTAAGAGGAGACTTTTTAGTCTCAATCTCGCCCTGAATAAAGACGTATTCTGTTCTATTCTGAACTCTAATTTTTGTACGTCTTTCACTCTGTTATATAACTATGTGATATTGTAACATTATGGAAGATACTGACTGAAAAATGTATTTTCAGTGGGCGGAGTCATATAATTTATTATATTAACCAAAATGTATATTATAATATACATTTTGGTACAAATAACTTTGTTTTCGCTGACTGTTATAAAGACCTATCCAAGAAAAGATTACGCCAGTCAATTCAGATATTTCCCCGGAGAAATTATTTATCTGAAATTTACTTCTTAGGCCAAAATTTCTTCCTAAAACATTCTAAATGTTATTTTATCATTTGTTTTTTGAGAGGCATGTATTTAAAAGCGCGACTTCGATGTGTTTTTGCCGTCTATCATTGGATCTCTTGCTAAAGATCCACGTTTCATGTTTAAATTTAGTGCATACATATTTGAAATCTGTGTACATTCCCTATAATCCATGCTCAAGTTCTTAAATCTGTAGGTACATACATACGGTCACCTAAAACATGCAAAATCTAAATTGAAGAATCATAATATTCTAAAGGCTATGCATTTTTGCAATGGTCACGTTTGCTATTTCATCGCTTCGTTCATCGGTTCCGTTATAAGTCATTGTGGAAAACTCGCCAAAATCCAAGAAGATTGAATTCTGGAGAAGACTTAAGGATTAGCTTGATAATGGAAATGGAGGAAGATTAGGTATTTTATGTTGCGAGGATCGGTAAAAACCATATATCTCGTAAATATCGTATGCACTCGTAAATAATTTATTGCAATTAATTCATCAAAAGTAAGATTGAAAAGAATTTCAGAAGTAATTGAAAGTGGCATCACACCACCACGTCACTAGTATGAGGGTTAAGGCTATTTAGTGTAAACCGGCCGCCTGCAGGTAATAGACAGCTTTATACATTCCAAAGAGTCTTATGTTAGGCTTCAGGTCACTTAGGAGTTCTTCCTTGAGATATGCATGTAAATTTCATTTTCATTGCATTTGTAGTTAATTAGTTTAGAAATATATAAAAATATCCTCAAAATTTGTTAAGATCAGATGTTGCCTCCGTGTCGATAAACGAAGTTGTTGAAGACGAGTTTGTATTTCCTTTAGCACGTGGTTCCATAGAAAGCTAGGCTCAAGATATAAGCAGTGTTATATAGTTGACAATTTATGGCGAAAAAGAGACGAAAATTTTGCGAACCTCCACAAAGAGGATAATGACAACCTTAAATTTTCGCACAATAGTAATTGCAGTCTTTCCTCTGATTTTGGACGTATTAAAAGGAAGAATTTTCTAAATTGGGCCCAAGACAATGTAACGCCGTGATAAAAGTGCAACTTGTTTTGTCTTCTTAACACTCGTATTATCTTGGCATCAGAGCAAAATTTTGCCCAAGAAAAGATTTCTAGTGAATATACGGGGAACGACCGGTGTTTCAGCTAGTTTAAAATATATAAACACATAAGTAATAATACCTTTGGCATGACGGGAAAGAGGATGGAATTCAATGAGTACGTTGCCTCCATCTTTTACCAAAGATTTCAATTTCATTCTGCACAAAGATTTTTCTTAGCATTGCGTCGCGCCTTAAGAGTCACAGCGCTTGTTATCGTTAAAGGCGGGATTTAGATTCTCAAGATGCGTTCACATATAAATAGAGTTTGATAACAAACAATGCATATTTTACGAATAATGGTTCATTTGGCACCAGGACGTGGGGGGAAACAGTCTCTCCTCCCCTGAGATATTTCAAATAAGCAGTCGAATTCCTTGTATCCTTAATTTACTTGATAATCATTATCATTTGGCAGATATTTCGGGGTGGTTAGCCATCGCCAGGTGGTCTGGGAAGACACAATCATGTCACATTTCGCCGGATCATTTCTGAATTTCGCTGAAGATTATTATCCCTCTTCATGCACGCTTAGGAATGAAATATTATACACTTTTTGATTTACTACTAAGAGGTCTCATAGATTAACCTATAGCGGATAATATCGTTCCATTAAGGGAGCTGCGATAAACAATTCCCCAATCGTTGTTGATGAATATGGTGCATGTAATTTTGAGTTAGGTTCACCCCATTGACCGAGCGCAGGAAGAAAATCTAAGAAACGAAAAATAAAATGAAATATTTTGAGAACCCTAAACCTCGCTGGTTGGAACTTCGTAACGGTTGGATTTATAGCAATATTCTTTAATATTGGACCTCAGAATATTCTTTCGAAGTTGCTCCGCATTTACTATATAAATAATAATATTATTTTACTCTTTCCTTTACTTCTCCTATGTCAATGGTAGATAATAATACAGTATTATCATTACACTGAGAAGACTAAACAAGATGTATTACTATCGTTAGATTATGTCCTTTAGCTTATGTAGCTAATATTTTTACATAGCTATATTAAACACTATATTATTACCAGGTGGAATAGTGTTAGCAACATGTAAGGGAAATAGAATATTTTTAAAATTGAAAAAATCTGAAAACCACAAAGATTAAAAAGTAACATAACGCAGGAAAAATTATTTCATCATTAGCGCTTTTAAGATATCATGAGAATAACAGTATATAATCAGGGAGTAAGAAATCGGAAGTAGCAGTCACAGCATTTGTAACTTATTTAGGATATTTATATACTTCCTTTACGTACATTAAGGAGAGAGGTAAACCTTCCTCAGACAGTAGTTGCAAAAAACATCTAGACTCTTACATTTACGAATATCACAACACAAAGTTAACAGGAGCAGATTTCAAACCATGATAAAGGTAGAGAAACAGTGCAGATTTTGACGCTTTGTCGAAAAAGTTGTCCAAGTAAAAAGAATAGTAGATATTAACGAAGCACACAGGTACGTAGTTTCAAGGAACATTCAACTCTGCTCATAGATAACATTTTTTAGTACTTGAGTTCTTAAAAGAGAATATAGTGGAGTTCTTCATCTTGAAAGAAAGAACATTTCGTAATTTCCGCAGCAAATTTTTATTGCCTAGTTTCGTCAACTCGTTGGAAGAGGACGTTGGAAATTACCTGTTCTTTCTTTTAAGATGTGCGTAGAATTCCTCAAAGTCACGCTTGAGCATGTTAATTAATTTCAATATAGCGGAGGTTGAAAACGAAAATTCGTTCATGGTTACGTATTAGAAATTGGCATTAAATATCCAAATAAGAGAAGTTGCAAATGTATAATTGTCTATTGTAACTAGCATTGAGAATATGCTGCATTTAGCTCTTGATCAAAGAAGTATTTGAGATATCTAACAATCATTTTCGTACTTGAGATCAATACCAATAGCCAAATAAGCCATTTTTGCAACTAATTTATGTTTAATAGTCATCTTTATTTACATCAGGGGCGTAGCCAGGATTTGCTTTTGGGTGGCGGGGATCTTAGCAATGGAGTAAACACAAAATTGCCTACACTCCCGAGGCTGGCGAACTTCTGCCATAAATGAAATCAATGTGGAACCCAATTTGTGTTAACATATATTCCCTGCCAGTCACCAGTGGTGAGTGTAACTGTGAATATTTAAACAATTACAATTTACCTTGAATTTTCAAACCCAGTTTGGCACTGGGTTGAGGCTTTAACACCCAAAATCCCCATGGCTAAACCACTGCATATGCTTATTAATTGGTTGATTAGAAAAAGAAAAGATGAAACAGCGTGCTACTGCTACGTTCTAGAGGCCACGCATCTGAAGTCGGAACTGCTAACAAATATGCCGAAGTCCGGGCGCTCTCGGAATTCCCTGAGAGACGAGAATTCTACTCCACGTATGTCAAGGAAGAAGGAACATTACAAAACATGGATACTTATGGGAGCTAGAAACGGCCTCTGGTCATCATGAAAACGCACACCTGGAACCAATCCAATCCGAACGGAAAGCAGCTTATCTGCAGATCTAAGCGTTCCTAGCATAGAAGAGGGCTCTTCTAACATTTCTATGGCATTGGCAGTACCGAGAGGCGTTCGATCGGCAGACGACTTGCGTTCTTGCGCGTGCCGCAGAGAGAGATAAAAAGAAAAAATGATTGGGTGACTTTAAAAGGAGGAAGAGGAAGATGTGACTGAGATTATAAGAGGAGGAGAGATTATATGACTGTAAACAGAGTGGTAAATGGCGCCCTCCAGCTTCTGGACGAGGGACGAATAATATTTCGCCGAAAAAACCTGTTCCATATATTTCCATCCGAGGAGACCATTTTGGTCCAACCTTTATATGCCTCAGAAGGGCTCAGATAAATAAAAGACTTTCGTGGAAAGAGACGAGCTTCTCTGCCGAAATTCAGGAATTCTCCCCAAACTCACCCTCTGCTCCTACGTCAGTGTAAAGCTTGTATCATCACTTGACTAGGATAAATGGAGCTAGAGATTTCAACTCTTTTTTTAGTCCTCCTAATATTCGAGTAGTGTTTCGTGGATCTGAAAGCGGTACTTGCGCGCGAGAACATTTGCCCGCAAACCAAATGGGTTAACGACGAGTAAAAAGTAAAGTGTGTCTGAGATTCGAACCTGGATACTACGTTTACTCAGATTTCATGTTAGACGGGCATTATTTCATTAGAATTATACTCCGGAGTAGATAGCGGGCTACATCTCCATTACCAAAATCCCGCGTTCGAGTCCTGGCTAGTCGGATTTTTTCGGCAAGGGAATGATTGCTTGTATTTGTAAATAATATTAATTATTAAAATGTATGTAGATGGATTTTCGTATTTCCATTAAAGAATATATTGTAATTATCGAAACTAATTTTACTAATCGATGAGTGATATTTTAAGAATAATTTCATACATATAAATAAACTAGTCAAAAACTAATATTTCAAAAAACGAGCATTAAAAACTGTTATTAAAGTAGCATCGAAGCTTCGACGCGAAAGTGTCTCCTTAAAATATAAACTCCAATTTGGTAAAAGCTGGTTTAACGTACAGCTGCGCTAACTGTAACTCTTTCCAGTGATAGAGAATGTTACAATATCACTTTAAACAACCTTGGCGTACTGATGTACCTCCTTCATACATTGGCGTTGTTAGTGAATTCTGTTTTATAGTTGTTCGTATATTTGTTGCTGTTAATACTGCTCGTAATTAATTAATTATAGTTTCCAGTGTTCTACTGCCATGTCTTGACGAATGAAATATTTTTTCTTTTGGTCCTGAATAGAGAAAAATGCATATTTCATTTACTCTTTTCTTAGTTTTGTTAATGATCTTATGTTTGTTGTGATCTTATGGAAGCTACTGAGGAATGAGTAATGCTGAATAATGACATTGATTAAGTTATCTCCATTTAGAATGTTATGAAAAGTGTCACTTGTAGAGTCATTCAGCGTAGATTTGTTCCGCTTATAGCATTCTGTCTCAGTGAGGAAAGTAATGGCAAACTACCTCACTCCTCATTTTGCCTAGTCGCCTCGGCCAAAAGCTCTCCGTTGCTTATGGCTGAGGGATAATATTCAAACCAGCCTTCAGCCTGAAGACAGTTTTCAGTACCTTTGGAAATAATTTCCCGCAATATGAATTCTTTAAATCCAAGGGAGACGATGGCGTGCGTGTTTTTCGTAAATTTTTAGTTTTAGTTTCCCAAATGAGACTCAATTACAGGAGTAATATCAATCGAGTACCCTTGTTCTTGGAAGTACGAAGAAAAATCTAAAAAACTTATATGCCTTACATGATGAAATGCCGCCGGCAAAGATTTGGAAAAGAAAATCGCCGAAGTCCTTGATTTTCCCCGCTCGGATTTCATCATAGAGAACTCATCTTCACACTTTGATGGCTAGGGTACACTAGGCAATCGGCTTCCCACTGTAGTACGACGTTGATGACATTTTTACTAGGTTTCAGCTCATTTCCTAAGTTCGTTTTTCGCTCGTTTTTAATTCGTAATTTCTTTTCCAGATCAACCTGTTGGACCTTTTCTCCACATTATAATTTAAAGGGTAACTTTACTAAAGAATGAAAAAGACAGTGGTAGACGAATTTTCGAATGTCTCAGTCACTGATATTCTTGTAGACTATTTATCATTTTAGGTCACTTTTCCTTCAAAATTACTAAGTTGAATAGTGTAAATTCAAAGCTGTTATTGTATTTCACGAGTTCATTCATCGATTTTTAATATTGTTCAATTCTCTAATTAATCTTTACTTCCAAATTTACTCTTTTATCAAAGTTCACGTTACCACTTAAGAGATGCGAGTTATTAAAAATATTTTCAACGCAAACTCACGTAAAAATAAAGATATCTCCCTAATGAAAATCAAACATCGTATTCCATTGGATGCATATATAGAAGCTCTGGGAAACTATGAGCAATGCCTAGAGCCCACTTTGTAACGTTTATCCTTCTTAGAAAGAACGACAGCAGATCTTCGCAAGTTTCTTTTCCTCTGATACAGCCAACATTTCACTGATTTTCCTTCATAATAATAATCGAATGAATAAATTGTTCAACTTCGAAAATTAAGCGCGATAGAACTGAAGTAACACATTTGGCGTTCAACTGTAACCCAAGGTCTCCGTTGATGTAGCTGGGTGATTTGCGGAGTCAAAAGAGTAGAAGGCGGGAAAAAAGAAGGTTAGCTACATATTTCCCTTTATAGGCGCTCGCGCCTTAAATCCGGAAGATTAACGACGGCAGCATTACGCAGCCTCAGTGGTTTTAGCCCTCGGATCGTATTATTACGACCGTAAAAATTCTTCATTCAAAAATAAAGCGGAGTTTGCCGCCGTTCGAAACCTCGCCTACGTCGGTCGAACTGAGGCTGGAGGGAAATTATGACAATTTTGTTGGTCTTGGCCGCTGGTCGACGTAAATGTTAGAGCACACTCATACACGGAATCCATTGATATAACTATAAGAGGAACGGTTAGCCCCAGATTCAACTTTATGGGGACGGTTATTTCAGGAATCTTTTTCGTTTAACCATATGTTTTTACTGCACAAACAAGAAGTTCCTGCAACTACATGTTGATTAATGGAATGTTTTTCATTGTCTCTTTGTACATGATAATTCTAAATTTCGTTTTCTTTCGTCTCAGCCTTGCCAATGGCTGTAATACGATGACATATATCGAGGTATGGAAGATAATGACATTCATTGAGGCAACTTCATGAATGCCACGAGAAATGTATTTATAAGATCATTGCGCTGCTGTTAGGTGCAGTTTTTCCTCTCAGAGCTGAGCTGGGGCTGAGTACGGAAAGAAAGGACAAATTACCTCGCTCCTCATCTTGCCAGAAAGTCTCGTTCCCTCATCAGGATTTGGAATTGTAGAGGGGTTGACGTTTGAAGAGAAATTCGAGTTGAAAATACACAGATAGTATAGAAAAGAACGGCACATATGAAGCTACACAGCTGTCCATTCCACTTTTTTGGATCAGTGCTGGCGAACTTTGGATTATTTTTAAAAAGTGACATTAAAATAAAAAGATTCAAGGTAGCGGTAGCATTTACAAATGCTACTTAAAAGTTTAATGGTAGGTTATTTTTCAACACCAATAGTTTGTAATTACTAAGGCATATACATACTACTATTCGATACTATTTGGACTTATTGAGAATATTTGCAACAAATTATTTATAATTACGTAACATAAATGAAAAATGTATATTAGAATTTTCTTTACGGATCCATTTCATTAATTAGTGGGCGGGTTCAATAAAATGTCACGAAGAATTTTCTTGTTAATCCGTTGACGCCGGAGTGAGATCATCTAAAAAACTGAAAATTAAAACCCGGTTTTCGGTTCTTAATGCGCTAAGGAACAAAATGACCGGATGACCGAGAAATATTGTTCTCATGTTAAACCCCAAAACTTTTTTATGAAAGCCCTCAAAATGTACATGATACAGTTTCCAGAAACCAAAAGAACGATGCTTGTACAGAATAATGGACGAAATCAAAATTACCTATTTGCCAAGACAAATTCAGAATCAGCATACGAAAAAGGAAGGTCCTTCTTAAAGCAGAGATCATGATGATATCACAGCCACAACGATTTCGACTAGCATTGGTGACTACGCTGAGAAAGTTTATGTCTTGCAATGAATGGGTTAGGCGTTTGCTTCCGATTCGAAGACAAAAACTGAACGAAAGATTTATGTGCACCGCGAGGGATTAACTGAAAAAGAAGAGTGCCGCGAAGGAAAAATGGAAATCATTGAGTTATAGGACACAGATTATGCTTTGGTATTTCTGCCACCCAGCACTCTCTATTTAGTAATTTCTCCGTTCATTCCTCACTTCTTTTAAGGATCCAGTGGAGTGCCTCCAAAGAATTTTTATCGCATTGGGATTCTCTCTGCCCAATCCGTGCTTTTCAATAATCGGCGAAGAGCGTTTTCGAAGCACCCGTGTAAGAGACCCCGAAGGAGAAAGTGAAGTGCGATGGGCGCATTAAGGTATACGAGCGGCACAGAACATCGAAAAGACTACAAAGATACTGAGTGCGAGCCACTTAATGCTCCAGCTGGACTCGTGTACCCACTGAAGGACGTAATGGATACATTCTGTCATCACATCGAAGAGGGAAAGGGGATTTTACTCCAATAAAACCGCATATTTTTGATAAAATACTCATTTCGACTAATGCAATTTATAAAAAAGGCCCTTATAAATTAAAATAGTTCATTTTTATATTTTATAAATGAAACATTACACGTAAATTCATAAAAATGAACATAAATTGAGTTTAAGCTAATACGAAGAGAATGAAGAGTTACGTTTGTAGAATGGTACAAAATGCAAATTTTATAATATGAAATCCATCTCTAACTTTATCATTCAAATGAAAATGTCTGACAAATTAGCGTCAGCATTTACACATACCATTTCATGATCCACTTTAAGGATCATTAAACCCATGATTCACGATCATTAAACTTTCTTAAATTATTTACGAGAATCGTTTTTAGGCTTTCAAAGGTTATAGTCGATAAATAGATGAATTTATGTATAAAATTATTATAAATAAACCATTCCTGATCTTAAATTTTAAAATACAGCAAAGCTAAACAATATTAATTAAATAAGGATAAAATGTACTGAGTTACGCCTCAAGTATAAAACAAAAATTCATTACTTTTTTACAAAAAAGTACTCCTGTAAAATAACACACAATTCGATCAATGGCGGATACAGAGAAAGGCGATCATCTCCCTCCTCCTTTGTCGGCATCTTAGGAGAAACGATTTGTCAGGTAGGAGAGGAAACTAAATGGCCAAAAAAGAATTTCTACAATCATTATACTTTGTAGTATTTATAAAGAAAAATTGGTATTTTGAGGCACTGCGATTATCTTAAGTTTAGCTTAAATATCTGAAGAAATCCGAAAACGATCCCTTACGACAAGTTTCTAAATCTGCCTCTGACGTAGGCTCATCCTCGTATTGTTCCTACTTCGTATATTAATGTATAAGGAGTTGCCATCGTAACAAATTCTATTACTATCTAACTATTACTAAGTTACCTGCATATATCTCAGGTTTTTCACACTTACCTTATTTGCGGATGTTCACTGCTGTGGATCCATAGATTAAGATTGGATGAGTTAATTGTTTGATGTATTGGTCTGATTTAGTATCTCTTATTGGAAACACGCCGAAAGGCGGCTTGCAGGGTACTAATGTAGATGTAGATGTATTCCAAGCCCGATTTCATCCTGTTGTGATATTTTCTTCATGGTGCTTCTTCTTTTGTAAACCTGATCATAAAAAGAAAAACAATTTCAATGAAAAACATCCCCCAAAGATGACAAAAAGAAATTCAAGTGTTTTAGTTAAAGCAAAATTAGAATTTTGGGCAATTTTCTGATCCTTCCAATGTAAAGTTCCACTTATTTAAGACCTCTTTTCTTGACCAAGAGGAAGGGGAGATTTAAAAGATCTTATAAAAAAATTGATAATTAATTTATGTATTTATTTATTTTTATGTTGATACACCTCTTCTAAAGGTTAATTGCAGGAATGATGTGAACAGAATCTGAATAAATCACCACTGACAATTTCTGCCTCACACTGATGAATGATAATTTTCTCAATTTAATGGAAAACAAGGTATACAGTTCGAAAGAAAACTGTTTACATATTCAACCGCGCAATAGATACATAGAAGCAACCATAGTTTACAAGACTCTCTTCGTCATCAGGAGCCTAATCAGGCGATGCTGATGATAATTATGAAGTTACAATCGCTGGGCAAAACCGAATTCTGTCCTAGTTAATTCTTTGATCTCTAATATATAGAAAAGTTGAATAAAGATAGAGTGATTAAACGTATTGCGTGGTGCAATGGAGCGCCAGAAAAGCGTGTTTGGAAGAATGCGAGGCAGTGAAAATCTAAAAAAAAATAAACAAAAAATGCGAATGGCCCAAAAAGGAGCCAAACGAGAGGAAACGAAACAACGAAGTAATAAAATACGAAACAAGGGTAAAACAGTTTGATTCTGAGTTATATGATGGAGGCTGAAGAAGTGTTAAGGCGAAAACGAGACCAAAAAGAAGTCTTTATATAACCGTTACGTTCTTTCATTCCTTTCTTTCAATGTATACCTTTCGGTTTAAGGTGTCTCTTTAGGATTGTCTTCATTTGGCTGCATCCGTTCATTAAAGCGCCAATGTGGATTAGGTAATCACAGATTTCATTCGGACAAATCGAAGGAGAAGCAAAATATCGGTGTGTACTAATTTTAAGTTATGACCGTGCAGTTTATAATAATAATGATAATAGTAAAACCACCATATTGAAGGACATGATTGAGACTTCCTAGTGCCTTCTTAAATCTAACACTTTATAATTTAATATTTAAAAGAAAGAGATATCTTTTGGGAGATACAAAAAGAAAGAAACAACAAAAGAAATTAAATATTACGCGAGTTTGAAAATAATATAAACCCACGAGAAGGGGGATTTCTAAAATCAATAAGAAGGTGGAAAAATAAAAACTAAACTGTAAGCAATAAGCCTGAAAAAAACAATGAATGCTCATTCACACAGAACGTACAGGAAATAAGGGATGTTGAATCTACATAAAATGAAACTAAGTAAAACTAACAACAATAATAAAGCAAAAAAGAAACAAAGAAGTATCGAAGAACAATGAAATATTGCAGTAATAACAGAGTAATGAGGAAAAAAGCTGAAAGTAAACTATGCACTAGTATATTTAAAAATTACCGGCGGTTATGTCAAATTCTCATTCAAAAATAGTAAAATAATAATAATAATAACTTTATTATTGGTCCATAGTAACAAACACATGTAAGTATAGGACAAGTCATATATATGAAATAGCAAAATTAAACTATACAATGCAGTAAAAAATACAAAATTTAAGTTTTCAGTTTACATTTAAACAAGCAAGTGATATTCAGATGCGTGTACAAAAACAGAGAAAGCAAGTTGCGTCTTGAAAGAAAGCACCAGAAAAAAAATCAATAAAAGCAATCATTAGGCCGAGGGAACTTTCTTGTATATGTTAATTTCAGTGGATCTGGTGAGAACAACGAAGGAGTTGCTGAGGAGTTATCGGTAACTAACTTAAAAGGATGATTGGATATCAGGAATAATTCGATGGATAATAACTCTGAGAAACAAATAAAATACTCTTACATACAATAACTAACCTAATGACTTATGTTGGAAACAACTATATAAAACAATAATTAGCCCGATAAGTGCATTTTAGCTGATATACAATGGAGCATTTTTACAATTTCTGTATGACAGAAAAAGTACTCAGAAATGGTACGTAAATGCGCAGATGATCGAAGAAAATCATTGTTAAAGTAATTTTGTTGCACAAATAAAGTATTAGGTGCCGAAACATTTGAACCGTGAATACCTGCAGATCTGCTACATTTCTAGGGAATTATCGACCGATCGACAGATTTATCCTGCATTATTCCGGATAATTCTAATCTACTGATAACTAATAACTTAAATGATACTACTGATAATAGATATCGAAACTGGTCAACTGGTCTTGTTGACATTTCACATAAATAATATAAGTAATGGCTTCTTGGATAGACAAGTGGGTAACGCGTTCGGCTTTCATGAAAGTGATCCCGGGTTTGATTCCCGGTAGGAGTCCATTTGTGCGAAATGATCTCATCTGTCGATACACTTTTAACAATACTATTGCTAGCATAAGCGGTGAGTGACCTTGTAATATTTTCCTGATGTTGCAATAGTATATTTAGATAGTTTAGCACATAGATATCATCTCATCGCATTTAAACTATTCGAAATTGATCCAATGAAAGACTTTCAACTTTAAAACACCAAATTATTCTCTCTAACAAAACTGACAGCGATACGAAGATCCCTTTACGTATCCCAGTACATAAACCAAGTTAAGTGCGTCTTATTTTTATTACGTTGGTAGTTTCCAACGACAAAATGAAGGATTTTCAAAGCGACCCACCGAAATATAAAATGAAAAAGGTTACCTGTGCGGCCTGTGGAGCAATGAGTTTTTTCATCTCGGACTGAGATCTACGTGCGTTTTACGTACTCAGCTATAACACAGCATTTTATCGGGTAGACTGGAATGTTGTGTTCTTTGTGGCTCGGATTACGGATTAAGATTTGCTGGTCTTGTTTATGGCAACTCGTAAACAGAGGGTGAAATCCAAAATCAAAGTTCATAGATCGTAGCTCGTAGATCAACTTACGATAAAATCGGAAAAGTTTAATTTTTCGATTTTATCGTGTCTCATTTTTCGATAAAAGAGAATCACTATTTAAAGACATTGCAGTTTGGCACATATAAAGGTAATTTGTTGCAGAAACACGAGGCAACTTTAATTTATTAAATTTTAAAACTATGCCTGATGAATGACGAAATTGCAGTTTCCGATGTAATCTTCCGCAAATGCTCTAGCCCAAAAATTTGCTGATGAATTAATAGTTTCCAAAGACGTTTTTTAAAAATAACAAACAAGTTTCCGGCATTAGCTTACAAAAAGTGATGGGCGCTTAAGCAAATTTTATTGCTCTAAAAATTCAAATTAAAAAAATTAAATATTCCAAAAAGGTACTAACCACACGAATTTATTAATTTACAGAGAATTTAAAAGATAACGACTTTAAAGGCGACAATGCGACTACAATTTAACCCATTTTTAAGAATGACAACAAAATGCGTACGAGTCATAGGGTTTGTAAACTAAGTATAAAAAAAGAAACGGGTCTGTCGCGATCTCAGAAATATTTTCCGCCACAGGAAACTACTCAGAAAAAGGACGTAATAAAGTAACGAAAGGTAAAAAAGGGAAAAAATGCAACTGAGAGATTGCAACCTAAGTGATGATACAAATCACGAAACATTTGAAATGCTTGTGAGTAAACAAATATCTGTGATTTGGACAGTAAATGACATTAGTTACACAAGGAATTCGCCTCTCCCCCTGAATTCGCCAGCAATAGTAAGTTATAAGGTTTCCTTATGATATGAAAATAAAATCGACGTCATATGCATGAGTAAATTAAAATAACTATAATAATATCAGTTTAAAGAATTTTTTACATTTGACGCTATATAATTTTCTTTTGAAAACAGATTTCTGCATTCTCGGATTCCCACAAAGTTGTTGCCTGTTCAACGTATTCCATCGCCGTCGCTCATCGCTGAATTTCGCTAAGTTGCAAACATTGCAGAGTTCGAACTCGGATGCGAAGCGAATCGGCTGTCGATCCAGAAGCACCAGAACCCATTCCAATTCCGATATTTTCCGATCGGAAAGATCCGACCTTCGCGAACTCCTGGATCTTCCAAACATTCCCGGTGGCGCGGTTTTGCAAACCTATTCTCCGCACTCGCCGAAGATTTTAGCCATCTTTTCGATCGCCTTTATAAATCCTCGGCTGCAAAAATGCTCCTTCCAGACTCGCCCACCAGAAAGAGCGCAAGAACACATTTGCTACGGACATGTCCAGCGATACTCGGAAAAGGACGGCGAAACCTCAAAAGGGCCGCCAAACGCCTTAAAAGGGGGCCTCTCTCTCTCTCTCCTGGAAAAAGGCCTTCCCTCCCCATCCCTCCACATCCAACGAGAATATTTACTGGTTTTTAAAGCCACCGCTAAAGCCCCACTACCCCAGAGCAGTCACCCCGCTCCGTCCTCCCCGGTACCGCTGGAGCAAAAACCTACCTGGATGCTGCGTTATTGTTTTTACAAGGACTTTTACGAGGGGAGCTTCTTCTCGAGGCGGGGGCGGATTTATCGCCGGCCGCGCTGCGAGTTGTAGCCGCCTTTAATCGTATGCTGACCCCTGGTAAGATATGTCTGCGCCTCTGCAGAAGCCAGACTACCACCACCGCCCTCCCACCGGCACGAGAAATTTCGGAATCCGACGGCGACGCGCAGATTTGGGAGTCTGGGCCCCGCTTCAGAATAAAAGGGAAAGGAATTTGGAGAAAAAGAGGGTGGGGGAGGGCCGTCTTTGAGGGATAAAAAATGGTTTTCGAAGAGAGAGAGAGAGAAATGGACGGAGGAAATGGGAGAAGGAATAAAACAAGAGAAGGAATCCATATTGGTGAGGAAGTGATGGAGGAAAAGGAGGAAGATAGAATTCTACTTTGTGGTAGGACTCCGGAGCGAGAGCCGTTCCTTTTAGATGTTCGCATATATTTCGTGATACGCTCTGATCGCATCGTACGAGTATTCTGCAAGGTGGAGATTCTGCCCGTTCGCATTACTAGACCTTACCAGCGACACCAATGCAATATTGTTCTCCATTGCCGAAAATTAATTCCCGTTTCATTCTATCAGATTTGGAGTCACCTGTGCTTTACTTCCTTTGCGGTCTAACCACACTTTACTCGGAATTAACTCGCGTAATCTTATTGTACATTTGATAAATCCAAATTTAATTCTCAAGTAGGTTACCAATACTTATACAGCTACAATGAAAATTACCTTTTATCATCTATCTAACTAAAAAAGATAATCCTAATTACGTACGTCTCAATAATGAATACTATCCGTCTCGATTAATTATTTGTAATCCATTCAATAGCACTCAGAATGATTAATCAAAAGAGGAAAAAATTATGAGAGGTCTATTTTCAGCCATTCCATTTATTAAAACGATAATTTTCAAGTAAATTAACGTTTTTCTAGTAAAAATGTAAACGGGAAAAAGAGGCCTAAAAGACCCATTCCAAAAGAGGCATACTCATTTAAAAGTCCCGAAGAATGGTTTTGCAATTTTTAATGTCATATAGTTATCGTTCTTAACTATTATGTATTTTATTTTTATAATAAATTACAACAAAAACAAATATATGTACTAATATTGACGTGGCTATTAGATGTAAATTGGTAATCTAATGAATTTAACTGCCGTTATCCCTCCATTAATTACTACCTTGATTGTTAATGACCTTTACACAGGAGGAAGTCAACTAAGAACACTCAGCATTGGTTTGGGAGAGTGTATTTCTTTTTTGATCTGAAAATGGCAATTAAGCGTGTAATGGTGGTAAACTTGTGCGAGAATCGATGTAACGGAACGGACATTCGTGAATTTATACCTAAATAAAACTGGTTTTTGAATGCGAGAATACTAATGAAAAGGATGTAAATTGAGAAATGACGAGAAAAAAAAAGAACGAAGAGAAATAGCGCAATAGCAGAAAAAAGTAAATGAAATAAGTCATAAAAATAGTTTAGAATGAGAAAGGAAAACAGGCAAAATGAAAAATAATCGACCGAAATCTAAAGTATACGGTTTTCCATAAACGAATGAAAATAAAAAAATAATTTTGTCACCTTTGATGGATTACCATCAATAAGCTAAGCAAAGACTAATACTCGAGTGTGTGTAACTGAAATATCTGACATTGTAAATTGGCTATGTTATTGGAAATTGATTAGTTTACAGTGGTAGTACTCTGATCAATGTTTTTGCTCTAACAAGGGTAGTACCACCTCTGTGGTAAACTGATTTGCACGAGACTTACAGAATATGTTCCTTGCTCAAAAATAATAGAAATGTGCCTGACTGTTGACACAACTAGGCATTTTTTTAAAGCAAAATTAGCAATTGAAAATCGGTGTTAAGCAACTATGCCACACACTTCCATTACCATGAAGATCGCAAAAATTTCCAAGTTTGGAAATGTTATCTCACATTTTTTTTAATAAATTATTTTTTCGCCATTTAGTTTTATCTCCTAGGAAATATTTATGCTTTCATTTTTTCTTATTTTAATTACCATACCAGTCTTTATAAAAAATAAATACATAGTACAAAATTGAGTGAAAATTGCATTATTCCCTCAGAATAATATGAAAGATTAAGGCAATTTAAATAAAAATTGGAAGGTTACCAATATGAGTGAAATTATTTTTTTACGATAACTAAGGAAACACTAAGGAAAAATGCACACATTAAATTGAGGTCCTAGATATCATGGGTTCGATTCTAGGAGGCCCCAAAAANAGTTCAATAATTCGCAACTTTTCTCCGCGGGGCACTTGCATAACAATTCAAAGTTCGCGGAATACTAAAATCAACTTTTTTTTTCATTTTCAGTAAGGATTACGATTAAGAAAGAAGAGAACTTAATATTGGTTCGAATGTAGGCTGCAGGAAAGTTGAATTATGCCACGTTTTTGCTGATTACTTTGCAAAGAATGTCACAAGATTATGAAGACGTTTCGCCAATACCACTACTGTCACCGTTAGGTTCTTTAATCTGAAAGAAACACTTTGCATCTATTTAGGGTTATGTATTAAATGAAACATTTTTACATTTTTGGAACGAAAACTAATTCAGAAAGAGGATACACTGAAAAATAAAGCATACATATGAATCGTTAATTTTAATACAACTGAAGTTAGACATTTCCTGCCCATTGTACCAGTAATAACATTTTTAAACTTGTACTTTGTATTTTTAACTACAGTACGGAACAAATAATTTTATATAGTCTTTCTCGTTTTACTTAGCTTCTCTTGTGCTATATTAACTTGCCAAGGAGAAACTGATATGAAAAAAGTCTGACGGAACCGGGACTCGAACCCAGGTCTCCTAATTGCAGGGTAGTTCCTCTATCCATTGAGGTAT
This sequence comes from Ladona fulva, assembly GCA_000376725.2. Taxonomy (NCBI): domain Eukaryota; kingdom Metazoa; phylum Arthropoda; class Insecta; order Odonata; family Libellulidae; genus Ladona; species Ladona fulva. The sequence continues at coordinate 1,742,983 of KZ308219.1, read as the reverse complement.
CCCACCAAAACTTCGTGTTTTCACAGAACTCATCCGACAGAACATCATGCCAAGTTATTAAAACCCTTGTATATTTACTTGCATTTCACACAAATTACGTATATTTAATCAGAGCTGCTTCTTTCTAATTTTCAAAATGTATGGTATTTTTCAACTTATATAAATATTTCTATTAAGGAAGAACCCTTTACGTTATAATTTATGTTACTACATGTAGTATAATTTTTACACTATCACCCAAAGAACGCTTAATCAAAGGTACCTTCGGCTGAGCTATTACTTACTTAGGCTCAGGGTTCATGCTCAGAATTAGGCTCATATTTTGCTTAGCAACGTAAGTTTAATTTGAATGTGAAACATTTTATTTATCACTTAAAAAAAAAACATATTTGAAACTGTATCTTCTTTTCCGAATGATGTATAGTCATTTATATTACATCTGAATCTCTAATTATATATATCTATATATCTAATAATAAAATATGTAAAATATTAAGTATACTATAGGATAATACGCGGCATACTAACAGCGCGTAGTTTGTAATATTCCTGTCGATTACTGTGCGGAAAACAGATCTGTTATTAAGTTAAGATTGTACAAAGCAGAATCCACAACCTGTTGTTGTAAACCTAAATCCGATCTCAGAGACATAAAATTGATTGCTGGAAAATAAGAAATGGAAAATGTGGAAATAAAACCAGAGCAAAGAAAAAGTAGAAAATGTGAAGAAACAAACAAAATTTCTATTAAATCTCAATAGTAGTTTTATCCATTGTCTTAAATTGTCCTTTTTCTAATAATATTGTCTCACTACGAAAAAATCAGCTGAGGACGAAAGTCCGCTTCCATTGATTTACTCCATTCCCTCACAAAAAGGCGAAGCGTGTTTACATCTTTCTCTGTTTATGTCGCTCGCCTCTTTTACAATATTTTATGCAACACAGCAGCATATCAACACAGCAATCCTTTCCCAACGGCAGTTATAGATAACAATCCCCATTCTCTAATCCTTTTATCCCGCGGGCATTGGAATAATAATTCGCCAAATCATCCGGCTATCACGGCGTCTTTTTGCATAATTCCATAATTCTATCAGAAAGCTTGAGGTGAATATTAAAATTTTTAAATAATAGTTTACTTTTGTTCATACATTTACGCTCTTGATTTTCTAAATATTGTCATACACAGAGAGGTATTCCTACACTACTATTCATACACCTCCGACATTCCGGCCAGAAAATAACCCACTCAGTGCTAAAGTACGTGCGGAAGAACTTAACTGTAACTATATCATTCAATTAAGGAAGGACTAAAATACTACAATATAATACTAATTCCAAATTAACACTACTGAGCTACTAATATAGAAGCTTAGAAGCGTTGGTATACGGCTCTAGTATTACCAACGCTATACGCTATGGCCGTTCGGTATCGATAGATTATTCTGAATTAGCTCCTTATAATTTAAGCTTTCCTTTGAAACTTTCTTGTTGATATTTTTCCCCCACATGCACCTACATTGATTAGAAAAATATTCCGTCGTCAATTTACATTTCTTTGGAAAGTCTCGCAAAATCACCATTCTTATATCGTCTCCACGCACTATAATCGTTGGAATGTGGGCGTCGTGAAATCACATTGCGATTGACTCATTCGATGGTCGTATATTTTTAAGGGTTTCATGAATTTGTCGACTTTTAAAGTAATAATTGATTACTTAAATCTCAAGATTGCTTATTAAATTCCCTTCTTCATTATCATCCGCGAAAACCAAATATGGAAAAATTTACCAGCCTCGAGGTGGATCCAGAGGGGCGCAGAGGAAACGACGCCAAAATTCAACCAAAGACCAAATGCAGGAATGTACTGCTTGGAAATGTGTTTGACCGGATAATCCTTTTGTTTTGTAGCATAATCCAATATAAATATATTACCATTTAGATTACCGGTAACCTTAATTTTAATTAACCAAAAGATTACTTTCACTTTTCACCTTCACTCTTCGGATCACATTCCTTTATTGCATCATTGTTCCATCCTTCTCTCTAAAAGGGCATCTTTTTGCCCAAATGCACCTTATTTCAGCGGAAATTTTGCATTTATACGGTAACAGTGGCATTTTATGTGTTAAAAGGAAAAGTTAAAAGCAAATGTGAAAATACCTTTTGGAGTTGGATGTCGGAATACTTGAACTGTGTATGTGCATCACAATAGGAATGTACCTTTGGGCGTCAAATACGAGTTATATCTTAGTAAAGATATAACTTTTTCTTTCCCGTTCGGACAACTCTAGAATTATTTCGGCCGGTTTCGTGTACTATAATCCACCTAATTGCCACTGAAAAATCAGTGCTACATAAAACACATTACTTCATTTTACTGCTCACTCAAACATTTCCCTCTCATAGAGAAGATTCGACGTCATCGGAGAATGCGAGAGAATCTCCTCCAATAAACACCTTTGGCGGGCTGAAAAAAGAGAGGTGGATAGAATAGGACCAAAAAAAAGGGAGCTCTTAAAGTTACGCCAAAAAAAAAAAGGTTAAGCCTCATACCATAATCGCTTTAATATTCCGGGGGGATTAATTGGAACATAGGAATCGATTTCTATCGACGGACATTAACGAGAAGAGAGGAAAGCAAAAAATAGCGTAAAATGGAAATTTTTTGCGATAATCAATCAGAGATAGCGGCGGGAAGGAGGCGTTTGCGGCGGCGTGCTGAATTAAATGGGGATTTGTAAACACTCGGATGAGGGACGCGTGGCGCACGGAATTGTCTTAACGACGATGGCGATGAGAGATAAATTCGCTTTAACTCGTCGATGGCGTCCTGAATTAATGAATATCGATCGTCGGAATGAAAGAGAGGCGAAACAAAAGAGGCGCGGAAAAGAGGACGATTTTATTTACACGAGTCTCATTCTTTTTCGGGGTCCTCGAGACTTAAAGAAAAACACAGAAAAAGAAGAACGTTACGCTTTTTTATGCCAAGATTTGCATACATTTCAATAGTGAACCCTAATCTCTTTAAGAAATCGGCACAAGCTCTTACATTCGTCAAACGATATATCGAATAAGCATACCGAAAGTTTGTTTTCATATCGACCGAAAGGAAAGGCCAAAATATAATTCAAAGAATAAGTAGAAGAAATTCGCGAAAAAAGTATAAAGAGAGAGAAATAAAGGGCCAGCACACCAAAATGCTAGTATTTGGTGCTTATATTGCCATTTTAGCAGATAAAGAAGAAGACTTCAAAATGCCTCTAGAAGGGTGAAACTGAATATTAAAAAAAGAATGCCACCTGAATGAAAATGAGACAAAAGAAATAATTTTAAGCGGTGAAACAAAAGAGCTATAAGTATGATAATGGAAGGAAGCCAGCTGAAGCAAACAATAATATACACATATTAGGAAAGTAATGAAAGAGGACCGAAGAAGTGTAACATAAATAAAACATTAACGTCAGCTCTAGCCAGGGTCGGTTTCACCATTTGGGGAACGTTGGGGATAGCCTAGTGGTGCCAAGACTCGGGGTCGCTAAATTATGGTCGCCGGTCGAACAATGGTGACTACAGAGCAAGAAGTTGTACCCATAAGATACGTTGATTAATTTGTCGAAAGTTTGCCCAACACTAAAGTTGGCTATTGAAAGCGTTAATTTCCCATTAGTTCGTATTTTAGATATGAAAAATTTTCTTTCATACAGAGTCGCCCAAATTTTCCTTGCCTAGAGGTGTCAGATGCCCTAGCATTCGACCCTTACTCAAGTAAGAATAACACCAACAAGAAAACATTTTTTATTGAAACGTAGACGCTGAAACTACAAAAGAATCCTTAAGGAGTGTGACAGTTTTCTGGTCAGAAATTGAAGTGGGAGTGAACAATTGTCCATCATAAACATAATAGAAGGAATCATGGAGGAAAAGAGAGGCAGATAGTAACACATCGTCCATTCCAAGATCAGATTAGAGAATTCTGGGGGATATTTTTCCTTACACTCCAATCCACGTGTTTCTACCAAGGCATCAAACCTGACTGAAAACAGAAAAAAACGTTCATTTTTGCGAGGGTGAAATCCTAACCCGAGTAGAAAAAAAATTAAATTCTTGAACCCGAACCAAAATGGGAAACCGTTGTTTATTTTATTTCGACATTCCACATCAATGTTTGGTTCATAACAATGCACATTTTACTTAAGTGTAGTCAGAGGAAGGTACACTAAACATGCGTAACTACTACTTGCAATTAACCATTATTAAATTTTATTTATAATTTAGCGTGACATGGTAAAAAAGCTAGAAATATTAAAACAAAATGTCATTAGAATATAATGTTATTGCAATAGTCGGATAGAAAAATGCACGGTTCGAGCCGATTTGACGTCGTATGAGAAGCAAAACGGATATGAGCCAATATCTGGTCTTTTCGAGAACCGGAGAGAAAACCAAAACGAAAATTATTAGCGTTCGATGCCCAAGTTTATGCAGTTTTTCATGTCTGGAACATTCTTATTCCAGGTCTTAGTCCAAAGATTTAGATAGTTCACAATTTTTACCCTGAAGCCTGTGAACCAATTATTAGTGCTTTCTGACAAAACAATGTAATGCATCTATATCGAGAAGGTACGTTCTAATTTAAGCAGGGTTTTCATTTTTCGCGTAGTTTTATCGTATTTTCACATTTTTACAGCTGAATCTAAGCGTGAAACGTAGAAGACTTAAAAGCACAAATTGAACCAAAAGTTGCCCAACTTTCGATCGTATTACATCAAAGTGTAATACGATTGAATGTTTGAAAGTTGCCCAACTTTCAAACATCACAGTGTAATACGATTTCCCTGCGCATTTCAAAGCTTACTTTTCGGGTAGCGAATGTTCAACGGTTCGATCTCAGACGGTACATACGGTTTCCCTAAAAATACATGCCATTTCACTCTTTTCTCTCTTGGCTTAAAAACTGTTGCAAAATCTTTCATATCATTAGCAGATGAAAATACAATAGAATTACATTGGATGTTGTTCGAGACGTTTTACGGCAAATTAATAGTAACATTTAAAAAAGCATATCGCCGTGTAGCACTCGGAAAGTACAGTTTCCACGCAGTGTAGAGAACCGTAAAACTGTAAGCAGAGGTGATGAAAGATTCTCTTTTGCATGAACAAGACTACTGGAACATTTCTTACTTTTATCTTCCCTTTTTGAAACCTACCGACAGTTCGGCTATTGCTTGATAAAATTAATCGCTAATAAAGCATGTATGAGCAATTTCAAATAGGCGATTTTCGCATCCCCATATCCCCTCAGTCCTTTCAACGGTAGCCATACTCTTGAAACAAGCCGTGCATCTGTTTCTCGCAATCTCCGGGATTCCTTACAGCGACATGTACATTCGTGTGTATTCACAATTATTTATTCCTGCGAAGAGCATTACTCACCAGCGATCGGAGGGGCAGAACCTCAGCGAACACCACACAAATACTTTTTCCTCTTTCCTCATGCCCATGCTTTCAGCACTGGCCGTTTCCTCCTAAATCTTTCCGCTAAGACTACCATTCTGATATCTGCGATCTTATAAGGCTTGAAGAGATATTTTCTGTAAGAACTATGTTAATATATATAATTTGGTACGTGTGTGTATGTCTGTATTTGTATCCATCTAAAACTCGGAGCTAGAGATTTCAACGCTTCAAATCTTTCGACATTGTTAAATGTGGAAACCCTGCAGATGATACGGTGCTGTCTTTCATTCAAATCGCCTCGGGTTCAGCACCAGGTCATTCAGAAGACTGTAAATTCAGAACAACGCAAAGTATGTGACATTTATGTGGGATTGTTATTTTCTACTGAAATAGATTCGTAATGAAAATCCAGACATATAGAAGTGTACGTAAATTATAAGGAATACAATTTGTTGGAGATTTAAATTTTATTTATTGGGTACGTTTTATGGCTTGAAATCGTCCGAAATTTGATTAAAATGTTTGAAATTGTCGAAAAGATTTCTCACTTTTATTAGTAGTGATAATTGATGCCAATGTTGGGCTGAGGTGAGTTTACGTATTCAATGTTCTCGTACATGAGAAGGAAAAATGGCCTCGCCAGGAATCAACCGTGATAAATTAGTGATTTCCTATCATTGAACTTTGTCTGTCGACAACTGTGCGAATGCGTTTCCCATAAAAAATCACAAAGTGGGCAAATAAATTACCTAAAAAGTCTCAACCAACATTTTTGAGGGGTGTATTCTACTAAAACAGTAGTTTCTGTCCCTGCACTAGTTTCTTTTCACCTTTCCACACATTGCATTCAACTAACTGAAGAGTTACTTTGAAATATTCCATTACGATAGGAAAAGAAAAATAGGAGCCTCTTTTCTCTAGGAAACTAGATTCTATTTTAGTATAAAGAAAAACTGCGCAAAAATACCACACACTCAAACCGAAAGAGTATGACTAATTTCCACGTATAAGCGTCTCCTTCGGGTGACTTGAGCTGTTTTTTGAAAAAAAAATTCTTTGTATTAAAGTAGGATCTAAATTCCTAGAGAAAATTGGTTCCTCTTTTCATTTTCTTATTTCCACGCAATTATGTATCCTTCCCATGGCTGCCAAATTAGCGTCTCGCGGCATTATATGTTCGTTCCACTTTTAAAACAGTATCGTTGCTTTTAGTCGAAAAAGGCTTCAAATTAATTGAGATTCAGTTCATGTAGTATCTGAATTATCTCATTTCTATCAGAGCAAATTCAAGCTGTTACACGTTTTATCAATTTATTAACGTTTATTTCGAAGTTTGGCGACTTTTAGCTATCTCTCAAGGCACGTTAAAAAAAACATTATTATTTCCTTCCCCACATCTTTTTCCCCTTCAAACAAAATTATATTTCTGCTGAAGATTGAAAATTTATCTCTTCAGTTATTTTCTTAAGGGATGTTACTAAAAGAGGCGTACTCATCAGAGTAATACAATATGCACCCCTGCTTAGAACAAATACAAATCATTAAGCCTCTTATTGCTTATGCAATTGCTTGATTTTTAGAAAAGGGAAAATAAACTATTTTTACGTAAGTATTCATATAAACTGATTGAATTTGAAGAAAGTTCTTCCTGAGGCCATAGTAAAATCTGTCGAGGGTTGGCGGATGACTGAGATAGCAGAGTATAAGTATAAAAAACGCATATACTGCTTTTAAATTTAGTAATTATGAGTGACGATAAAGTCGACACAATACAGCAACAATCTCTATTATTGTTATTATTATTAAAAATGCCAACGCTGGTTTAATTATTGCGGTCAGATATGAGATTTTCCTTTGTTATTCTTAGATATTTATTCTTTATCACAATTTATTGAATATGTACTGTTTCAAGCATTAGTATTTTCTATTTATTGATATTAACCTGACTTTTACATTAAAAACTATTGCTAATTACTACCTAATTGTACATAATATCATTTAAATATTAATTAATAGCACAATATATAATCCAAGCTTTTGTCCAATATTTTATTGGTGAGATTTCGAAGCCAAGAACCGTATCTTATCGCATGTATTTCAAAGAATCTTAATTTGCGATTCAATGCCAAATTTTTACCAGAGATTCGGCAGCTTTCACGCATGATGTTAACATATGTGTATTATCCGTAAGATCCAGCGTTATTTCTATCATTATTATTAGCATAATAAATCCTCGTGTATTCTCCTCTATGTGCTCCCAAGAGAATAAAACATCGCAACATTCCTTTTTTTTTAGTTGGTCTAAACGGACGCAGCAGCATTCCCTTTGCTTCCTCCCTCTCTCCTTCACACTATACCTTCTGCGCGGCTTTTTCAACGGTAGCAACAGGTTTTTCTTGCCACGGGACGAACCCGTAGACTTTATATCACATCTACCGACTGCCCTCCCCTCATTCCTTCCCTTTTTTATGTCCGATGCCTCCCGTATCCTCCCACTCTTCCCTTTGCCGCATTCTCAGAGCCGAAGATCCTGCAAAAGTGATCCTCTTTTAAGCCGCCATCAGTTTGTTTTTACGCTTCTCGCCGATCCCCATGGCGGCGCCTCGGGTAACCGATGCGCGGGTAATTAACAGTCACCGATCATTGTTGCGTTAAGGGAAAAAAGACGTGCAGGGCGCGTTCGGAGAGGCGCGAAAAAAACTATCGGTGCCTTCTGAAAGACCACGGTTTTTGGGCTCGAGAGATGTCCTGTGCGATATGCCACGTACCATCCTACGCTCCGATTAATTCTTTCTTCTAACATCGCAGTAGTAGTATATTGACTATGCGGCATTTCTGCCGGCTCAGCGACTTTCAACTAATGTCGATATCCTTCCCTAATATCGACGATTTTTTCTCGGTTTCGATGAAATCATCCAAAGTGATTTCTTTTTCGACCGAATTCATCTCCAAAGAGTCGTTCAAACAGAACGCAACGGTTGCTTAATTTACGTTTGCACTAGTTTTTTCTGAAAACTTTTCATGCCTTCATAAATAATTAACGATCAGGAATGTACAAACGCTCCGTTTATCGCGTCCTTGTCTACGCGCCTTTCCATTGTGAACATTTTGGTAATCTCTGTAAAAATTACGCGAATTACTGTAATAAAGTTTACCTACTCGTACACTTAGTACAGTTCAGTCATCATTATTATACGTTTCTATGCAAAAAATGTGCAGATTGTGATTGATATGCTGTGAATCGGTTAGAATCAATCCAGACCGGCGCTTTTGGTATCAGTAAAGATCTCAAAGCTCTAGTACGCTCCTGCTAATGTCCAAAGGTCCACAAAGATTTTTGTTATGTGCGTAGATTCAGCAGATGTTTCCTTTATTACAACTCTCACATATCTTCATAATTGTATCTGGGACATGAAATTCGATCGAAAAAATATTATTTACCATTTCAGGTTATAACGTGAAGTCGCACAAGATACTAAAAAATATTATCGGATAAAGAATTTGAATTGGCTAGAATCTAAGGAAACTACGTGTTGTTTGTCTACATCTACAGGGTGTGGAAGAATTGAAATGAACATTCTCATCCTTTAAAACCTGTGGAATGTAAGAAAAAGCACGAGCCTGCATAATGTTTGACGTTAGAGAATTTTTAACAATATTAGAGAAATTCAGGTATATGCGTGTATCCTTCGGGTACCCCAAAAGATTCACAGATCACACTTCGAGAAACAGTAATGCGGGTACAGATTCTTCTTTACAGTATATTTAATGTTTATAACTTGAGAGGGAATATCCTGAGCCCGATCACAGGAATTTCTTCTGAAACTGAAACTTTTTAGCATTTAAAAAATGTATGATATGAATACGCAGTTGGTTCGATAAGACCGGGATTACCTCGAAATACAACACTTAAAGTATTTAAAAAATTACTTCATAATTACGTATTTTGGAAATTAAGCGTCCGTCCTCAGTAGTTTGCAGTCCAACACAGCTACTAAACATGGAGCCTTAACTTCCGAAATACGTATCTAGAGTCTCTGGACGTGAAACTGTGGGTTTTCCTGCAACGTTAGACCACTCTATCGTAAATGCAACAGTTCCATTATTATTAATCTCCATTCTATGTCTTAGTTTTCTACGTCGTCATTTACTCTTGTCAAAGATAAATCATGGTGTCTTGTTATGAAACAGATAACTTTCTACATTTATTTAAATCGATAATGGAAATTTGATTTTACAACATTGAAAAACTTATCAAAGTAGCAAACTTGTTGCCAAGTAGTTTATTACTGTTTTGCGATACTAGTTAATTTTTTTCAATTGCTTTAGTGCTCCAGCCGATAAAAAATTGTAACTCCGGTTAGTGAAAGGGTAGAAAAGGAAATAATCGTTATTTCTCCGTCATAAGTTCTATTCTTACGGCTTTCAGTAATTCCTCATTGAAAGCTCTTTAGTGCTTTCATTAGCAATTCACCTTAAACGGTTAAAGCGCGCGGTAATTTTGACATTAAAAATTGCATTTCAATTTGATAAGTGATTCGAGTCAAAAATAAAAACAAGATAAATAAAATGTAGGGGAAATTATGAACGTTCTTCTGAAAATTTTTAAGACCTTCATCACTCCTATCTTAACGGCTCTACAGAAATAAAATCATGCAATCATTAATACCTTAATGGAACGCAGAAAATATACATTTCTCTTTATAAATTCGTTTTTTTGGGAGTTAAAGAGTTATTCTTAAGTTTAGCGACTGATCGACTCCGTTTTAAAGAATTGTTTGCTCTCACGGAAACCTAGCAACTGCGTAATCATAGACTATCTTGATCATTATCTTTTCAGAAAAATAAACTCATAAAGGTCTATCAAGAATTTAATTTTAAGAATACATACATTTCTTCTATATGAAAGTCATTAACAGAAATACGTTTTATATTCAATTTTGAATCAATTTAAGTGTTAAATTCACCAATATTTATAATTTTTTGCATTGTCCATTTATTTTCTAACTGAAACTACTGCCATACTATCAGACGACATCTTCAAATCGTTTTACTTAAATCCATGAAACATAAATCAGGATTTGGATTAAAAGTTAGAATCACAGAGCGAGAGGCAAGTCTACAATAAACTGTAATTCATAGGTTTTATACTAACTTCGAGGGACAGAATAGCCTCTTAGTATCAAAGATTGTCTTTTATTGAGTATCGAAGAAAGCTGATAGTGTTGTGTGAAATTTCGCTATTTCTTTGAACTATGCCCTAAATCACTATAGACATTCTTAATCTTCCTTACCAAACAAAGAATGGGAATTGATAAAGATGAAATTTTATTTTTTAATAATAAACCTGTAAATACCGCGTATATAGACAAAACTTGATATAATTACCCATAAACGAAATCCCTATGACAATACTTTGGGAAATCTGACCAAGCCATGCGGATTTCTATAAAAAATTTTTGAGGAAAATACGAATTACTTTTTGTTCCTTTTAATTCATTACGATAATATGTGAAGAAACAGTACAAGCATCAGTAATGAGAGAAATGCAAACATGTGAGAAATGTGAACCTTTACACCGTTATCAATGGAATATTGATAATTTATACTGGGGTTATCCAACAAACTGCCCTCTGAAGGCTTCTAAGCGGCCCACCCGTTTTACCAAAGTTTTGCAAATAAATGTTCATTTCAGAAAGTTGTACATAAAATAGGTGTAACTAATCGACATCTAAAGAAATAAGCTGCAGAACTTTCTTTTGGAAGACTCAGATTAGGGATGAACATGAATTATACATGCAACTTGTTACAATGTATATCATAATGCGGACACTGCTATTCTCGTTATGAAAATATGACTTATAGAAAAATGGTTTATAAAACTTTCGAGAAGTGAGTCCTGTGAGTGAGAAAGTGAAAAACTAGTTGGATATTAGGGAGCTAATTCTATTATCCATCCCCTTGAACCTCCAATAACCTATGAACAATAATATTATTCATACTAAGAATGTATTTTATTAGCAGAATAGCTTAAAAATGTCTTTTTGTGTTTGTTGTTAACTATATATTTATAATTATTCGTTTGCACTTATGCGTCCGTTGATATTAAGCACCTGTCGCAAGGGATAAATATATTTATATGACAATGTATGTTATAAACTGTTGCATTGTTACTCTTGTGGAGACAAATTTCGGAAAAAAATAATTAGTATTCTATATTGTACTCAAGGAAAACATCATATGTATTGGGTAGGCACAAGAATATGGACAGCGTAAGAGAAATGCTCGAAATTCTCGGCTGGGAGACATTAGAGAAGAGGAGAAAAGTCAACAGATTGGTGGGCTTATTTCAGGTTAGAACAGGCGGTGATGCTTGGGATGAATTAAAATAAAAAAGAATAGAAAAACCAAGTTACAAAGCGAAAGGAGATCACGATCAAAAATTAAAATTAAGAAAGCAAAAAACAGACATTGCTAAATACTCATTCATCAATCGAGGAATAAAGGAATGGAACATGTTGCCTGAAGAAATACTTAAACCCTTACCAAAAACTATAAAGGAATTCAGAAACAGGTGTAAAATGTTAGCACTAATATAATTATTTTTATTTAGACTAAAAATTCTTTTAATGTTTGGACAATCATTTATTGGATGGGAAATTACAGATGTAAAGATACGGTATTTGTATTTTATCTGAGATGTATTTTTGTATTGAGTGGAATGGAGATATGTATTTCTTATGTCTTTACTTGAGACTTAGGGCAAATGCCGGGCAAAAAAAAACTAAATGTTCACTCCCCTCAGCATATATAAAGGGGATCAATTGTAAACAGATGTAAATTAGTAAAAAATATATTTTAGATTTTATGGGAAATACATTAGTTGTAAATAGGTATCTGTGTTATATAACTGTATTGTTTTAGCTAAGGGATATTTGTATGGTAAAAGTGTAATATTGTGCCTTGATGATATATTTTCTTTGATATCAATAACATTGTAATAACGTTTTAGTCTGTAATATCCAATCAATAACATCGTAATAATTCAACATTGTATTCAATTAGTAACATTGTAATAATTTCAAGACGTGTTGCATATAGCCTGCTCTCATTGTATCGTATTTTAACGTATCAATATATAAAATATTGCTATGATTATGTTACCACCGGACTAGTAGTCCATCTGTAACGTATGTACTAATAATAATAAAAATATATTTATACATCCACGTTCGGCTGTACGGTATTATGTAAATGTATTGCGACAATAAAAACTATTGTTCTTATAGATACCGTTTTTGCGAGATTGCCTCCACAAAAACTGAATTAAGTTATTGGGAGATAAGTGGGCGGTAGGAAAAATATATACTACAATATAACACATATACTATACAAGGGTGGGTGGTGAGGTTCTCGACCACTGATTTATACAATCACCATAAAATTATTCATAGGAAAATAAGAAATACACACATTAATAAATAATTAGATGAAAGATGTGATGCCTAAGCCATGGGAATTTTGCTGGCATGCGAGCTCAATAAAACTTTTATTGTAGCCTATAGCGTTGAATAACCCAGATTAATCCAATAATTACAATTTTGAATCCTGAAATAGGCATCGGAGCAGTTTTTTCTATGGTGGGGTTATGTAATACCCCAAGACAGAAAAGATACAAGTTATTATGGATATACACACTTTCAAATACAGTGGGGTGTGCCTATTTTTAAGAAGAAAGCCGGAAAAGAAATGAAATACATATTGGAAAATTTTATATATTCGATAGTTAACTCATATATGTCCGTAGCCTAAATTGGCTAAATATGTCCGAGAGCGAAAGCAAGCAGCGGAGCCTCGAGAGGAAATTTCATTTTAAAGCATATTCACATAATTATTAAGTTGTTATTATTATTAATTGAGGAGGTTTGGGTGTTTACTCCCCAGAACCAAAATGGGTTGTAAAAATCATGTCGCTATTTTTCACACTTGTTATTCCTCGGAACACATTATCTCCAAGTCCAGAACAAAAGAATACTTTCCTGGCATTTTCTGACTACGTTGCAATTTACCATCCATTTCTATACAGGTTTTTTGAACTAAAACATGATTAAACAAATTTTAACTACAAAGATGTCTCGCACATTCGAAAGCCTTTTTAATTGCAACTTAAGCGGTCATTACCGTTATATTTCTAGCTCAAATCGAAAAATCTTCGGCTACCGGGTCCTAAAATATTTTCAAGAAGCAAGACGGAAATACAAGCTCTGAAACATTAGATGCAGGGTCGACGATTAATTTTTCTAACAAATAAATTGTTGCCATATCAAAAATAAAATAGTTACCCTTTTGAAACGAGGTTACCTCGAGCTCGAATGCTAGGCATTTACGGTTCTCCCTTTAGGCCGGCCAAGGTAAGAGGAAAATGAAACTTACTAAAATCACGCAAGAGTAGTTCAATTAAAATTTTCCACCACAAAATCCATAATAACAATTTTCGTTTTGTTTATCAGAACCTATTTCCTATAGAATCAAGTTAACATCCCATGTAAATACGTCCAATACTAAGCTTAGTAAATTAATATTTAATCTCTGAATCTGTACTGACCGTTGAGTCAATATAAAAATGAGTACGTAAGAATAAAAGCTTTATAAACATTGAATTCGTTACAGAAAACCCTCTGTGTCGGTAAATTTTCAACTAGATAATGTCGAAGATTCATGCACTGTCCGCAATACCCCGATGAAGTCGATATTTTATTTTATTCTACGCCCTAACTTCCAATTTAATGTGGCACTCTGAAATATCCTTTGCTGAGAGATTACAGAGAGTGATTTAGGACTAATTATCATCACAGCCGGAGAGATGAAGGACGAAAATGAACCCCTGAATAAAGGAAAGATCGATAAGGGGATGAAGAAATTGATTCACCGTTGAGAAAAGGGTAGAGCCATAAAGTTTGACTATGGAAGTAAGTCGTGGTTTCTTGGTTAACAACACGTGCTTTCGAACAAATTCAGTAAAACCTGGCTCAGACGGAAGCCCAAGGGACCGAGATTATTTTCCGGCTTATGTAGGATTTCTGGTTTAAGGAGAGTAAAATAAAGGGCAGTTATTTATTAAGAATTGTTTAGCAACGTTTGTTTCAAGAAATGGAAAACACAGGTATAAAAATAAAGGTAATATAATGGATATGGAAAATTTGTTGGAATACAATCTAATTCCTCATGATATGCAAGCGGCTCACTGGCAAATGAAATTAAAATGGTATATAATGATAAATATTAAGGAAAAAAGAACGAGAAGAAAGAGAAGAAAAGATTAAGAAAAGGATTTTTTGGGGTTAACCGTTTTTTTCATTCCTTCAAGATGGTAAACCATATTGGAAGAGAAGTAAGTCGATGGTAAATACTTTTCTAAGCATCAAAATTTCGTTTCCCCTTTATCAGATTCTAATATTGCTTATTCATATACGAGGTTGAAGGAATATGGATTTTCGTCCGCGTTATACAGGTTTCGTCTTATAGAGGGAGATTATTATGAAAAATCTTGTGTTTTTGCAATAATATTATTAATACTTCCGGCTTCTGCAGGTTTTTTCAAAACAGATGCTTTCTCAGACAGATTATACTGTATATACTTTTACTATAATGACATTTATATTATGAATATTTACTTTTACGAACGACTGTGATCCCTTTTCAATAGCTACTTGTGCGTGTATAAATTAATGAATGAGTAACAGATTCCGGAATAAGAAAGAGCGAGTACGAATACATCGAGGAAATGAAATTAAATCTCACACGTTTCCAACGAGGAAGAGCAAAAATTTCTCCTCGACCTCAGTTTCCTTCCGCAAGAGTTATTTCCACATTCGTGCGAAAATTTTCCCTCGGATCAAGGCTCGAAATTAATCCTTCAGACAAAGATTCTTGAATGTTTTAGGCTCCTTTGTCATCCGGGACATCGTCACCTGTCTCCTGTCATCTCGCCATGCAGCCTCCGGCCGATAAAAAACGAACGCACCCCAACAAGTTCCTCTGTCAAGACAACCTTTTTACCTTGCTCGGCCGACCCTTACTCGCTCCGACATTCCATCCTTCCTTTCTCTCTATCTAATGCTCACACAGCCCGAATTTCGATAGAAATCTCCCCTCGATTCCTATGTTACTATTGCTTCAAAACTACTCTATTTCTCGCACCTGAATATTCAGATGATTCCCCACTATTCTAATAATATCTATTAATATCCATACACAATATTTTTCATTGAAATGATGACTTATTTCTCTAGAAATGAAGAGAGAGGTCTTAATTAGCACATGACTAATACGAGGACATAGTTTACCGAAGAGCCATAAAAATTTAGCGGCGCTAGCGAGAGCAAATTATAAACCATTTCATACACTGCAATGGTATGTTTTGACTTCTCATTAAAACGATACCAAAGAGCAGAGCGCCAATATCAACTTTTGTCCGGGAAATTGGAAAGAATTACGATTGAAACGTGATGCAAGATTCAAAGAAATCATAGCAGCGACGCTTGGATTTAAAATTTAAAAATCATTTAATAGGTTTCGTGAAGATAGGGAGAATTTTCTCACAGAGAGGTTTGGGAGTAAAATCAAATACATTCTGTCAAGATCACTTTTCTTGGTCACAAAAATAATTCAACCAAGAAGGTTTCATGTTTTTTTACAAATTTACTGTAATTTGAATTGAGATTTGTCGAAAGTACTAAGCACTGTTGTTTGAGCTGTTTTAGATGACCTTTCAGAGGTCTTGCTACCATCTCTTGCTGAATAAAATATTTATCATTTGCCTTATGGTACGGGATAGAGAAAAACGTATCCTTTATATACTTTTCTCTCTGTCTTGTTTATAGCTGTGATGATATGGAAGCTACTGAGAATTATAGCATTAATTAATGTTTCTTCTTAGGCAATGTTACGAAAAGTATTATTCGTATAGTCATTGTGCTTCACAAACGTGGGCCCGTTCTGCTTACAGCATTCTGGCTCAGTAAGGGATGCAATGGCAAATTACTTCACTCCTCATATTGTCGGCCAAAGCACCTGGAGTTTCTATTCTTGGTCACTGCCACATTGTTACGCTACAAAAATCATACATGAATTGCTATCATTTCATTCAACTTATTCTTCTGATTGGGCCTCTGCTAACATTTAGCTGTTTTCAAAACGGAATTTATCAATTAAATGGCAAAGTTATGATGACCATAAGTACATGCATTTAAAAACCTGCACCCAACAGTTGGGGTTAAGGAACTCACGGCACAAGGCTTCTTAGACTCGTCAAAACAGTATTCTAACCATTCCCTGAGCTGTATCGACTTTTAGGAGGACTAATTACAATGAGCAAAGGAAGCGGAATAGAATCTGATATTTTGGTCTCGACTCTGTTTTAGGTCTCCATAAAAAGAGTTACACAAAACACTTTTACCACAGCCGTTTTCTATTTAACTCTCCGGGTTTTGACGCGGCGCGTCATCATCATTACCTGATGAAAACCCGAGTCGCTCAATGAGAAAGCAGCTGTGCTGAAGACGAATAACAGAAGTATGTTGTGTTATTCTCCTTGAACAGGCAGAACAGTCGACGCCGCGTATTTTATTTCAGTTCAATCACCTTTTTAATGGGGAACTCAGGGCATTATTGGGGCACGCACATACACGCTTGTTAATAGATCAAAAAATAACATTCCACATAAATTGGAGTTTAAAGTACTATTATAAATATCGCAATAACAGAAATTGTTGTGTTAAGTTCCAACGTGACCCCAAGATAATTCACCGTCAAAATGTGTGCAAGTCTCTTCAACTGACAGCTATGCTCGATGTAATATTTGCAGCCGGTTGGTTCTGCTTGAACTACAGTATTAATTTCAAACAATCATCAGTTTTATCGACACTTATGGGTTCTCGGATAGCCAAGTGTGTAGAGCGTTAGCCTTTGGTGAAATTGGTCTCGGGTTCGATTCTCTGTGCGGGCCCATGTGAGTGAAATTATCTCAGCTGTTGAAGTACTTTTAAAGCTATTGTAACTATCGACACTTGGCGGCCGAAGTTCTCGTTCCTTAGCCGTGGTAACTAAATGAATCTTTTCAAGTTGACAGTCCTTTTGGTACGATTTCACTGCTTCAAGAGAGGCGATAATGTTACCAGAGATGATAGTGATTATGAATCTGTAGTTTCGACACCTTTAATTTTGACTGTTTACGATTAGTCAAGCAAATTTACCCCGCTACTCGAGAATTCAAAAACCCGAAATATAAGGAAAATACCAGGTAGTAACCGGGTTCGCTGTAGAAGAACATGACTTGCAATGTACTCATAGCATCTTATTCGGAAGCATCTAGCTCGGGTGCTCAAACTGTCTCAGTTTTTGCGTCACTTTAAATTTGATACGCCATGCAATGAGCATTATATATTATTGCTTTCTCAGACAGATTATACTGTATATACTTTAGTATAATATATTATTGTTATTATCGATAACTATTATAATAAGCGTATATTATTACTATAGATAACTATAATAATAATAACATAAGATAACTTTATAGAACTCATTGTTACATTTGGTTATGCGTGTAAAGAGGGGCGTAGCCGGGATTATTGTCTGGGGGGGAGGGGGGCAATGGAAGAGACGCAAATTTGCCTACATTCCTGAGGCAAGCAAACTTCTGCTCCAAATGTAACAAAGATGGAATCAGATTTAAATTCAAGTACATATATTCCCAGCGAGTCTCTAGTGACGCAACTGTAAAGATTTAAGCAATTACAATTCAGCTCCCATAACCTCGATTAAAACTCAATATTTCGTCTCTGGGGGTTAAGAAACTCCTTAGGCACCATATAAATAAAGGCTTTTTAAACCCTGCAACGATGGCATTGACGAATTTACTCTCGGAAAATATAAAGCTGAAAATCTGTTTAACTAGGAATAAAATAAGTAAAAAGTAATTAACTACCTTCAAAATTATTTTATTTAATAAAAGGGTAGGGTAGGGTATTGGTAAAGCATGCATGTACATATATCATTATTTCCTTAATTAACATTCAAAAAACTTAATATCGCAAAACATTGGAATTGAAGAAACATTTGCCTTGTTTTGTATTGGTTTGTGTTGAGTTGGGGAGATCGGTTTGGGGAGGAGAATGTAAATAGTTTCATTAATTCCCTAACACCTTTTTACTCTCGAAAGATGCACTAGACGTATTTTACCTACACCAAACCTGTTCCTAATAATATATACAACTTTCGAAAGTTGTGCAAATGTGCAATTTGTTTCATGATTGTAGAGAATATTGTAATTTACTCAAACGACACATTAAAATTATTTAAATATATTTCCTGTTAACGATAAAAATCTTATTTGTTACATATTCATTACATAGTAACTGACGGGGTCTATAAACTCTGCTCTGTTGAAGACGAAACACATTTCGCTGTTGTGATGTTATATTTCGTGCTGGAGAGTATAACTTTCCTTTAGCGTACACTCATAATATGTACCGCACTAATAAAATGTACTACACTATTCTGCTGATACTTCCGCGTTATTTTCCACCTCTTGGAACTGTAGATATAATAACAACAGTTATATGTATGTTCATTCCATTTTATATTTCCTCTTCTTAATTCCATTTATTTAGCATTCCCTTTCAATTCCCGTCTCTCAATGTACTCCTGCGTTTAGAGACATCTTTCTCCTCACCCCCGTAACTATTTTTCTTAGCTTAGAGGCCTCTTCATCTTACCCGCCTCTCACCCCCGTGGAATTCCTGCGGAGCATAGAAGGGCTATCGCTATGCCATTCGTTTGAGTTCGGCATCGGCAAGCAAAGCGCCTCGAGGCCTGTCTAAGGCTGTCTGCAGAGTGATCTCGAGTCGGCACTGGAGCTGGAGTATAAGTCTAGAGAATGACGTAGCTTCGGAGAGAAGAAATCCGAGAGAAGGGATGACAGGGGAAGAAGGATATTCAGGATTGGAACTAGGCGCCGAAGCAAGTGTTCGAAAATCATGAACTGAAGCATTAAAAGTATACGTACGAAATTGTACGCACTTAAGAATGAGTGAATTAAATCATAAATGAAATTGTTAATTATTCATCAATTATTCTTGTGTGGGCGTTTTCCCGCATCGTGGGTTTTTCTCTGTAAACCTTCAGTTGAGGAGTTTTTTCCCACAACCCAAATCTTTTTATTTGTATTTATCTCTTACTTTGTGTTCTTTACTTTTTTACTTTCTTTATTTTATTTTTTTAATGTTTTTGTTAATTTAGGTTTAGAATTATATAATATTAGATTACTTTTAGATTAGTATTAATTCACCATATATGTTAGTTGTAAGTTGAATTTATTTGAGTAATTCTTTATATCAATGACTCAGAGGTTAGGTGTAAGAGAGGCCCATTGGGCCTAACCTCGCCGTAAGGGTGAAATAAATAAATAAANCCGTAAGGGTGAAATAAATTAATTAATTAATTAATTATTAATTGTAATTTAATCATCAAATTCGATTATCCATAAAATAAAATTATACATTTTTGAGTAATTAAATCCTTAATTACACGAATTAAATAATTAATTTAAGAATATACGCATTATAGGAAAAATATACCTATATATTGAAGATTGTAAGTATTAAGTGGAATAAGTGTTCAGTATTCTGTGTTTTCAGGTGCCACAAAAATGTTTTTATTTTTGCTATTTTTTACTCCGAATTTTTTCGTGTAACTGGATCATCATTATTAAAATCAATTTTTAAGATAGTAAGTTTAAAGTGTAGGTCAAAACATATATAGTTTGAAATTTCCTAACAATTCGCGTAAAGAGTGAAATAATCTTAAGGGGTATTTCATGTCAAGTGGACCAATTTAAGAGAAGTTTCTTTAGAAAAGAAACAGCAAAGAATGAACATGAATATACCGATACAGATTGCCAATTTTATTCAGAAAATATGCTTTTATTAGTCTAACTTTTGCATACCAGATAGATTTAAATAGCGGAGAGGAAAACGTATTGAGCATAACAGAAAGAGTAATATTTTTAAGCATGACACTAATAGTGATTTGTACGAAAAAAAATCAGGGGAGGCTGTTGTGAGTGGTAAATGCACAGAATGGCATTTACCTAAAATATATCAATAAAGTTCAATCGATTCGCCATACGTATGGAAAAACATACAAAATATTCCAATTATAGATAACGCGGAAGTTTACGAAAGTTATAAGTGGGCATAGACATTACCAACGAAACTCTTGCAATTAAAAGGTAGTACAGAATAACAATTTCAAATATTTTTACACCGGACAATACTTAGGCGATTAGAATTACGATTGAATAATATCTTAAACTTTGACATATTAATTGCGTTATAAAATGCACGAAAGAGGACAATTCTAAATATTTTTGGACTAGGCTCGAACCTGTGCGAATCTTATTTCGACAGTGAGCAAGAGAAATAACCGCCCCAGACCACGCTAATGACAGGGACCTCAATTCCCATGTTTTACAAAGTGGTACAAACGTCTCAAACTGAAGAAGTTAAAAGCTGGAGCTATTCATTCAATGCACATAAGTATCAAAGACAGGAAATAAACTCAGTGTATATAATAGTTAGTGAACTATTTTAGGTACCAATCATATATTCACCGTCATTATTACCAATTTTGTTAAAATAGCGGGAGACCTGGGTTCGTGTCCCAGTCATGTCACTATTTTTCACACTTGTTATTCCTTAAAATTAATATGTTCAAGCATGAATTCCTGGAACTCAACACACATCTCAAAAGAAAGGACACTTCATAAATTCCACGGAAGATTTTTATTGGCTAGTTCCGCAAACGAGTTGAAATCTTCAGGTGAAGATGTCAACGAAGTGTTCTTTCTTTTACGACTACCAAATTTGATTATTTATTGGTGCATAATGCCGCAATTAAGATGAATAAAATGCCGAATAATGAAATGGCAGTTACTCGCGATATTGATTGTTGACCTACAGTTAAATTGCCGATCATTGAAGAAGACATTTTAGTTTGGAGGATTTGCTCTCGTAACTAGCAACGATATAACAGATAGATCAGACAGGTAGATTACAAATAATTAAGCCTTACATTACAATGGTTTAAACTGAGCAAATTGAAATATAAGAAAAGTAAACGATCAGTGATTTAATATTACCACGGTAATAGAGGCGAGTAGTGAAGTCAATAACTTTGAAAACAATTAATTTTCAAGAAAAACTACAACAATTTAATTTTGAACGAAATAACACTGTAGGTTTAGATTATGCTATTTACGCTTTGGCTCTTGGAAATTTTCAGTATGCGGCCAACGTTTCGTCATCTTGTTATAAGTGATATTTTTGCGGCACTGATACAGTCGGACGCTGCAATTAAGTATGTTAAAAATTTATGGGATAAGATTCACCTTTTAATCTGCTTGCCGTGATGATAAATGGAAAATTCCTTCCAAGAACCATTTTCCCCGGTTACAGGGAATTGTACAGGCCACAAGCTTGATTGTAACTTACTTACTGTAATAAGTCCCCAAAAGGTGAGCTGAGGTGAATAAGCTTGAAGAAACCGAGATTCGTACCGGGATCTTCATCTTTCTGGGCAGAAAGCCTACAAAGGGAGTGAGAATGATAACTTAATTGGTTATAGCAGTAATTCCCAAATAAATTCATACTACGCCTACTTGGTCCCATTTCAAGCTGTCTCCATCGTACAGATAATTATTAGTTTTATAAAAATTGTTCTTTTTTGTCCTAATCCGAAACAGAAGCATTTAGACAATTTCAAGTTTGCAATAAGATCTCTAAGCGGAATCTTGAGGAACACCATATAGCAAACACTTCACTGGTGCAGCAATACTCCTGACATCTAAGCTATACTGCATAGCAGTCAAATGCGCCACTCGTCCATCTTTTATTACGGATAGTAAAAGAAAAGATACTCAGTGTTCCTCTGCCTTCCGAGCACTCCGATACTTTGCATATCTCGCTAACTGCCTAGATTCGGTCCTGCAGAATAGTTAATAAAAATGTCGAATCAGCTGTTCAGGTCAGCCTCATTCAGCAGGTACAGGTCAACCTTTCATTGCATAATTTTTATGAAAAAATCTAATGTTGAGATGTACAAGACAAAGTTATGACCATAATCAGCATTATGATGGATATATTAAGCCAGGGCCACTATTTGGTACGCTGGCGTCCCAATGCAAAATCCGTGGGCATCTCCATCTTTCTTCAACATTAGTAAAAGAAAGTAATCATTGAGATGAAATATCCCAATTATCTATGAGCAATAAACCTAACATAACCAATATTCCAGTTGTTGAGGAAAATGTTTTCGTGATTTCGAATACATCTTGGCTTATACAACAGTACTTTTCACTAAACAATAAAAAGATAGATATTAAGTTTGCTAAATTATCTCTTAAGCCTTTATTACTCTATGAATTGTGAATTCAACAGAATTAAATTAAAAGTATTAATTATTGAGGGGAAATGATATAGACCACTTATGCCCAAAATAGGTATTAAATGTAAATTTTAAACAAACATTCAGAGGCTCAACCTATCCATGGGTATATATCATGATTGGTGGTTGGGGTA
This sequence comes from Ladona fulva, assembly GCA_000376725.2. NCBI lineage: Eukaryota > Metazoa > Arthropoda > Insecta > Odonata > Libellulidae > Ladona > Ladona fulva. Next base: position 1,719,881 of record KZ308219.1, on the reverse strand, counting down.
GGATGGCTTGGATCATGGAAGTGATGTCATGAAAACATTTAGGATGACCTGCAGTATTCCAAGGAAACTCATTATTCATGGGTTCTTAATAGGTATAGGTCAGAGTTGTTTAGTTATTTTGGTAGTAAATTAATTGGATAAAATGTACAACATTATTGATTGATTTTTTTGAGAGTAAGAATAATAATCTCTCACTTATTACAAGAGTACTTACCAAGGGATATAATAAGTAAATGGGAAAGGATGCAAAGCATCTATTTCATTTATCTAGGTTATTCCATTGGAGTCATATGGAAGTCTTCTTAATGATAGAAGAGGAAATGTATTTCCACATTAAAAGAACATAGGATTGATTTTATTATTTGTCTTTTGATGCAAAGACAAATAAGGACTGAGAAGTACCCAAACAAAGAAAAAAAATTGTAAATGGAAGAGACAAAGTGAAGCATAGCATTCTGATTCCCAGGAAAAAGTAATTAAATCTCCAGAAATTCCAGCAATGAAATTAAGTGTCCATATCCATATAAAATTTGAAAGCTGGAACTAGTGGAACATTTTCAAGGCTTTGTTAAGTATTATTTGCATATCAACATAAAACAATCAACTTGTTAAAGAAATATCTTAATAATTGCTTCATTGCTGAAATTCTTAACTAAGATTTGGATTTTGAGGTATAACTTCAGGAAACCTGAGTGACAAAAGTAGTAACAATCATAAAGTCCATGAAGGTAGCTCAATTACTTTGCTAATTAGATTTTATTCCTAAGTAAGGAAAGATATTTACTTTTCCAGAAAATTTTTATCCCAGAGACTACTGGTTTTGGTTTTACACTGCCATCAGGTTTTAAACACTGAAAAAAAAGCACCAAACAATATACATGGTACACCCAGTTCCACATAAATCTTACCACCCTGTATGAAGGGGCAGTGAGTTTCAAGCCAGCGAGCCTTGAGAAGAGAGAGAGAGATAGAGAGAGGAAAAACATGGAGGAATTGTACAAGTTACATGATACAGAATTGTACATGTACAAGAATTGCAAGGGGTAGTAGTAGTATTGCTTAAAGTGCTTTGACAGCTTAGGTCATTTTGCACGTAGGCCCCCACTGGGAATCAAACCCAGGACCACTTTCACTGAAGTCAAAGGTGTTGCCCACTTGGCTATCCGGGAGCCCCAAATTGCAAGGAATAGGTGGCAAGGGATAAATGGGGAGAAAGAGGTATTCCTCTATAACCATAACTGTAACCCCTTCCTCTGCCACCAAGTCCTTGCAATTCTAGTACCCTATCTAATGTTTGGTGATTTTTGAGAACTGATGATGATCTGTAATGCCAAAATCCATAATTTCCAGAATAAAAGGTGTATGGAAAATTACATACATTTCCTTTCTTCAGAAAATTATCACAATCACTTAAAGATGAATTAGATAATTTATTATTTTAGTCATATACAGGATGTCTACTTTACGAGAACATTTCTGAGGGAATCCATTAAAAATGTCACATTGAATAGCAAAAATACACTTGCAACCAAAATTAAAAATAGATAAACTGCAAGTAATTGATGAAGAAAGAGTAGGTGTAAATTGTGTGTGAGAGGCACCTTATATAAAGAGAGAGTTTGCTGAAGAAAAAAATGACAATCATTCTAATGATGGATTATTCAGCAGAGTACACAAAAATAAAAGTGATGTAAAAGAAAACAGTATGAGGCATGCAGCATAATGTTCATGAAAAGATGACAAAATGAAAATACAAAAGAATTGAGTTTGAGCAATAAGCGATAAATAAGAAGTAAAAGAAAACAACTGAATGCCTCTGTAATCCATAGTAAGACCATTCAAAACTAAAAATAAAAGTTAATTAAGTTTTGAGAAATCTGTCTTCCTGTCTTACATGTTGTTCAATGGCATTAATCTTACAAAAGCAAACTCTAAATGCTTACTAAATACACTAAACTTAGCTCTACATATGTTGTTATATCACTACTAAAAACATTAGAGTAATTGAATTAAGGATTATATTAATACTTTAAAGTTTATTCCAATTATTTTGAGATATATGATTCCAGTAGATGTAGAAAAGTCACCATTAGTTTTAGAGTTTGATGTTAAAAACTTTGAGCTATTGCAATAAAAATTTTGGTAACAGTTATACTGACCTAGTAAAAATAATGACAATGCCATATTACTCATAAATAACCATTACTGAAAACACACACTAAAGGAATAATTTTTTGGGAAAATTCTACGTTGTGCATGTTATATCACCATATGGCTACAAAATTAAAAAAATGATACTTCAAGAATGTCAAGGTGAGAAATTATGGGGTTCAGAAAAAATCTTTAATAAAATTTTAATTTCTGGTAATGCATGCATAAAATAATTAAACTAGCACAGAAGAAACAAGAGAGAGCAAGATTTCTACAAAACTGCAGCAATCCCAGTTCTGGTTAGTTTTTCTGAATAAAATAATTCAAGGCACAGTTCTAGCAGCAGAAAAACATTTCTCACATCAGATATAGGCAGATACTTGCAAAAATTATAGGAGGAAAGAATTACTTTAAGTTGGCTTTAATTTTTCATAGTAATGAGAACATAATACCAAATTGAAAGTGTAGATAATTCACGAAGAGGGGCTACATAATGAAAGAATTCTAAGAATTTTCTCCTAATGGTGGAAAATAGAAGGAAAGTCTGGAAGAAATAGGAATTGCAAAACTTATTTCCGAAGAAAATAAATAAATATAACATATCAATTTTATGCAAAACTTATGTTAAGGATAAAGCTCTGACAGATATAAGTGACAAAATATAGCAATGATGAGGAAAAAATACGAAAGCTGACAACCTTAATCATCCATAACATATTTTAATTACTGAAATTCCCAAATTAGCAAAGAAATTGCATTGGGATGATATCTTCAGGTATATCTTTTTGCCATCCTATCTTTGTTATCCTTAGGAGTTCTCTTGTGTAAAGCTGTGTAAACTATTCTGCCTGGAAAGTATCTCACAGGATTTAATTTTTCTGAATCCAAATTTATTTCGGCTCATCACCATCTCATCAACTTTATTTAAAGATTACCTAGAACTATTAATGTATTTTATATTTATACAAAGTGAATATTAGGTAGTCAATAGTAATATTTCACAAACTCAGTTTCACCCATTTGATAACACATTCATAATGTTATAATTGCTCCAGATTGCCCAATAATTTCATCTCAACTATTTCACCTAAGAAAATTAATAAAATTAAAGATTTTGCATTACAATTACTGAAATAGTTCAGTGAATTTTCCCCTTTATGTTTCCTAAAAACCGATTTAACTAAAATACGTGAATTACATAGTGCTATTTTTATGATTCATCAGCAAATGTCATCCTATTAAAATTCAAATAAAAATATTCATAAGAACATTATATGGACATGAAAGAAGATATTATAGAAGAATGAAGTTTGGTTTATTAGGATTAGCTTTCACACAAATTGAGACACACGAAGTGGGACAGAAATGCTTCCATTGATATTAGGTTCTGCTTCACTATGGAAGTCATCAGATGGTTTGGATGCAGTTGTAACACAACTGCATTAACTCCAGAAAATTTAACCCCACGCATTTTCTTCTTTTTCAATAAGGGTAGTCTTAAATTTCTAAAACAAACTTAACAGCTGCAAAGTTTAAGTTGACAGGCAGTTATCCCATGAAAACTAATATTGTATAATTTGTATGCAAATTTTCCAAAGTTTTATGCCACCTATTCATTCTTTGAAAAAATGTTAAGTTTTAGAAGGATAAAATATTTTACAATTCTGGAACGAAATTCAATTTAATGTATTTACAGCACCAAGGAACCAAATTCGGCCCCTACACTTCAACGAGTCACAATTTGAGTTTACATAAGAAATCCTTAGTACCATGATTTCATTCGGTGAAATAATAAAAAATTCTGAGGAAATCCATCCAAGTAAATCTTTCGGACATTATTAGTGAGAAGTCGTCGAGAAAGAATCCCCTTAACTGACCAACGATATCATTCCTCCACATTCTTTAAAATGAAACAATAGTGAACTCACAGAAAATAAAGGTAAATATTTGATAGTGGTTCGACAGCCTTTTTTTTAGATTTACCAAAATAAACAAAGAATTACTCGGTATTTAACGAAGAAAAAATATCCAGATTTCGTTTCAAACAGTACATCATATGTATGAAAGGTTAATTAGTTGATTTCAGTTATACATATGTTTATGAAGAAAAGACTTTCAATACAACATTCGCACATCTTAATTATGTTAAGGGATGATAATGATAGAAAGATAATCGAATAGGACAATAACAGATATCAATTTTAAAATTAATGTTACAAATGTGACATTAGCTACGAATATATTCCTAAATACTCCTTATCCACTCACAAATGAATGATTTCGTAACAAAAATTGCAGTACCTGAAGCCTCAGTAATCAAATTTTATGCTCATATGGAATAGTATTCAATTCGAAAAGAGTAAAAGAATGAGATACAGTTGTGAATTTACAGAATCCATCAAACTGGAAGATACCGCCATACCGCCGTAACATTTTCGTTAGCCCAATCGCATTTCGTGTTCCCTCTGCTGTCGATGATGAAAACTACTTATCAACTAGGAAGCCACGCCTGAATAATTACTGAACCCAGCTCCATCTGTCAGCGATATGTGTAAGCAAATGTAAAGACGCGCACCACCGTAATAAATGTATAACAAAAATAAGCCGATGTCTTGATTGATAATGGTTCTTGTGCCCGAAGGTTCCTGCTATTTAGTGCAAATTTTCGCAATATTGCGGCATCTGAAATAAGAACAACTCGAAAGACTGACATGTGAACTTAAACCTCTGAAATGAATTTATTTTGTGTTTACATAGATAATTCTGCCTAAGATCTAAGGTTTCTCAACGACGAAGCAGGGGTCAATGGTTGACAAGATGAACTAGTTAGTTGCGTCATAACCCAGAGTTGAATCCATGAGGCGTAGTGGCCATTGAGGACTTCCTAGAAGGAGGAAAATTAATCTTGGCCATAAAGCCTAACATCATCCTTGGATATATTTGTTAAAATGGTAAGGATGCTTAATTGCGTGATACACTGTCATTAAGTGACAACGATGATAATCGTGTATATTTTGTATGCGAAATGTTAACTTTGAAGACTAAACTTGTGCAAATTTTTATCTTTCCTTGATGTGCTCTCTGAGATCTTGATCTGTTGTATGAATCGTGTTTAAATGTGATTGAATGTCATGCAGAAGCAAGCGTTGTTTACATTTCATATTTACTTGCTCAGAGTATTATGTCATTCCTAGTCGATATGATATCTAATCTCCTTGCTATCGCAAGATTGGGATATTACACTCTGAGGTCAGATATATATTGAATCATTTGCTGTGGAATGATCGCGTCATATGTAAATAAACACCATGCGGCTAATCGAAAACTTTTGAATAATGTGTGCTTGTAATCATAAATCATAGTTTTCTTATCTTGTTATCATAAATTACTTCAAATTGCAGAGGTGTGTTTGTCGAAGTAACACTGTTAAGATAGTTTGAAATGTACATTTTTGGATGGATTAAAGAGTAATGATTTCCGTGCTATTTCGCTTCTGAGAAGTTTTGCCTGTATGATACAGTGATTAACCGATAATGCACACATATCCTTACCGTATTCAATTTGCAGTACGTATGTTTTTATTGGTAAGAGGTAATTTTACTGAGTAGTTTATCTCTTTGCTTCCTGTAGGTGAATATTTGTATCCATGTTTCTTTTTCATTCGCGTATTTATTAGTTCATTCTTTTATTTTAGATTCTTTGCCATCAACTATTTCGCACCGGCTACTTCAGGAGAAGAAAACTTTATTTGGGTAAGTATCTTTTTTCACTGTGATGGTTTTATTTACGACCCATACTATAGTCTACACCTTTCAGTTAAACGATCAGGGTTGATGGGGTTAAACTCGAACAGGTTGATCAGTTCCTCTTTTTGGGTAGTGTTCTTTCTATGGATGGTAATTGCATGGATGAGGTTAGAAGAAGAATAAGCAGTAGGTAAGGAGGCTTTCATGAAGCAAAGGGAACTGATAACAAATTGCCTTCATTAGAAAATTAAGGGAAAGATTGGCAAAATAATTTAGTAGTACAAGTGTTTTGATGCATGGATGTGAAACTTGCTCCTTAAGAAAGGAGGAAATTGAGATGTAGGTGAGTTGTAAATTGGAAAAGTAATTGAGTTGATAAAAAACAAGCATGCAAGCAATGGAGATGATGAGGAGGTACTGTTAATTGTGAAAGAAGACAGTGTTTTTAATGGAATAATTACGGGATGGCAGGAAAAATGTGTGGGTCAGATATTGAGAGAAGAGAGATTGCCAAGAAGGTAATTTTATTTCGAACGAGAGAGAAGCCAAGGGTCAAATATGTTAGGAGGGGGCAGAATAAGTTATGTAAGAATAAAATAAAACATCATTAAGTAGGGATTAGGGCTATTAAAGCTACTTTAAGATAGAGTACACATGATAATTAGTCATTTGATTCAATTAATCAAGTGGGTAGTGCTTATACCTTTTCCAAAAGCTGTCTCAGGTTTGATTCTCATCGGGAGCCCATGCATTCAAAGAGAAGCAAAAAAATTGTGTTGTAGAAAGTTAACTATACTACTTTTTAATTGAATTCTTAAAGTTTATTTAGGATTGTATTAGTCATCCAAAGCAACAATACATTGTTTTGTCACTGAACAATCAGCCATCTACCTCATTCAACAACTTATTCAATCTGTTGTATTCTGATAATCACTTATGCGATTTGAATAGCTCATCTTTTTGTTTAATTTTCGTTGTTCTTTTACAATGTGTGTTTTGTGGTATATTTTTGTTGAAGTATTTTTTTGAATTAGTTTTAAGTGGAAGAAAAAATTATGAGCCATCCAAAAACCTCTTGAAGGCTAGAGTTTAGGATTTCCCTTTTTAAGATGTTAGGATAAATTCATTTGTCGCATGTCCAAGAAGGAAATTCTAACAATATCTTTTATCCTCTTTAGTTACCTTCAGATCCGTGCTGGATGGGTAGCCTCTTTAGTGAAATTGCTGGTGCAAACATAAAAGCTCTGCCCAAGGGTCCATGGGTGTGGGACTTCAGGTCCCGTGCCTTATATCATGGCCTTTTATTGGTTCCTACTGCTCTGCATGGCACCCAGCGCATCTGTCAAGGCCTCAGGTGAGTCATTATTTGTCCATCTGTGAATAGATACACACTAAATTAAGAAATCAAATATGCATGGAATCAAATCGCATGGAATGTCATAAAAACTGAAACTGTTGTGAAATAATTTAAAAGATGTGGTATCAGTAATAGGTTAGATGGTACAGAGGATGACATTTTGTTTGATGATAGTGACTTGTCACATAGTATCAATGACTTAGAGGATATAGATGACTACAGAGAATTTTATGGATTTGAAGATGTAGCTGGTTTTTAGAATTCAAAGCTCAAAATTGTTTCCCTAATATACAACAGATAAATTTGTTATATTTTAAATTTTGTGTTAATAGCATTCTTGAAGTGTTTCTTAATTTTGTATTGCTGTATGTGAGGTATAAAAAGTATAAGCTGTGGAGAAGAAACTGATGGAGTGCGAGAATCAGTAAACAATAAAAGCTTATAAAATATCCTTCAATTAAATTTATTTGAACTAGAAAATCTTTTGTTAAGAATCAGTTGATTGATCACTAACACATTGAAGTAACTACTATAATGAATATTTGATGTAATTTTAATGCCGTGGAATGTGTAGAAGAACAATAATCGATTCCTGGTACTGAAGTTACCCACATGAGTTACCTACATAGCTCTCTTGCTTTTTAACGTAAATGAAATTTTTTCCAAAATTTTGCTTCCAAAAATTGGAGTGTGTCCTTGATGCCACCAAGTACAATATGTTTGAAAGAAAAGAAAAGGAAATTGGGATCTGAAGAAATGTACAGTAGCACCAAGTCAATGAAAAAAGGCTACCAAGATCACCATTTGTTCCTGGTTCTGTTTTATCAAAATTTCTTTTAATATCTGATTGGCTTTACCCAAATACTTGAAATATACATCATAACATGGGTATGACATACACATAATGGAAAAGTTAATTCTAACTGAGCATGTTCACATATCAGATGCGGTGCAGTGTGTGGTGCAGTCACCTCTAGAGACGCCTTACTTCACACCATGGCTGACTCTTCCACGCCAAGCTACTGGCTGCTCCTCTCCTGTTCGACAAGGAGCAGAGGATACTGCTGACTTGGAAGTACATGTGCTTCATCTCCTTGGTTATGGAGGTTCAACCTCTGTAAACACTCAGGCTTCCTCTAATGCCCAGCATGCCCAAGGGCCAGCTGCAGGCATAGGATCCTCTCGAAATGAGGCCACCAGTGGAAGAAACAAGCAAGTGAGTAAGAAGCATAATTCATACCTGGTTTTTATATTTGTGAAATATTTATTAAATGCTTGTTTAGGCCCTAAATGGCCATCTTTAAGGGGCATGTGGTGCCTTGGTGCATGGGCCCCTATTGCACCAAGGCAATTCTTAGGTGGTGCTAAACGGAAGTTTATCAGGTGTTTTAATTTCAATAAATTGTATTTCCTCCTTTTGGCGTTCATCTAAATTTTTTGTACTGATAATAAATTTGTAACATATGCTACATTTAAAATAAGAGAGGAAGAAATATGTTCTTCTATAAAAATCACAGTCATATACTAGGATAATGAGTGTGAACTAGAATTAAAGGAAGAAATTCTAAGTTTAATACACTTGATATTCTGTTATTAGAGTATATAGGGAGACATTTTAGAATTTCTCTGGGAATAAGTTTAACCAATTCCCAAGGAGAAACAAATGTGAATAATATTATGGTAGTTTAGTGGTTAGAACTCCTGCCTGGAAAGTGGAGGACCTGGGTTTGAGTCCAATCATGTCAATATTTTTCATGTCTGTTTCTCAGTGGGTTCAAAGCAGTATGACTTCCTCTGCTTACTTTGTAGTACTTTTACCTTGTCTAAATAATCCATTTTTTATTCTTTCGAATACCTTTAAAAGCAGCAATTGTGAATTAAATTGCCTCAGGATGCCAGAAGCTTATCTGTGTTAAAAAATCATCATTACTCTAATTTTCTTTACATATGTGTTACATTTGCATAGCCACTGAGGTCTGTTGGGTTGGAACCTGTTTCCTTAGGTACCATGTCTATTCAGGACCCAACTGTATATTTTAAGAGCCAAAGTTCAAAATTTCATTTTTAGCTCATTTAGGTAATTTTTTAGTATCTCCATATTACTGGTAGACCTTATCAGCCTAAAAAGTTAGGGTGCCTGGTTAGCTAGGATGACTGAATATTTTATTTGGCTCATTACTATACCACTACCTCGTTCCCTCTGGTTAGTTAGTAAAAGATATCTTTAAGACTGCAGTAGCAGAATTTATATCGTGGTAATATACTACTTAAGAAACTGTTTTATTCCTCATTCAATTTAATGCTGATTATTGTATTTGTTTTAGTGGCCTTATCCTGCCTCAAACTCACATCTACCTCAAGTGAATGTGACGATGAATGGTTTCTCGTGGGACTGGGGTGACATAGATAATGGAACCTCAGCCACTGTTCCTCCTCCTGCGTCATTTTCTCTCATGGTGCTCGTCCTTTTCACTGATCATCCTGTTAGGTGGGGACTGCATTCCATTGCCCTACCTGAGATATCTGAGATAATCGTTGTGGTAAGATTCCATGTTGTTTTTTATTAGGTCGTTTTGGTTAGTGATGCTGATTTTGTTTTATTTTTTGCATGTTTATTTGAAGACTTCTGTAGATGTATTTCTGAGTTTAACGAAGAAGCAGATTGACTGCTAACATTTTCACTTCAAAAGCTCTGCTAGCAAGAATTTTCACCTTATATATTTNATGCCCGTCTGACCAATCTTCTTTATTGTTCCCCTCTGCAAGTTAACTGAAGCTCACTTGAACCCAACTTGGAGACGAAAGATGAAGGTCAGGTTGGCAGCTGAGGTTGGATTGGGAGAGTAATTCAGGGCTCGGTGCGAGCACCTATTTTTTATGTTAGTGCATTAATTGTATTACCTCACTTCAAACCCCTTACCCCTCGTTTGTGAGACGGAAAGCTGACAGTGCTGGATCCTATTTTCCCGATCGGACTTTGCATGGTTCCATCATCATGCCCTTGAGTAGTTTCTGGTTGGTATGGATTTTTAGGTAAAGTTATTAGTCTTCAGAATATTTTTTTTCAAGTCATATAAGTTAACGTAAAAACCAACCATACCTAATCCAAAAATGTAAATAATCATCTGCAGCCAAGCCTTCATACCCAGGAAGTTTTATTGTGAAATTTTGTCTAAAAAATTTGCAGCAAACATAATGGGAAAGTATGTACGTAGTGAATCATTTTATAGTATATGGCCTAGTGTTTTTGTTGAACCATTTCCTAGAGACAAATTTCGTATTTTATTAAAAGCTTATGGAAGTATACTACATATTTGAAGGTTTAACTAATTTAATTACTCTCAGGTGAATGATCATTCCTTTGTGGAGAGCAACTTTCCTGTGAAGACGATGAAAGCCAACTGGTCAAGCAAAGTTGATCTTGCGCAACATGTGCGAAATAATTATGGTGCTATAACTTCCTACACAGAAGTGGACGGTGCTAATCAAGTAGACCTCAAAGTTGGCTATGGTAATCACTCTGAAGTAACTCATTCTAAATTTAATTCATTCTGTTCATCACTTTCATTCGTTGAACCATAAATATTATATACGATTTTAGTGCCCAGTAGTGTTTGTATTGGTGATGAGACATTACCAAAACATTTACCAGTTCATATACAATTCCTGATATATCTCTAAACTTCTGATTCTAACATGACTCATACATAGATTAAAATTCATTATTTTTATTTACCTTTTTTGGAAAACAAATATTCAACAAAATAACAAATACTTGAAATATACATCATAACATGGGTATGACATACACATAATGGAAAAGTTAATTCTAACTGAGCATGTTCACATATCAGATGCGGTGCAGTGTGTGGTGCAGTCACCTCTAGAGACGCCTTACTTCACACCATGGCTGACTCTTCCACGCCAAGCTACTGGCTGCTCCTCTCCTGTTCGACAAGGAGCAGAGGATACTGCTGACTTGGAAGTACATGTGCTTCATCTCCTTGGTTATGGAGGTTCAACCTCTGTAAACACTCAGGCTTCCTCTAATGCCCAGCATGCCCAAGGGCCAGCTGCAGGCATAGGATCCTCTCGAAATGAGGCCACCAGTGGAAGAAACAAGCAAGTGAGTAAGAAGCATAATTCATACCTGGTTTTTATATTTGTGAAATATTTATTAAATGCTTGTTTAGGCCCTAAATGGCCATCTTTAAGGGGCATGTGGTGCCTTGGTGCATGGGCCCCTATTGCACCAAGGCAATTCTTAGGTGGTGCTAAACGGAAGTTTATCAGGTGTTTTAATTTCAATAAATTGTATTTCCTCCTTTTGGCGTTCATCTAAATTTTTTGTACTGATAATAAATTTGTAACATATGCTACATTTAAAATAAGAGAGGAAGAAATATGTTCTTCTATAAAAATCACAGTCATNGCCATTAAAATTCTTACTACAGTGCTCCTCCAAGTCATTGCATGAAAATACTTTTTAATGCAAAGTGATGTCTATTTTTGAAAGGCATGCAATTAATTATCATTCTATAACACATTTTTTCTCCAAAAAAATGTATACCAAATTTCTTAAGTCATTAGTGTTGTAGCCCACCCAAAGGATTAGATTTTTTAACCTGCTAAAAAGAGTTGAAAATAGGTACCTTATTTTAAAGAAGTAAATCCCAAGATGAGGTTGAGGTATCTTTTGAACCCAATAGTAACCCAATACTACCTACTGTAAGTCTCCTTCTCAATATCATCACAAAAAAAACTTTGAGAACCTTACAATTTTTATGTTCAAGATTGTGATCATGGAGATGTAAGAGAGGATTGGAAATTTTAACATACATGTAGCTCTATCTTAATATTATCATCTGCTTTTTACAGCCTCAACTCACTTTCAAGAATGTGACACCAATTCTTCCAAAAAGAGTTCTGTTGTTTCAGCATCATTTGCTGTCAAACAAAAAACAGAAGGCTGTTTCCATGAGAATAACATTGGATACAATTCATGGTGTGTAGATTTATTATTTTATGCTTTTTTATTTGTAGTCATTACAATATACAATGGCAATTTTAATTAACTGTAATTATTTATTAATTAAATATCAGTAATAAACTTTTATGTATAAATTATTAGTATTAGATGAGCTTGCGCAAATATTTGCGCACATGGTATATTTAATGTCTGGAAAAACTTACATCCATGTGTTTCTTTTACATCTTAAGAAAATGTTCTTAATAAAAACAGAGTATATCATCATGCCGGTTTGGAATCGTTTAACATAATTAAAGGGTGAATTTAATCACATCTTTAATCCAGAATCTTCAATTTTGTGGCTATGTACATTTTTTATCTCATAACCATAATTTTCATGCAAACATCATCCACTTTCACCACCTGCGTTGTGCAACAAATGACCCTCTGTCCATAATGTGGTCCACCAGAGAAATAAAACCAATCCTCCAGTTAAATTTCCATTTCAGTGATAAATCATCATCCATAGAAAATATATGTAACTCAATGTAACTTTTTAAAGAAACATCAATTAATTTACTTTTTCTTCTTTAATTTACTTTGTGCATTGAATATCATGCTAATCTGTTTAATTGTAAGTAGTCTTCTAGTACCACTAGAGGTACTAGAGGACTATTAGCAGCATATATAATCATAACAAAAATTAAATAACTATGTGAAAGTATGGAAAATCAATATTGAGGAGAAGTTGTGTGGATTATATAGGATATGTCTGATTCTCAAGGTTAATAAATGTGTTGATATTTGAAAAATTGGCTGGATGTCCATTACGTACAAGTTTCAAAATTTCTACTTTTCGACAACTATACTGAAGGTCATGAAAACCATTAAATAAACGATATCAATTTACCAATTTCAATATCTGGCAATTAAAACGTTTTATCCAGTGGAAACATTTAGAAGTAGTTTTTATTTAAAGTACCAACTTTACTTACATTCATTTACATCCTGTGTAGTTTGCAAAATTCCAAATATTGCCCAAAACCAAAGTGATATTCCTGATTTACACAGTTCTTGATTTTAACTTTTGACTTTTGGACATTGATATCAAAGACACTGTATATCATATATTTTCAAAAGAGTTAATTAATTTGCTAGATGTTAAAGTATATAGTTATTTGGCTGAGACTGTGAAGTGATTTTGATTTTAAAGCGTCGTTGGTTTCAACTAATAATTCTTCAATGTTAAAAATACTGATTTGAGGAATTTTGTATAATTTCTTAAATTCTTCTCAAGTTTCTTCAAATTTTATTTGGAAGATTCTGTCAACTCAATGAGAATGACTTCTCGTTTTTATTGATGTTTTTTTTTTAAACCTATTATGTTCACATTCTCTATGCATTAAATAATAGGAAATTTATTTACAATTATTTATGTTGCTACAAATAGTGTTTGGTTGCTCCAAATGCTTAAAGAATTTAAATAGAAAAGAACATGATTCCCTCACCCCTACTTTCTAATGCTTGTTTATTTATCCATGGCAACAATGACAGTTACCATAGTAAGTACAAAAAACTCAGAAAATTTCTGATAAATTTTGAAAAAAATTGTGAATCGTTAAAAAATCTACATTTAAATGTATATGCATATCAAGAGTAAGATTGATTGCATATTTAGCCAATGAATGAGCAAAATTTGATGGAAATCTGTTTAAAATTAGGTATTTTAATGAATGAAGAAAGACAGCCTTACACTCTTGAAAATGAAAAAAACCCATGAAATCTTACAGAAACAATAGTTATATAACATTTATATTAGCTCTGGGGTTTGACGCCAGGTCTTTCTGAGGATGAAAATTTCTGGAAGGAAATCATGCTTGTTGGATGATTGGACAATAATTTTTAAAGAAGTTAGCAGCGATTTTTGATCCCAGAAATTTGAAATTACCATAGACACTCAATTCTTTTGTCAAAAAATGCAAGAAGTAGGATATACTAAAATCGTATAATTATTGTTTAATATTTAATGCTCTTATGTTTTATGAAATAAATTCAAGATTTCTCTTTAAAAAGAAATTCTTTATCCTAAGGAATAATTTTTTTGACTTCAATGTCAAATTTATTAAGTTCTTTTCATTGATACAAAATGTCACCACTAGCATACAGTCTTAAACTATTAGATGAAAGAGTACTATTTATTAGAGTACTGTTTATTGGATTCATTTTCCTGTGGCTTTTAAAAGGTAGCATACAGGTCCATATTTACTACAGAATGTTTGAAGGAGTAAGCATTTGTACAATTTACTACTGAAGGAAGAAAAAATTAAGTCATTTCTAGAGAAATTTAAAGGAAGTATGATAGTTAACTTATCCTTTCTACTTCTTCAGCTAGTTTGATAGCTTAAGTCAGGTGTTGGCTGCGTGTTTCGGCTGTTGGTAAAAGTCAACCAAAATGTGACTATTAGGAAGACAGTTCAGGTCAGTGGTTCATACAATGAACCCTAACTTATCTGTAATAGGATTATCCATGCATGGTTTTGTATAATTCAAAGAAATTAGTATTTTCGCATTCTAAAAAAATTAGGACTTGTGTAATACCTTTCCTTGTAGCAGCAGAAGTACAACTACAATGAAACTATCTCTGCTAAAAATATTTGAAGAAGAATCATAACAAGTCAATGAAACGATTGATAATGACAGAATATAATAATAATAATGCTACTTTATTACGGCAAGATTGATAGTATCAAGTCTTACATCTAACCCTTTGTCTTATGAAGTTTAAATGAAATAGCTTAAAAAAGGTCATTGAAGTAAACTACTTAGTGGGTTTAAAAACCTAAGTTAGAACTAAGGAAAAAATACACAGCAGCAGGGAAACACCCACAGGAAGGTGAGTGTGAAAAACCAGCGAAACTTACAGATAGTTAACTAAGATTTAAGGAAAAGACAGGTTAAATCAAATCTGGAAAGTAAACAAAATGGACATGTACATTATTTCAAGACAAGACATAATGAGAAATAAATTTTCGTCAAAATCAGAAAAGAACATCATGATATACAAATACAATGGTTCCAAAAGGATTTGTACCAAGATTGCAATATAAGTTCTAAGTGTATAGAAAAGAAAAATCAAATTAATATTATGTGAATAAATATAAATGTTATATGAAAATAAGAAATATAATATTACATGAATATAAACATATTTTCACCTATCCAGATAAAGGCTTGTCAATGAGTACAATATAACTGTTATTAACAATGTGGGCAAGTGATAATAAATTGTTCATTTACACCATTTGCAAATATTGTTGCTTCTCAAAAGGCCCTATTGCTTGGGGAAATGATTAGGGGTTGCAGTTCGTGATTTTCATCTTCCTATGAAGTAATTATGAATGTCACAAGAAATTGAAGAGAATGTTTGGAATAAAATTGATGTGGTCAAGCGTCACTTGGTGGAATGGAGGAGACATTTCAGAAGGAATGAAACTTAGTAACTTCCACGGGAATTTCTTTTATTTTCACGACCGGTTTTGTTAAAGAATTAACATCTTCTGGTGAAGATGTTAATTCGTTAACGAAACCGGTCGTGAAAATAAAAGAAATTCCTGTGGAAGTTACTAAGTTTCATTCCTTCTGAAAAGAATGTTTGGATTATGGCCATTTTCTGATTATTCATTCATCTTCTCACCTTCACTAGCCCGAATAATCAAGAGACTAATTTCATTGAAAGAAGTCTTAAAGTGACATACAGCTGATTGGGAAAATAATTGAAATGTACTTTCAGATTGTAAATATTACAATTAAAAATTATTATTCTAAATTTTTGGAAAAAACAATTATAGTTTTAAAGTATTAGTGCATTACCTTTTCAAATTAAAAACTACTCATCAATGACTCCCGCTGATGCTGAATTTATGTTTTATGTCAGTGTATACAAGTCTGGTTTTTCTTTTTAACTTTAATATGTATGTAAGCATTAAAATTTTCTGCTGTTAACCTGCTCATATTTTTGCTTAAAATAAATTTTAAATTGGAAAATATCTTTACTTATTTGTAAGGGGAGCAGAACTTGGACAAAATGGCATATAAAATTTTTTCAGGTATGGAAACTTTGCAGGAAGTGATGCCCAACATATCGTTATATACTGAAGATGATCATCTTTCATTTTCTCTTAGTACCTTCTCAATATCTTGAATTTACCCATCAACAATGTTGAACCTTTGAAGTCAATCATTAATAAGCTAAAATTGTTAATTTTAAGGTATTCAAAACACTGCAAGTCTTAAATATTTTCCCTTGTTTTGTCAGGCTTTGTTACAAATGTTCCACCGTTCTTCTTAAAACTCTGAAATCTGCTCTCAAATGTTCAAAATCCAATTTTAAAAAAATATTTAGATTAATTTGGTCAATGTTTTCTTTCTCATGTTGGCTCAAGGGATAATTGATACAAATAAGAGCTTGGAAAAATGTATGAATGAGTTTCTCTAAAATTCGCCATCTGTCAACGGTTTTCGTTGGTAGCAATGCTATGAGTTGCAACAAAGCTGGCAGATGTAGTGTAATAGTAGCTGGTAGAAAAATTCCTTAAAAATTATTTTGTTTTCCATCATTTGATACACCTTTAGCAGTGTTCTTAGATTTTTCCTAATTTGGCATTTCACAAACATCTCTATGATTTGAAGAAAAGGTTGCACAACATATTAAGTCCTGGCAGTTTTTGTACCTGCACATAAAGTACAAGGTTATTGTATCTGTATGTTATGTTTAAGTAAAAATTTCTCCATATTGTATTGCACTACTCAGTTACTGGAGATGGGGAAAGCAATTCATTCTGATTTGTTATTGGAACCTTCTTCATTGCATCTTCTTCTTCAGCGTTCAATCGATCGATTGGTTTGGAGCAACTCGCCATTCACCATGTTTATCTGCCTTCCTCTTAATTTCTGTGTAGCTTTTACATCCAACATCCTTCATTATCTGACTCAGATATTGCAGTTGTGGCCTTCCTTTCTTTCTGTTTCCCTTACCTTTTCCTTCCATTATTAATTTCAGAATTCCTTCATGTCTCAGTAAGTGTCCAAGAAACTTAACTCGTCTCTGAACTATTGTTTGCCCTAAGCTGCGTTTGTCCTCTATCCTTTGCAGAACCTCCTCATTCGTCACTCTCTCTGCCCATCCAATCCTTAGCATGCGCCTATGACACCAGATTTCAAACGAATTAATTCTTTTCTCTTCTATGCCTAAGGTTCACGTCTCACACCTGTATAACATCACACTCTAGACATAGGTTTTAAGGAGCCTCTTTCATATTTGTAGAGTGTTGGCTCGGGATGTAAAGAGCTTTATTTTTTTACTAAAGGCGCATTTAGCTTGATTAATCCTGCTTCTGACTTTGTTCCTGCTTCGCCCATCTCTCGTGAACCTACTTCCCAGGTATACATAGGAATCTACTTGTTCGAAACACTTATTGCTAACCACGATTTGCGCTTTTGCCTTTCCCTCCTTGTCACACACCATTATCTTCATTTTGTTGGTATTAATTTTCATGTTGTACCTTATTCCCATGATGGCATTCGTCTTCTCTATCATGCTTTGGAGGTCTTCTTCTTTCTCCAATAGGACAACAACATCGCCTGCAAATCTTAGCATGTCTATTCTTAAGCCATGTATTCTTACACCCGTTTTAGTTCTCGCTCTTTTCTGGACTTCTTTCAGGGCCTCTTCCATATACATGTTAAATATCACTGCTGATAATGCACATCCTTGTCTCACTCCCTTCTGGATACCATATGAATCTCCGCTCTCTGTAATTGATTCCAGCTTTCTTTAGCACTTCAAACATTTTGTCCCATTTAACATTATCAAAGGCTTTCTCTATATCTATGAATGCAATGTATATTTTCCTATTCCACTCCAATCTTTTTTCTATGATCAGTCTTAAAGCCAATATTGCCTCCCTTGTCACCAATTTTTTCTAAACCCAAATTGATTCTCTGATAGCATTCTTCAGCTTTTCTTTCCATGCGGCGGAGGATAATATTTGTCATTATTTTTGCTGTGTGTGATACTAAACTTATCGTTCTGCATTGTTCACATCTTATTGCCCCTACTTTAGGTATAGGTATTATGATATTGGCTTTAAAATCAGCAGGGAGTTTTCCCTGATCACAAATCAACCTGATGAGGTTGTAGAACCTGTCCTTCATTGCATAATGCTATATTTTTCACAGCTGTCTCATGTGGTTCCATGTGTGTACCACATTATCGCAATGACAATAGTCTCTTAACCTTGGGACTTAAGTGGGTCACTTGGTAACAGGCTGGTCATAGGTTGCCGACCCCTGGCTTAAATTAAAGAACCTGATGCTATGAGGAGGTTTTTTTTCCAAGTATCTTAACTGTTTTGAACAACTTAATTTAATGGTAGTTTTTGATCTATGATTTATTAACTTAACATAGAACTTAACTCACAAGACTTAGCAATTTTTGTGTTTGTTTAGTGCCTTGTTCCCTTTGAAAGTGTTTTCTTTTTATCTATATTTATAATACCTGGCACTGAATTTCATTCTATCATCTATATTCTCAAATCAGCTGGTTTTTTATTTCTGTGTCGTTAATCTTTGATGGAATACAATTCTACTTGTAAAACTTCAGAGATTTCTGTTTTTTACATCAGAATGGCATTCGTTCATTTCCTTTAATAGACATTTCAACCGTTATTGTTACATCTGTCTAAAAAAGAAAATGATGCAGCATCTTTAGAAATATTTTTCCCCTCCCATTTGTTGTGATCTTCCTCATTTTTGAATTACAACTGCCTGTAAGAGGAGAAGTAAGGTTCACAATTAGGGAATGTCATATTTTATCAACAGTATTTATCCTTGTAAATGTTATCTTATTTTATAATCTTTTAGATTTAGTTGGATCTTTTAGATCTTTAGGTCTTTAAATACTGATTCTACAATGCTCTTGTAATGTATTCACCTCCTAACCTAAAAAAGTTTTATTGGCTTCCCATGTGAAAAATGTATTTCCCATACTCACCCCAGGTCCATAGGCTGATTTTTGATTGCATTTTTGCAGGAAAAATTGTTGTCTTTTGAGCAGGGAAATACTGTAATTGTTCTTTCTATTCTACCCTCATTCTCATGATATGACTCTCTTCCATTCACTATAGTGCCCCGATTTTTTGCAGAGTTACTTTCCATGATAACAGATGTGTGCCATCAAAAAATATGTAATCAAACAAAACCAAGAAACAATATCAAAAGTTGGTAATGATGAAGGAGTGAAGACTGTGATAAAGTGTGTTGATGAAAGTGTTTGCATGAGTTGAGGGGAGGGATTGTGCAAAAATATTTTTGCTGATTGGTTTCTACACAGCTGAAGTGTGCCCAACAAGTTACTTTTGTGGATTTATATAAAGAGAAAATTAGCTTTTTCTGCTTCCCTTCCGAATGTTTGTGTGGTCTCATAAGTCTCATTTTTTTTAGGGACGTATATGTGGTTGAGTTGAGTCCTATTGCTAGGAGAAGGAATGAAGGAGAAGGTGAATTGAATCCTGATGAGAGCAGCTTGGTTGCCTCTCCAGTAGCAGTTCTTCTTGAGGGTGAAGGACCTCTCCCAGTCCCACGTAATGTCACCTTGGTTCTCAAGTCAAGAGCTCCGATTCGTTGGAGATTTGGATCAAGTGGAGTAGAAGGCAGCATTGTGGTCGTGGTCAGTCCTACTCCTGATTTTCTTATCTATCAGCATTTGTGTATGTTACAGTTGCTTCCGTTAATGTAATGAGTCCTCATCATTTTAATATTCTAAATCCTCTCTTATGTATTGTAAAACTTGTCTAAAGTGACCACTTATGAGACCAACCAAAGAAGGTCACATTAGACAGGTGATTGCTATAACAGAATTTGGTTATAAGATAATAGGAGAATTTCCCTTATTTAAAGAAATTATAAAATTATGCTCTAAAATTAACTTTTTTTGCAAAAAATGTTAGTGTATAATATATATGAGAAATAAATAAATAAATTAGCATTAAAATATAAAAGACAACCTTATAAATCGTTGTCTGATTAGAAATTTCATTTTTTTTATAAATGTATAATATTATTTTGATTTTACATCAATTTACAAATTGAGTCATCAATTATTAGAAAATTATAATTTTTCTAAAAATAGGTGCACAAATACTGGTCTCTCACTTATAGAAAGTAATTAAAAGTAGGATGCAAGGATAAATGAAGAGGGCAAGACAAAGACAGAAGTACATTTGTGGCATTGAGATTTAGATTTTCTTCTCACCCTAAATGCCTTGGAAACTGTTTGTTGTTGGAATTGGTTTCATTTAACAAACTTTAACTTTTTATGTGAGGTTTTTTTCGTGAATGATGTAAATTTGGTAGTTTAATTAGACAAAATTGGTTACCAAGCAAGTAAAATTGAATAGTCTACAAGTATCTTGCAATAATTTTAAGAGTTATTGGTCCAGGAAACTATCATCCTCTGAACAACATAGAGCATAGCGACATAAACCTCTGGCCATAGGGCAACTGAAAGTCTGTAGCTGGTTCTGCAGATAAATACTTTTTCTCATATTTTGCCATAAACTTCCTTAAAACATGGCTCATTCTAATTTAATATTTTATCATAATTTCAGAGCAACCAAGAGGTCGAAAATCTGGGCATGTCTGCAACTGCTGTTGGTGGTAGTGTAGGCTCAGGTCATTTGGGATTTGGATTGAAGAAATCTGCTGGCTTGGAGGTCAGATCTCAGACCCTCCCTGATACCATGGATGCTCTACTGGTGCAAGTGGCATCACAATTTGGTCCGCCTGTGTTATATGCAAAAACTACGTCATCAGCATCCACATTAAAGCTTTTGGTTGGGAATGGCCGAAGTAGCAAATCACCTGCTACTGGATCCCCAAACCATGATGATGGACATTCCAACCTTCCAGTTCCTTTCCCCAGTCATTCTTCTGGAAAGTCTCTTTCTTGGCTGGGTGAGTGTTTTTATTGGTATAATTTTTACTATAGTACCTACTACCAAACTATCCAACTAATACAGTTTTTTATATATTTTAGTACATGATAGAGGAAAATGTGCCTTTAATTTACTTATGTCTTTGTCTTATTTATGACTGTGATAATATGAGAGCTACTGAAGTAAGAGTTGTGTTCAATTCATCCTGGTTTCTCCTTGTCGAAGGCTATGAAAAGTATTACTCAATATGCTGCGCTTTTGTTATGCTCTTCTCTTTTTAGCATTCTGTTTCAGTGACTATTGCAAGGGCAAACTCACTCACCTTTTCTAGTAACCTAATCTCCTATTCAACATTTTTTCCAGATTCCTAGAAGATCAATTCTTTTTGGTTACAATATATGATTATGTTAACCAGTTAGAAGTCACATCTGAGACATTTCCAATCCACATAATACAATTTTTGTAACTTCCCTGCTCTGGGTGATGTTCCTCTCTTATCTTTCTGCTCTTCCCTGCTCTTTATCACTTCCTTTTGTTTTCATTTCATCATGAGGCTACACACAGTTGCTCATGGTAGCTTAACCTCAGAATCTCACTTATAAAGTGACCAAACTTATTATAATCATGCTCTTCAAGCTTCACTCAGCATTCAATCATTTTTATTGCTAGTGTTTGTGGCGTGATGCTCTCGATAGACAGGCATCTGTCCCAAGCAAACTTAGCTCACAGATTTCTGGGATTATTTGCTCGATATTGTTCATTTGCTTCAACCTGTCAAATGTTAGTGTTCCTTGCGATTGAGTTCAAGCTTAAAAAAATTACTTCAGGACAGTTGTTAGCATCAAGCTAATTCATCAAACTCATGGTCAGGGTTTTGTTAGTAGTATTTAAAAATAATTTCAACTTTGAATTTCAAGTCTTTCATAAGCAGAGAATATGCATCCCCAAATAAATGAGTGTTGTTTCAGAGATAAATTTCGATGAGGAGAAATCAAAATAGATGGTTAATTTAAATGGTAAATTAGAAAGAGAGACTGTCAGTAACCAATGTGTGTAATGAAACTCCAACTTCATCCAACTCACTTCATCATACAAACATTTATTATATTATGCATTATTTAATCGTCATCTTCTCAACAGTATGAGTAGTTTGATACCCATTACTTAACCCCTTAACTGGGGGCTAATTTTTCCTTAACATTCGCAGGATGGGGAAAAATTCTACTGAATTCTAAAATTTGAATTCTATTCTCCTTAATATATCTAGTGATTATGTGATGATCTGTGATTTTTATTTTGAAAAAATTTAAATATTAACAATTTTATCTTATGATAAAAATTATAGAAATGAAGAATTTTAAATATTTTTTATTGAGAACTCAATCAATTCTAAAAGTTTTTTTATTATCTTTTATTCAGTTTATATCCTTTCTGATAAATTTTATAATTTAAAAATGCAAATTTCCAGAAGAACAAAGAATTAAACAATTGCTTGGTTGCATATCTTCAAGGGGCACATGCAAATTATGAGTCGAGCTTACTTCCATTATTCTTCCTACAATTGAAAACAAAAAAATAAACGTTTGGCACTTACGCTAGGCTAGGCTGCTATATTTCAGGCCATTCTTCTCCTCTCTGAGGTAATTTGTTTATAATATACATTGTAGGATCTCAGATCAAAATGTAAAGATTTTGTTTTGAGGGAGCTGGGATAACTGATCTCGAACATTTGTATAATGGTGATCTTAGTGCATTGGGGGATAAGAGTCCTTTCAAGATTCTCTAACCTTGTGCCCTTCTACAGCTGTCCCTTTTATGACCCTTACAAGACATTTAAGTGTTTGGAACTCCATCGAAAGCACGTGGGTTGCCACGCTATTGGCCCATAGCAGGCAAACTCTTGGTAGGCTTGGTAGCATATGCCCAAAACTTTTTCAGCGAGTGAAAGTTACATTACATACATCGATTTTGATTTGCTCATAATTTCATGCCATTTTTTTACCAAAACCAATTATTACGACTGCTTGAACTACTGCTTTGAAATCCTTTGTAAAAATATCTCGCACAATATTGTATGCAAATGAATGCTGAAAGTAATTGTAGTACTCATCAGATAATTATTTTTCTGCGAGATCTGCTACATCAAGGTGTATATATTTACACTGTTTATACTGTACACAATTTACACTACATTTGCACCATACAAAATGTACACTACGTGCTGGTTGCACTGAATGTCAGAAGTCCTTTTCTGCATGGTATGCCCGGAAGCAAGGAGCAACACACAGCCACACATTGCATCATTATAATAAATGCAAACCTCTGGTTTCATCTTCATACCACACTTTCTTTCTTTTACGGACTTCAGTTTTACATCGTGAATATTGCTACGTATATAAACATCACTTCTGTCTCGCCTTTTCAACACCATCAACTTTTTTCGGAATGCCGCAACAACTTCCCCTTTTTGCAATTTTGTATTTGTTACATCTTTTGGAAGCTCCTTGCGATTTCAACAGACAGTTCCAACAGCATCCGTTAATAGTATAGTAAAAAATAAAAAAATTCAGGGCTGCTATAATAATTATCTAAACCTATCAAATACCCTTTATTCAGAAGCTTTTCTGATAAATTTAGCACTATTTTTGTAGGTTTGGTAAAGTTTTCAAATCAACACCTTCTATTACATTTTTTAAATCAGTATCCTTTCCAGTATATATGATAATGTTCCATAAATATCCTGGCTTTGCCTCACAGAGTTTTAAAGATTTCATTCCAAAATGAGATATTTTCTTAGGAATAAAAAATTTCCATGACAACTGCCCTTTCCACGGAAGTAAACTTTCGTCAATAGAAATTTTAGCATCAGGTTTGTAACTCTCCGAAAATTTCTTCAGTAAATAATTTAACGCAAGGTTTATTTAAACAATTTCTGTGAGCTCGCACTCCTCCAGAAAAACTCGAGAATGACAGTAAAGAATAAAACGGTAGCTTTGGGTGGTATTACCCTGAAAGGTCGAAATTTTGGGGAAGACCGTCCTATGTATGAAGACGATTCTAATAAGAACTGAAAGAAACACAAAGTAAAAAAGAATCTCGTAAGATGGCAGGACCAACAAGAAGGACTAGGATTAAGATTTGGTGTCTAAAAACGCTTTCCCCATCAAGAGAGGGATTATTTCGAAAAGCGCGTCTATAGATGCGCTCCCCGCCCGGCGAGTGACACGGAGGTGCGTCTATAGATGCTTACCCCAGTTAAGCGGTTAATAGCAAACATCAATATCCTGAAACTGCCTACCCTCCATCTCTTCTGCCAATGATTTAAATGTGAACAATAACATTTAATTATCATAAATTTGTTAATGTAAATGTCTATGGTAATTTGCAGTATCTCTTTGTAATTTACCATTTACACTAATGATTTATTTCAATATCTCCTCATCGATATTTATCTCTGAAACAGCACTCATTTATCTGGGGATGTGTATTCTCTGCTTGTAAAAGGCTTGAAATTAAACATAAACAATACTCTTCATATTTTATACATCTGGGTAACTTTTCCTCCCCTATTGCATGCTCTGATTCCATTAAGGCATACTTCCAATTCTCTTTTAACAAATAGTTAAATGAAACTTAACTAAAATTTCTGCATTCTATTCAGCAGTAACAATAATGATTAATTATGACAAATTTCAGCCTTGCCCAACAACCAATTTATTGCATGTAGTTACTAAATCATCGTAGCACCCAGTTGCCATGGACCAACTTGTAGCAGACCAAATCACAGGGTGTCAGTTTTTCCATTAGCTATTTTAATATTGTATTTGTGTCAGGCTTTGTTGTGGTGAACTCATAGTTTCTGTTGGCCATGCTGATTTTCTGTTAACAGGTAACATTAAACCCATTCTTACTCCTTCTGTATCAATTGTGCAATTTGTCATAGAGCAGACTCTATATCACTACTCAACTTCTGAGTTCTTTCTATATCTTTTACCCCTTTTATGCTTTCAATTATTTCATCCACAGTTAAGTTAAAAATTTTAGGATTTGATAGCCAATTTGTTGGACTCCTTTTCCTGTTGAGAATCATCTGATTTTTATCATATACTTTTATTTTTACATTTTATTTTATTTTAATTTTTGGATATTTAGATCCTGTGAAAGGCTAAATCAAACGGACTCATGCATGCTGGTTTCCAAATTTCTTAAAAGAAGTCTTATCTATAGATGAGGGTGCATTGTATTTATGTGAAAAATACCTCTCAGACTAAAAAAAATTCTCCTTGGTACAGGTATAGAGCCAAGTAGTGATAAAGGCAGAAAGAATAGCCATGTGAAAGGAAGCAAGTCCTCACCTCTGTCCTTGCTTCAGAACTCAATGGTTGTGGATTGCGAAAGGAAGAAAATTATTGTCAGTTTTCCTCGAGGCCTGGCAGATTCTCTAGGAGTCATCTGGATGGCTTTCATTGATTCATCTTGTACCAGCCAACAGAATTCCTCTCACTATTGGCTCTCAACTTTAATCACCTCATGTGGAAGCACCAGCTCATCAGATGGGAAAAGCACTTCTTTTACAAACAGTGTAAGTTTTTTATCTTACTGTCCCTGCTCTCTCTTAATTCTCACATACTTCTTTGTCAGGTTTTATGGTCCAGTAGCTTTATTAAATAATAGAAATGTTCTGCTATGGATTCCACATTTAGTTGACAGCATTGCCCTTATGGCGAATGCTGTTGTAAAACTTTCTCAATGCCTGACTACGGTGCCTAATTTGAATGTTGCCATGGGGTTCAGAATATACATCGGAAACCTCCTAGAGTTTGTTTTTAGAAAAATGAAAGATTTATGCACAATATGTGTAATATATCGAAGAAGCATTTTATGCACTTTCCTTCTCCCTAATCTTATGAAATCATCGTGAATCACACATCTTGCATTTTTATATGTTGGTATAACTTCCTTTTATTTTTTGGTGGTATCGCCAACGTGCCTGAAAATGATTTGTAACCTACTGTATAAATTGTCAATTGAGAGTGCCCAATGGCTTTTGCAGAATCTTTGCATGCTTTGGAAACACCAACCCATCTCTCCTCGTCCCCTCCAGAGTTTGCAAGGGTGATGTCCTTGGCCCATTATTGTTTGTTCTCTTTATTGATGACCTGGTAGAAATGGTAACAGTTAAGGGGGGCAACATTCTATTTCATATATATATGTATATATTACTTCAATGGCAACAGCGCAACTGGATAAGGTTCATCACTGAAAAGTTATTTTTCTTTTTAGGTATTTGTCAGGTTTGGCCCAACTGTGAGTGATGATGAAGACTTTGCTGGTCCAATTGATGATGGAGGTGGTGGTGAGTTAGGATCTGGAGCATACAGCAGCGAAAGTGATCTTTTTGAATCAAGTCCACATCGCATTTCTGTTGTATGCAGACATCCTCCAATTTTTCCTGGTGCAGGATTTGGACCTTTACACTTTGATGATGCTTCTTCATTGGTGAGTGTTTCTAGTAGTAATATTTTTAAGTGGTTTGACAACTTAGGTCATTTTGCACTTACGGGCCTTGACTGGGAATGGAACCCTCTACAGCTTTCATCAAAGGCAAATGTCCTGGCTATCTAGGAGCCAGTGAATGTAACATGCTCATAATTAAAAGTGTTTATAGTGTATATTTAAAGCTCTCTGGTAAAGTGAGTGATAATTGTGTCAGGCACCCTAGATGATATTTTGCAATCATTCTATTAAGTAAAATTCACAGTTGCTGGCGATGTTTTTTGCCATTGCTTGATTTTGATCATCTTTTTGCTTGATTTTGATTGCATCGATTTGATGTTTTATTTTGAAGTTTCGAAGAATTTTCGAAGTACTTGAATCGAAGCTTGATTTGATTGCATCGATTGATTTGATCGCCATCACTTGATGATGGTGATCATTCACCGAAACTAGTCATGAGTTTTTATTGTTTGTTTTTAATAAATAAATATATTGTGGAAAAAGTACAACTATTCTCATTCTCATCATTCTATTAAGAAATAAAATAGTATCGTAATGAAAAGAATAAGAAACACTTTTACACGTTACCACAGGATAATTTAATGAGGCGACACAGGTTTCGACGCGTCGCATCATCATCAGGTGATGACACGACGCGTCGAAACATAGGTTGTTTCATTAAATTATCCTGTGGTAACGTGTATAAGTGTTTCTTATTCTTTTCATCATGAATAGCTACCACAAAGTTGAGGCCGAAGTAGTGGATTTTGTTAATTAACTTTTTCTGTAGGATGCATACTTAAGGAGATTCAGTGCAAAAGCCGAAAAAAGTCTATTTTTGGAAAATACGCAGCTCTCGCACGTCTTTCGAAGCTGCAAATTGGCTTCTTCCTTTCGACGTGGGTCTTAAACGTAAATAAACAGAAGTAAATGGTCTACCGCAAAGTTAAATCCATTTTTAAGTATAAATTGAGTGGACACTGGTTTAGGCAGGGCCACATATAGAGGGTAATGGATCCCGAGCTGAAGCCCGCGTAAAACATTTTACTTGTTCATCGCTGAAGAAAAGGATATCGGATTGAGCGTCAGTCTTCGGAGTTTCTCTCCTGGCAATGCTTACATCTACATCTATTTAAGTACCCAGCAAGCCACCTTTTGGCGTGTGGCAGGGGGTGCAAGAACCATGACTC
>KZ308219.1:1677191-1688850 GCA_000376725.2 Ladona fulva | reverse complement strand
ATGGTATACCATGAGTAATCTTTAGATGTGCACCTCTATATATAAGGAAAACATATTCAAGTTTTCCTTTATTAATGAGCATTTTGTGAAATATCTTGTCATTCAATTAGATTTCAATGTTTAAAAAAATTTAAATTATAAAAATACTTTGTCTTTGATTAAATTTAAAAAAAACTTCAATTTTCTTAAAACTGGAAAAAAAGTATTTTTTCTATAAAATTTAATATTATTTTTTCTTCCTTCTCAGTTTAAATCTAGATTTGGTGAACTAATAAACTAATGTTTGGTAAATGATTTAACACGTTCAATGCTGAGCTACGACGATCGTCGTCCAGCGGGTGCTCTCCGGTAACTGCGGACAATGATCGCCGTTCACGGTCCGTATGGTCCGTATTCTTTTCAAAGGCCTTCTTCAAGTAGGGCCGCCTCCAAGCGCTTCCATTTCTCTTTTCAGTCATTCGTAAGGCTCTATTTCAGTAAAATGTTTTGTAGTTTTCATTTTTAACCAATATTTTTTAAAACTTTTTTTCGAAGATTGTCGTCCAAATTTAAATATTAAAAGTTGAAGTAAAAAAGAATTTTTTTTCTATTTTTCTTTGGTCAATTCATGATTAGGAATACAAAGGTAATCTATAACCATAAAAAGAAATTTCAGTCACCAGCAAAAATTGAAAATTTACCCTCAGCGTTGAAAGTGTTAATTAACTAATGTGTGTTTTAACATGTGGCAAAGTGTTAGCTAATAGCAGAATGTGCATAGGAAGACAGATGGTTGGGAAGCACTGCTCTGTAAAGTACTAGCAGTACCTGATAGCATGTCTCTATTTCTCATTATTTACAGGTGAATAATGAGTATGG
Organism: Ladona fulva; assembly: GCA_000376725.2. Taxonomy (NCBI): domain Eukaryota; kingdom Metazoa; phylum Arthropoda; class Insecta; order Odonata; family Libellulidae; genus Ladona; species Ladona fulva. The sequence continues at coordinate 1,687,992 of KZ308219.1, read as the reverse complement.
TCATCTTGGAAACCTGTATGTTCACTGCCGTTTGGGAGTCTGTACATCTGATGTTTCTCAAGCAAAAGGGAATCTTGTTTTGGTACGTTTTGTTTTTTGCATTTAAATTGTTATGCTGCCTATAATTGGATTCATTCCATTCTCTATTCTAGCGTGCACTAATAATTTGCTTAAAAATTCTGAAATAAGAATGTCTAAATCATTTTTCTTTCATTGAAGTGATGTCAATTCAATTCCATTCAATATGCTATATCATATTATATATAATTTTCCAAGTGTCCGTCCGCCCGTCCCCCTCTGTATCTCAGAAACGGTTAGGTTTAGAGACATGCGGTAAACTGCGATGGATTTCTAATTACTGGAAACCCCGGCATACTTGATTTCATCCCAGGAAAGACCCAGAGTGGAACCCCGGAGCTAAAAATGTGTTTCCATAAGATTGCATGTGATTTTTCATTTTCAAGAGTGCAAGGCTTTCTTTCTTTATTAATTAAAATACCTAAATGTGAACGGATTTTTATCAAACTTTGCTTATTCGAAGGTTAAATGTGCAATTAATCTTATTCTTGCCGTGTTTAAACGTTTTAAGGTCCAATTGAAATAATTTTGCTTTTATTTCGAAATTGAATGTAAATTTTCTGATTTTTCTGCACTCGCTACAGCAACCGTCATTGTTGCCTCGGATGAATAAACAAGCTTAAGAAAGAAGGGGTGAGGGAATGATGTTGTTTTCTATTTAATATTTTTAAGCATCTGTAGCAACCAAACAAACAAAAATTTATAGCAACGTAAATATTTACAAATAATTTGTTGTGAACTTGCGTTTTCCTGTTGCGTTGAGAATATAAAAGTAATACTTTTATGCGATTAAAATGAGGTTCAGTCATTCTCATTGAGTTAAACATTCTTCCTCATTAATTTGGAAAATACTTAAGAATAAATGTGGAATAATACGACATTCCTCATTTCATTATTTCAACATTGAAGAATTATTAGTTGAATTGCGAGAGCATAAGTAAATGTGACGATATCAAATCAAAAGTACTTTACAGTGTTGGTTGAAAATTATATACTTTCATAGTCTAAGATTAATTGAAATTAACTTTTCCTTAAGTAAATGATGATTTGTAGCGGCTTGGTGTTCTAAACTTAAAATCAAAAACTGTATAAATAAGGAATGTCGCTTTGGCTCTGGGCAATATTTATTATAAAATTGTCACAAGCGTTTAAGTTTTCGCAGATATTATATGCACAATGCGCGCAAATATGTGCATGGGATCAGCTAGTACTTATTAAAATAACAACGAGAATATTCTTCATCTGTCGAAAAATCTGGAAAATCTGTCGTTTTAAAGTACTAAGACTGCAATGAATTGATGTGAAGTCAAAGGAAGCCCAAATGNATAACTATTACAAAGTAATTTTTAAATTAGAGTTAAATTTAGTGGATTGTTAACACTAGGAGGGCGGGAGTTTCATCCTACCTAGAAAGGATGGGAAGGAGTGATTTGACCCCTAGACTTCTTAATTCCTTTCTAAATACTCATTTGCCTTTTGTAAGCGAAATTTATAGCAATTCTTCAACAATGGACTTTTAACTAAACAATTGAGTTTTTTTACCTTTTCATTTATTTAAATTTTTATTTATTAAACAAAACATGGACTGATGTCCTAAATTTACAGTATCATATTATAGAAAAATGTTCGTGGTAAAACTAGACCTATGAACCTCATTCTTTAGAAATGTGTAGTAGAAGGTCCGATGTATTGATAGAAATCAGTAATGTTTTAATTAAAAATGCTATTTCATCTGAGGACAAACATAGAAAAGCACTCGTTCACTCTCAGAAACCAACCTCATACAAAAACTTTTCGAATCTTGCAATGAAAATTTCTAATATCCGGCTTTTCGCCACGCTAAATCGGTGTATGACATTTGTTAGTTTATAAAAATCCACTTATAAGCAGGGTTACAAACTTATTAATGTTGATAATTATAAAATTTCTTACAAATATTTTCTCAGATAAATCTCGAACTTAGTTGCAATTATCTTTATTCAAGAATTATGAGTTCATTTCAAGGGTACCAACTTCATAAGCCAGGGCTGCCAACCTTCGGAACGTATCTCTAATTAGGGTGTTGTGCCCTTGCTGTATTTATAAATAAAGAGATTTCCTGAGCACAGATTTTCTTTAAATAAATTTTCGAAACTCTTTGGCATTCAGTATAAGATTATAAACAATTAGGCTACCCTTTGGAATACCCGAGGTGACTTCAATCTCTTTAGAGTCAATGTCGCTGATTCTGACATATTGTTTTCTCTCCTTCATTAAATCTTCGATCCAGCCTACTACCCAATGGCCAACATTTAACAAGTGTACTTTAGCTNTTTTCTGGTAACACAATGTACTTACAGAAGATTTAGTGTTAAATTTTACAGAATTCAAGAAAAGGAAAATACTCACTTTGCTACTTAGCTGCACTTAAACAACTGAAATGTTTTCAAAATAAAAGAATGTATTTCATTTTGCTGTTTTTTAGACCATTATCTTCAAAACTTGTATCCCCAAGCTCTTTACTCATTCTCTTTATTTGATATAATTGCTCATTTGATATATTTGATATAATTTTGTCAGTTGCAAGGGCAACTGACAAAAGACAGCAATTATACCAGTGTAAGAGAAATGTCTTGCCCTCTTCACCCTGAAAATTTTGCTGCTCCTAACAGTGCTTGGCTAGAAGTTCATTTCATGGCTCAAGAAAAGTTGTTTTTAAAAAAGAGGTAGGTTTGCTCAGACAAACACAAATTGAATCAATTTAAAAGTCAGATGTTGCCTGGACTCAAATCCAGGTCTCCTGCTTTTCATGTGATTGCTGTAATCTATTGAGCTACTAGGAAAGAACCTTGACTCTCTCCTTTGATTTCTGAAGGTATGATTGGTTAGAGGAATGGCCTGGAAATTCGAAGATCTGGGTTTGTGTCCTGGATGCAGCAGACTTTTTCTCCTTCATTTCTTTATGTAAAATGAATGTGAACCATGCATGTTTGATTGCAATGTTTGTTATTTCCCACAGGATCCAGTTGAAGCAAATGAAGGATCAAAGTCTCCTCATAACAAACTGTATCATATGGAGGTATACAGGGACCGAGAGCACACCATCCCCATTGACTTTAATAAGGAGACTCCAGCAGAAGTAGCTTTTGATGAAACTCTTCATGTTAAAACTTGGATAGATGGAGGTGAGTCTTTGTTTCCAAAGCTTTGCATAATTGATGTCCCATTCAGAGGAACAATTTGATTGCATTTAACTCAGTATTAATTCTGAGAGGTTTCTGAGGACCATTTACAGTTGAAACAATAGCAAATCTCCAGATTCAACTGCTGAGTTCCAACTGTTTCTTATGGTAACTTTGGGTATCTTTAGGATGGAAATTTCATGGTAAAATTTGTTTTTTTTTAGGTTATTATATTTTCAGAAAAATCGATACTCCTGATTATTTAACAAAATATGGTATTTCTTAACTTTTGTTCATCCATGGGAATGATTTATTTGTTTAGTTATTTGATGGTAAAACATTGAGTTTGGTTGGTGGAACAAGTGGCAATGGTCAAGGGAACATAAGAAAAATAATGAGATCTGTCTGGCATTCACCCAAAGATGAGAGGACAACCTCTCCAAAATCCTCCCATGGACTGTGCAGATCTTAACAATAATTACATAATTCTCAAGTTATTAAAAAACCTGTACAGAACACAGATGCAATACGAGGGCCGTATGATAAGTATCTGTGTTAGGCAAGAAAACACATTTTTTTTAACTTCTTTTAAATTTATTTCTCAATACAGTCTCCTTACAACTCAATACATTTATTACAGCGATATTCTAACTTTTTCAAGCCATCCAAAAAATATGTTTTGTCAAACACTGCAAAATAGGCCTCTGTTGTGGCGATGAATTCCTTGTTTGACATGAATCGCTTTCCCCCAAGCCATTTTTTAATGTTTGCAAACAAAAAGTAATCGCATGGGGCCAAATCTGGAGAATAGGGTGGATGAGGTAGCAATTCATACCATAATTCAACTAGTTTTTCTGTGGCAATTGCAGATGAGTGAGCTGGTACATTGTTATGATGGAAGAGCACTTTTTTCTTCACCAAATGGGGCTGTTTTTTCCTTCCCTTCTCCAAATAGTTGGTGAAGATGATGCCTCGCGAATCCCATAAAATGGTGGCCATGACTTTTCCGGCAGATGGAACTGTTTTTGCCTTCTTTGGAGCAGGTTTGCCGGGTGACATACACTGTTTTGATCATTCTTTCATTTCTGGCATGTAGTAATGGATCCGTGTTTTGTCAATAGTCATGAAATGCCATAGAAACTCTTTCGGATCGTGCTTAAATATGTCCAAACATTGCTCCGAAGTTGTCATGCAATTCCGTTTTTGCTCCACTGTGAGCAAACACGACACCCATCTCGCCAATAGCTTTCTCATGCCCAATTTTTCATGTAGGATACTGTGTATGCATTCAATTGAGATGTTTACAATGTCAGCAATCTCTCTGATCTTCACACGGTGTTCTGCTAGCACGATATCATGGACTTTGTTAACTATATCCTCCGTAGTCACCTCAATCAGTCGGCCTGGGCGCTCTTCATCAAAAAAGGATGTTCAACCATGCTTGAATTCATTAAACTAATACCTGATGGTAGTCATCGAAGGTGCATGGTCCTTATAAACAGCATGCAACTTCACCTTGATTTCCTCACACATCTTCCCATCCAAAAAAAGAAATCGAATCACTGATCAATATTGCTCTTTCTCTATGGTGGCAAGCAAACACTAACTTGACTACTTTCAACAGCTATTATAGCTAAACTACTTGATTAATCTGTCTGAAATTTTCATAGTCATATATCTAAAGATGGTGTTAAATTATGGCAAACACATTTTGTGTCAGTGGTGCCGTCAGTCGCTAAACACGGGTACTTATCATACAGCCCTCATAAATCATACATAATATGTTCTACATTTTCATAGAAAAATATATAATATGTATTTGATCACATACTTGAGTTTATAACTGACTATGATAAATGCAAAAAATTGAAATTCTATAACCTTTTAGCTTCATTTAGAAATTTTGAGCTTTTTTCGACATTTGAGTAAGAAGTTTTTCAAGTAGAGCATTCCATTCCCCTATGCCTCTAATGATAAATGTATATTTTGCCACATCGGATTTCTGTTCATGTTCCTTTATTTTTAATAGGTGATTGCCACATCCAATATAATTAGGGGTATGCAATCTCTCTTGTTGTTTGCCCCAACCATCTTTGCTGTTCCAGGAGTTAAATACACCTGTTAACACAATAAAATGGGTAAGGGTGACTTTGCGTAAGATGGTGCGCACCCAGGAAAAATCCCAAGGAAGAATGGACTTGAAAAAAGTCTGACGGGACCGGGAATCGAATGCAATTATGCAATTTTCGGCAAACAGCAAACAGCCAAAGCAAACTTCGGGTTTTATAGTTTTAGGGAGATCATTAATGTATATTAGGAATAGCAATGGCCTGAGAACGCTACCCTTTGGAATACCCGAGGTGACTTCAATCTCTTTAGAGTCAATGTCGCTGATTCTGACATATTGTTTTCTCTCCTTCATTAAATCTTCGATCCAGCCTACTACCCAATGGCCAACATTTAACAAGTGTACTTTAACTATGAGTATGTCATACAGTACTTTATTGAAGACCTTTACAAGATCAGTGACAACCGCATCAACTTCATCCTGTTTATCCATAGTTTCAGCAATGTCTTGAATCAGTCCAAGGAGCTGAGTCTCCTATGGCTAGCTTGGCCTGAATCCGTGCTGCCTCTTACATAACCAGTTGCTTTCCTTCCAATTTACACAAAGATAGTCTGCTATCATTTTTTTCATTAGTTTACAGACTTGGGAAGTTAAACTAATGGGTCTATAGTTATCTACTGATGTCTTAGAAACTCACTTATGCTAATAATAATAATAATGATAAGACAACTTTATTAGGTAAATTTTAGTGTTAAGAGACCACTCTTACAATTAACCTTTCACCTGCATATGTTTTAATTATGAATGGATTATTCCCATCTTCTTTTCTACAGCGTGGATATTTGTACAACTCATTTGGATTACCTGAGTCAAGAGTGTTTCTGAGATATAATTCCTCTGCTCGTTCTTTTTCCTCTGATAATTCTCTAGTTAATTGCTTATACTTTTCTGATGTATCTAAATCATATTTATTTTTCTTTTATGTGCAATTCTGACTTTTCTATTGAGCAACCAAATTTTCTTCTTGTTGTACTCAGGGTTGGGATTGTTCTTTAGGTGCCTCTTAGGAACATACTTATTGCTACTGCAGAAAACAGTCTTCTTAAATCCCTGATACATCTCTTCTACTTAACTCCCAATACCTGCCCATTCTGAATACTTTGATGGAATTGTTCTTGGAATTCAATATTATCTGCTTTACTATACTTAAAGATTTCTATGTTCTTGAGACAAGTGAATGCTTAGGAACATTTCACTTTAGAACGATCTCCACTGCATTGTAATAGCTTATTCCTGGAATAGTGCTAGCTCTAATCAGAGTATAAAGGTTAAGCGAGAAAAATATCCAGAGTGTTTGACTCCCTGATGGGTTATGCGACTACCTGAGTCTGGCCATCCTCACAAATAATGCTGTTTAGGAGTAGGATGTGCTGTATATGTAGCTGAGAACCGTCTATACATAATAGATTATGAAGAACTTATCTAACTTATATTTGAATTAATGTTAACAAAAACATTTCATAATATCTCAAAGGTTAGAAGTTGAAATGTAATGTCAAAATATGAGTAATTTCTCAAAAAAATGAGTGAAAGTATTTTCCTACATGGAAAATTTCGCGATATCCAGGGTAATGTACGTGTATTGCGTGGTTGCCTAACTCCGATTTTTTTCAAATGCCAATTTTGCATAAACGAAGGATTGTTGGTGTCAAAAGTCTATGACGTATATGTTGTTTTAGAACAGGGGACCTATCCTGAAAGTCTCCAGCAAATCCCTGTTACGCAAGCCTGGTGTTCCCCTTGTAAGATCTCTTGTGATGATTGTGGGGTTATCACTCATACTCCTAGCACATAGGTCATTTAGGATGTTCAGTCCATGGAAATTGTCACTTGGTTTCCTATATGCAGCTATTACAATGAGAGCTCTCATATTTAACAGATTTGTTACTTTAACCCCTAGCATTTTACAGTCATTGTGTACCCATTTAAGGTTACTATGTAGTTAATCAGAAATCAACCCCTCCACCACATGAACCACTATAAATCTCATCTATAAACTGTAAAACCCGATGGAAAATCTTCTTGATTAAATGTTAAATGCAACCAATACTCAGTTCCTAATATTATATCTGAATTTGAAGCTTCAACTAAGGACGAAAACGTTTTCTTCTTATTGTAAAGACTTTCTACAGTTTACCTGGAGAATTCTCAAACCGCTGCCTTTTTCAAAATCTCGAATACATATATCTGCACTATCCTCCTTGTCTGGCTATTCACTTGTTAGCCTCTTTGTCGTGTCATGAGTGGAATTTTCATACTCCGTCAATAACACTGTCTCCACATCCACTGCTTACACTCGTTTTCTCACCTCTGGTACATCTCCTTCATTTCCCTGCACTGAATATCTGCTTATAGAATCAGAATGGTAGTTACCAAACTTATAGGATCCTCTTTGATTAAAATGCAAACCATCCCTTGGGAAATCCCTCTCTCCTTATTTAGATTAACAAAATTTAGCCTCTGGCCTCTGCACACCCTGTCAATACCTCTATTTATGTGTACAATTTTAACTGGGACTACATCTTTCCATTAAACAACAATCTCTCTTTTACAACAATTTTAGCCTCACTGATTTTTTTCTGGCAACATTACACAAGTCATAAATATCCCCAACCATGTCATAAGGCGACTCTTACATACGACAGATCTCTCATCTTAGATGCTCAGGATCACCATTTTACCTTAGGATATGAGTGGTTTAAGGATAAAGAATGCAGGAAGAAGGTTGGGGGAGCACCTGTGGGTAAATATTGCAGTGGACTGGGTCAAGAATGCTTTGGACAGGATCAAAAGTTTTCTGTCATTGACAATGAATGTTGTGCCATATGTGCCACTGCATCCACCCACCGCTTTCCATAGGAACTTACTACTTTTTCTAGGAAATGCTGCCAAAAGGCATGAAAATCTTTTTATCACAAGGAGTATAAAAAGCCTGCATATTTTGGCGAAAAAAGTTCCTCCTTGCTTGCTGAACGAGTCACTCTGTTGACTTTAGCAAGTTAGAACCCCTGGCTGATGGAGTCCACTCTGCCAACTTTGGGCGGGAATCCTTACCTGCATGCTGACTGAGTCATTCTGCTGACTTCAGTAAACATTGGCAGACTTGTGCCACACCACCGTCCCTCAGCACCGTATTGCGCTGGCAGCCCTTGCCCAATTGCTAAGTCCCTTGACGGAGTGGTCACAATCATGCCCATGGATGGCTAGATTGAATCACCAGCCTCATTATATAAGTTAATTAAAGGTTTTGTTTGTCAGTATCCCTTATCTTTCATTTAATCCCTAATGTCACTGTGACAACCACATGATCACTACTTCCAGTACTTTTTGTTGTTTTTCTCTATATGAATAACAACCAATATTCCTTCTGTCATCTCCTATCATCGCAATTTTATTTCTCAATTTTTCAGCCCTGATTGGTATAATTAATTAGAATTATTTGTGATATGGTTATGATATGACATGAATAATATGGTTTACTATAACTATTTGTTCCTTGGGGAATAAACTGACTCAAAGTCTAACTAATAACTATATAACTCATAATATGATTGAAAGAGCTTCCTTTTATTTTATTTCAGCGTTTCCAATCCAAGTGGTTACAGAAAACTGCTGGGTGTCTAATTCATCAGATCCAAATTGGAATTCTCGTGTGCTGCTCATCCGTAACACATGTCCTCTTGATCTATCTGTTAACATTGAGGAACCATCAAAAATTTCCAAAACTCGCAGCCCTCCTCATGGTGGATTCAGCTTTCAGGTTATTATCTCTTTAGAACCAATGTCTATTGTTATATATCACATATTACATCTAGAATTTTTCACTACTTTGGCCTCAACTTTGTGGTAGCTATTCATGAAAGAATAAGAAACAACTTATACATGTAAGTTGTTTTTTATTCCTTTCACTCAAACCTGTTACTCAAAATTTTTAAAATTGGCACTGTTTTTCTTTAGTGAATGACTTTATAAGTTTCTGCGCTAAGTTTTGGTGAAAAATTTCCTTGATGATTGTGATAGAGCTGATCAGTCGTGCAATGGCCAATGGTATACCATGAGTAATCTTTAGATGTGCACCTCTATATATAAGGAAAACATATTCAAGTTTTCCTTTATTAATGAGCATTTTGTGAAATATCTTGTCATTCAATTAGATTTCAATGTTTAAAAAAATTTAAATTATAAAAATACTTTGTCTTTGATTAAATTTAAAAAAAACTTCAATTTTCTTAAAACTGGAAAAAAAGTATTTTTTCTATAAAATTTAATATTATTTTTTCTTCCTTCTCAGTTTAAATCTAGATTTGGTGAACTAATAAACTAATGTTTGGTAAATGATTTAACACGTTCAATGCTGAGCTACGACGATCGTCGTCCAGCGGGTGCTCTCCGGTAACTGCGGACAATGATCGCCGTTCACGGTCCGTATGGTCCGTATTCTTTTCAAAGGCCTTCTTCAAGTAGGGCCGCCTCCAAGCGCTTCCATTTCTCTTTTCAGTCATTCGTAAGGCTCTATTTCAGTAAAATGTTTTGTAGTTTTCATTTTTAACCAATATTTTTTAAAACTTTTTTTCGAAGATTGTCGTCCAAATTTAAATATTAAAAGTTGAAGTAAAAAAGAATTTTTTTTCTATTTTTCTTTGGTCAATTCATGATTAGGAATACAAAGGTAATCTATAACCATAAAAAGAAATTTCAGTCACCAGCAAAAATTGAAAATTTACCCTCAGCGTTGAAAGTGTTAATTAACTAATGTGTGTTTTAACATGTGGCAAAGTGTTAGCTAATAGCAGAATGTGCATAGGAAGACAGATGGTTGGGAAGCACTGCTCTGTAAAGTACTAGCAGTACCTGATAGCATGTCTCTATTTCTCATTATTTACAGGTGAATAATGAGTATGGTCATCTTGGAAACCTGTATGTTCACTGCCGTTTGGGAGTCTGTACATCTGATGTTTCTCAAGCAAAAGGGAATCTTGTTTTGGTACGTTTTGTTTTTTGCATTTAAATTGTTATGCTGCCTATAATTGGATTCATTCCATTCTCTATTCTAGCGTGCACTAATAATTTGCTTAAAAATTCTGAAATAAGAATGTCTAAATCATTTTTCTTTCATTGAAGTGATGTCAATTCAATTCCATTCAATATGCTATATCATATTATATATAATTTTCCAAGTGTCCGTCCGCCCGTCCCCCTCTGTATCTCAGAAACGGTTAGGTTTAGAGACATGCGGTAAACTGCGATGGATTTCTAATTACTGGAAACCCCGGCATACTTGATTTCATCCCAGGAAAGACCCAGAGTGGAACCCCGGAGCTAAAAATGTGTTTCCATAAGATTGCATGTGATTTTTCATTTTCAAGAGTGCAAGGCTTTCTTTCTTTATTAATTAAAATACCTAAATTTGAACGGATTTTTATCAAACTTTGTT